>OY992885.1:34058109-34088109 GCA_963921405.1 Cepaea hortensis
CTATCTGATAGGGAAGTAGTTATAATGATATTTTTGTGGTACTGAAGTTTTTAAAGTGATATCTTTGTGATAATGAAGTTAAAAGTTAGTTAGTTGCATATAATTTACAGGACGTCGCAGTCATCACCAACAGTTGTTGCTGTTGTGTTCTCTTGGCAAGTTTACATTCAGTACTTTGATAATGAGGTAGTTATAGTGATATCTGATAATGAAGATGTTAAAGAAATGATAACTCAGAATGAAGCAGTTAAAGTTTTATCTATTCCATACCGATACAAATTAAACAAAGGCTGGGATAGACACTGTTCATACAACAATTATGACGGAGTGTATTAAAGTGAAAACCATTATTTGAAGATTTATAACCATTTCCTTATGACACATCAATATCAGCGTTGTAACAGTCAATATATAACACAATAATATCACCACTTCTCACTGTCTATAAATAATCAACACAATCCCAACTTCTCACTGTCGCTATATAACAAACCATTATCACTGGTTCTCTCTATCTCTATATAAATCACCTATGTTAATACGTTTATATGTCCCTGTATATCATATTAGCATCTCAGATCTCACTGTCGCTATATAACAAACCATTATCACTGGTTCTCTCTATCTCTATATAAATCACCTATGTTAATACGTTTATATGTCCCTGTATATCATATTAGCATCTCAGATCTCACTGTGCCTATATAACAAACCATTATCACTGGTTCTCTCTATCTCTATATAAATCACCTATGTTAATACGTTTATATGTCCCTGTATATCATATTAGCATCTCAGATCTCACTGTGCCTATATAACACACCCGTATGATCACTCCTTATTGTCCCTGTACAACACAATAATATCACAACCTATTCTTGTCCCTGTATAATACCAGTATCATCAGTTATCCCTGCCTCTATATAACATAATTATCACCTATCCTTGTCCCTATTTAACACGTGTATTACTTTCCACTTTCCCTATATACCCCAGTTTGACATATTCATGCCAATATAACACCAGTATGATCATTTATCGCTTTCACTATATAACAGACCAGTATAATCATGTATTTATGATCCAAAATAACAACAATTTTACCACATCCGACTGTCCCTATATAACATACCAGTATAATAATACCAATATCATCACTTATTCCTAGTCTCTATATTGCAATCTAGTATCAGCAGTTATCACTTCCCCCACATAATACAAATATTACCACTTCTGACTGGCCCTATATAACGCCAGTATCACCACTTCTGACAGCCCCTATATAACACCAATATCACCACTTCTGACAGCCCCTATATAACACCAATATCACCATTTCTGACTGTCCCTATATAACACACCAGTATCATCACTTCCCATTCTCCCTAAATATACCAGTATCATCACTTCTCTTTCTCCCTATAGAACAACAGTTTCATCTCTTCTCATTGTCCCTAAATAATACACCAGCATCATGATTTCTCCTTCTACCTAGATAATAAACTAGTATCACCACATATCACAGTGCCAATATGACACACAGGGATAACTATTTCTCATTGTCCCTATTTCACAGACATGTATCATCACTTCTCATTGCCATTAAATAAAACTACAGTATCATTTCGTATTATGCCAATATAACTCACCAGTATCACTTCCGACTGCTGCTTTAAAACTCACCAATATCACCACTTCTCATTGTCCCTATAGAGGATGTATTTTAATGGCTGCAGTGTTTGAAAATATTGCCGGTCCAAGTTTTGTATTCACCCTCTATAAAGTTCATGCAACATAATAGGTAAATACAAAACTTGGACCGGTAATATTTTCAAACACTGCACAGTCATTAAAAATGCACCATGTACAATACACAAATATTACCTCTTCAGTTTGCCCTATATAAAATAACCTTATTGTTTCTCACTTACCCTGTCTGTATAAGACACTAATATCACCTCTTTATTTTGCCCTATATAACACGCCGCTACCGTTTCTCACTGTACGAGTATATAAATAATAACGTTAGTTACGTTACACCAGCGCCGCCGTGTCTAATTGTACCAAACTTCCTATCTGCGACTTGTGCGCACTCCAGTGACACACTTACTCAATCTGACACAGCCTACACAAGGACAGGGAGTGCCGACAGCGGCGTCTCCTACAGGCGGGTTTATGAATGGCGTGACCCCATATGGTCACAGCCTACTTCTGAGCGACAATGGTGGGAAAAACAAAACAGCACACAGTTGGTCCTATACGGATGTTTTTCTCTTCGTTTGAGATTAAGGTTTGGAGTAGTATTTATCCGTTACCATGTTTACATATTGTTGAGTCGTGCTCTTCATTTTTTCTCCCCAATGTCTGTTGTCAAAGGTATCGAGCACAAAGCTTGTACTCCGTTGCATCAGCGAGAAGTCTTTTTATTTTCCATATTGGCCATAATGAACAGGATGATAGGCTGGCAGGGAATGCACCTCTTGGTGGTAGAACGTCTGTGGACAAGGGGGAAGTGGTCGTGCGCTTGTGGGACCAGGTGGAGAAGGCGGGGTAACACACTGAGAACCCGTTTGTGGAAAGAAGGAGATTGCGGGAGATCGGCAGGGGTTCTGGAAGAATCTCAAAGCTGAGAGGAAAGACCAGGAGAACTTTCAATCGGATAGCAGTGGGAACGATTAGTAGTATGACTCTTCGCTGGCTGTTAAATAAGGGGACGAAGCACGTATAGGAATGTCCTGAGCGCAGTTATATCGGTTCCTAACTCAACTCAGCTCAACTGAGTCGTGCTATCAATGGCCTGCCAGTGCGACGGTCATGTATTTAAACTCCCGTACTGGTGGATTTTGTTGTTGGAACCTGAGCTGCCACGTCAACCAAGTCAAAATGAGTACCAGCAGTCGTCAAGGGCAGTAAAGTTGGCCGGTGTGACACTGGCCGAATGGCCCATCGATCACGGATTGGTGTATAAAAACATTTCCTAGCACCGTCTACTATTTATACTATTTAAATAAGCTAGTATCTTATGCATCGTCATTCCTATTTTTGTCACCAAGACACACCAGACACACATTCAGTTCGTCTTAAAGAAGCACACCCACATTACAATATAAATATAGATGACTAACTGGCCTTTGACTCCAAGTTATTGCCTATCGGTTGGTCGGTCGGTCGTTCAGTCGGTCGGTCTAACCCTCGGAAGAAACTCGTAGAGAGTTTCAATACCAGACAATTCTAACTACAGACATTTGTTCGGTGTACCAGACTTGGACCATCTATATGGCGAGAGTGTTACTGACGCAATTCTTAAAACCCCACATACCGCGTTCAAAACGCATCAGCGGGCGATTTGACAACAGACTGCTTTGCGTTTGTTTTTATACAATGGTATAAGTACCGGTGATTCAGAAATCAATGGCAAACTACTGAACTTTCACTTGCTAAGAAACCACTGGCAAACTACTGAACGTAAACTTGACAAATAATGACAAACAGCCAAAAAATGCTGAGGTTAACTGCGACGACCTCTCTCTTTCTCTCTTCCTCTTCCTCTCTCTTGCTTCCTTCTGACAATGCGCTCATATTTCGATCCATTTGTCTCTTCCCCCCGAGCGTCAATCGATGGGATGATAATCCAGCTCTGAGTTTGTACCTGCTTACTACTAACACAACGCCAGACAAAGGGTATTAACATCGCGTCTGTCAAAATCACGCGTGAGACCGATGAACCACCGAAGGATGGAGAGTCTTTCAAGTGGTCTGTGATGAGTACGACGTTCTACCGTAAACTGGCCATGAGATGGTATTGAACTATTGACCAGAAACCGAGACATCACCTAAAAATACAACAAAAAACCCAAAAACAAACATAGTATACTCCAAGCCAGATCCACACGTTCCATTGTATGGTTACAATTAGCTGCACATCCTTTACATGACGTCGCAGTCAATCCCAACATTGTTTTGCCGTTTTTGATTTCTTGGAATGTTTACTTACATTCAGTAGTTTGTCACTGCTTTTTTTTTTCGAGCGACCGGCACTCATAACATTGTATGAAAACCAACGCAAGGCGGTTTGCTTCCAATCGCCCACATCTGTGTTTCGAAAGCGGTATGCGAGATTACGAATTGCGTCCGTAACCCCTTCACCACAGAGTCGGCCGAAGTCTGGTACGTCTAACTAATTAATGTCTCTAGTTGGAATTAACTGGTATTGGAAATGTCTGTAGTTGGAATTCTCTGGTATTGAAAATGTGTCCGAGTTTCTTGTTCTTTTCGCGTTCATTTTGATATCTCATTCTCATAAGATGCTACAAAGTAAACAGTAAGGCTCTGTGCAATATTTTATGGTCCATGATACACTTCTCCGACGTAAAACTAAGAGTGATTTCTCACATGAACTTCTAAATATTATATTAATGAAGGGAGCCACGGTGGTACAGGATCTAGCTCGCTAACCTGTCGACTCGGTGGTCGTGTGTTCGATTGCTCAAGGCGGCAGGGATTTATTTATACGAGGGCGAGTCAATAAGTAAGTCACACAGTTCTGTGGGATGGCAGGTAAATGTGGTTGGCGTTTTCTACAGGTGTCATTAGGTGACAGGAACATCGAACTTTATATTTCCGTTCGTCAGGTGGCGCTAGGTGTCTCATGCGCATGCGGAGTGCATAAACAAAATGGCGACTGTACTTACGGAGTGTACAACCAAAGAGCAACGTGATGTTGTGCGTTTTTTGTGGGCAAAAGGACTGCCTGCAAAGGCCATCCATAAGGAAATGCTTCCTGTTTATGCTGACAAATGTTTGTCCCGTAAAGCGGTGCATAAATAGGTAGAAAATTTTTCTCAAGGACGCGAATGACGCCGAAGTTGAATGTGAAGTGAAAACGTGGTTTAGAAAACAGAGCACGCAGTTCTTCTATGCAGCTTGTTTGGGAGGCTAATAAAACGATGGGATAAGTGCATCAATGTAGGTGGAAATTATGTTGATAAATAAAGGGATAATGTGTGTATAAAATAAACTGGTTTCAAGTTGCTACCATATTTAGTTATTTTTTTCCACAGCCATTTGTGACTTACTTATTGACTTCTTCTTCTTCTTTTTTCAGCTTTCCGAGCCATTGAGGTTCTTTGCTGTAAATACAATCCGTCTCCATTCGTCTCTCTGGTGGACCTTCTCTTGCCAGTCGTTGATTCCAAGTGCTTGTAGGTCTGTACATGTATTATCTCTCCACCGTCTTCTTGGTCTACCTCGGGGTCTACGGTCATTTATTTCCTGAGTGTAAGCGAGTTTTGTTTCCCTATTATCTTCCATTCTTTCTATATGCCCCAGCCATTGTAGTCTATTAGCCTTCATGATACCAGTGATTAGCGGGGACTTAAACAGATCATAAATGTCTTTGTTACTTCTTCTTTTCCACTCTCCACTTTGTGTATCCCTAATGGGTCCAAAGATGCGTCTTAAAATTTTGTTCTCAAAGGTTTGTAGCAAGGCTTCATCTTCTTTCGTTGTACTCCAGGTTTCAGAGCCATACAGTACAACTGGACTTATTGACTTCCCCTCGTGAATTGATCTAGACTCCGGGGTCGACCCAGCCCGAAATGGATACAAGGAAATTTCTGAGGAGTTAAAGCGGAAGACGTGGTACTACCCACATCACCCACCGAGTGCCCATTGGTCTATAGGAAATATGGGTCTGGCCAGCTGGCTCCGTGGTGAAGGGGGTTACGGGCGTAGTTCGTAATCCCACGTACCTGCCTCGGTGTAGACTGACTTTGGCTGTGCCGTAATATAACATATTGAAAATCTACACGAGGTATTTATCTTGGCTCGTCACCAGTAACACGAACGAACAAAGTCTGACTCAAGGAATTTAAATAATGAAATAACGACGTGGCTCCGGTAAAGAGTTAACACCTTTTTACTTGGTGTTGCAGCATAAGAACATATAATTTCAGTGTCACTATATAGCACCCTTGCCGCAGGAATAACATCTATTTAAGTATCCACTATTAATATGGTTAATGCCTACAACCTTCACCTCGTCGCCCAGCCTATTTCCATTCCACTGCTCTTTCGATCCTTGCCGTTACGTTCATGATAGATTCATCTAGGTTTTTGATCCACAGTACTTAGCTCCATAGTTTCTTCTCAACAAATGCTTCCTCTTGTTATCCAACTTGAAGATCAAGTATGCTTGCATTCAAATAAATATCCAATTGCCACACGAATTCTGTTCCACATTCGAAAAACACATCCAGTCTCGAAGATGGCACCACAGCGTATCTTTCTTTGTTGTCCTGTGACGTATCTCGTCTCCCTTAGTTTCTTTGTGCACTATCCCTTTTGGTGCATACTTAGGAAAAATCCCTTTATCCTCTCTCTGTATCCTGTGTTGCTGTAATAGCTATATGGCAGTACCGCGTTCGAAAAAACAGCTGTGTTGGGTGTTTAGGAAATGGTATGAGTGCCGGTTGTTGAGAAGGCATTGGCAAACTACTGAACGTAAACTTACCCAGGAATCACGAACTGCCACAAAATGCTCTTGTTGACTGCTACGTCCGTAAAGGATATGCAACTAACTTTAAACCAAAAAAAAAACAATAAAACAAAACAGATGCCCAGTGCACCTTAAGGTCTATAAGAGAATTCTTTACTTACATCGCCGTCTTGCATTTTCAGAATCTTAAGCCTCAATCTATCATATTCTTAATTCAAAACAATGTTTTCTCTTAGTGATTACGAATAACGAAGATACGGACAATAGATTACACAATTTATTGTCTGGCATATTTTCCTGCATGGAACGCAGGGATTGGCGAATGTATAAGAGAGCATGCTCTTATACTTCTGGTGTCCTTGTGCTGGAGTAGCGGGTTAAACCCCTGCACCGGTCAGTTGGACTAAAATGTTGACTTCTCGTCCTTGACTTGGGGACGTATGTTACTAGTACCCCTGAAGTCGGAGTGGGTTCGTCTGATGGCTAGAGACACTAGTAACAGGGGCGGTTTAGGGGGGCTGAGTGGTCTCGAGGTATGGTGTCCGCCTCGAGTGCTTAAGGTCCCGGGTTCAGGCCCCGGTGGGGACCAGGATTTATTTAAAACATCTACTTGGATTTCCAGTAATTTCCCCTGGTCTCTGAGTAGTGAGATCGGACGCCCGTGTGTATTGTTGCGCACGTAAAAAATTCCTTGGCAGTTGGAAATCGAAAAAGAGTAGCCTATCGGCGCTGCCCGGGCAAAATTTCGAGTTAAAAATCTACCCAAAGCATTTCAGGATCCTCGCCGATGAAACGGAGTTCATGCATTGAGCTGAGTTTCTCCAAACTCAGGTTTGAGTTAGGAGGAAAACGGAGCACTTATGGGTTAAACCGTGTGCCGTGATGTTGATCCAACGACTAAAACTAAACTAAAACTAAGTAGCAGGGACAACTAATCCACACGTAACAATCATCCCAGTGAGCTAGAGGTAGTAGTATTATATGAACTACGCTTGAGTTCAAAGCGAGAGAACGAAATAAATTATCCGCCGCATTTCGTCAGGTGCCTACTTCAGAATGTACACAACATAAACTACAGCAATTAGATTAATCCTTCAAACTGAAATATACAATACACATGTTCCCACAATAATTTAAAGTCAGCTTGTGTGAGAATAACTGAAGCATAGTAGCACAACTACATATAACAAAATGAGAAATTGTTTCTCTCTTTGAAGTGACAGACATCGGACACACGAAATGAAGGTCCACAGATATAGAGACGGTCTTAACTTTGCTGGGCGTACTATTTTTTGTTACCTCCAGCAGTAATCTGCATGTCCTATCTTTTGCTATCTCCCGCAGTAATCTGCATGTTCTATCTTTTGCTACCTCCCGCAGTATTCTGCATGTCCTATTTTTTGTTACCCCACACAACAATCTGCATGTCCTATCATTTGCTTCCCCCCACATCCCCCCCCCCATTCCCCCCCCCCCCATTCGCTCCCCTTCCACAACAATCTGCATTTCTTATCTTGTTCTAGCCTCAAAAGCAATTTGCATGCCTTTACTTGTGCTACCTCCCACAGCAACTTGCATGTCTTATCTTGTGCTACCTCCCACAGCAACTTGCATGTCCCATCTTGTGCTACCTCCCACAGCAATCTGCACATCCCATCTTGTGCTACCTCCCACAGCAACTTGAATGTCTTTTCTTGTGCTACCTCCCACAGCAACCTACATGTCCCATCTTGTGCTACCTCCCACAGCAATCTGCACATCCCATCTTGTGCTACCCCCCACAGCAACCTGCATGTCTTATCTTGTGCTACCTCCCACAGCAACCTGCATGTCCCATCTTGTGCTACCTCCCACAGCAACCTGCATGTCCCATCTTGTGCTACCTCCCACAGCAACCTGCATGTTTTATCTTGTGCTACCTCCCACAGCAACCTGCATGTCCCATCTTGTGCTACCTCCCACAGCAACCTGCATGTCCCATCTTGTGCTACCTCCCACAGCAACCTGCATATTCTATCTTTAGCTACCTCCCGCAGCAATCTGCATGCCCTAGCTCTCGTAGCCCTCTTCGTGCCCCCTTCATACCCGTCTCTATTACTAATCTTCTTCTTTCTTTCCATATTTCATTTCTTCTACCACCTGTGTTGTCTTTCCCAATTCATACATATGTCTAAAATTGTAGGTACCTAACCTGCAGATCTGTCTAGGTGAAAGAGGGTAAATCCTTAGGGCTTTCTTATCATCGCGTCGTGATACCCCTCAAAGAGATTTCTTTTGTCTTGGTTGGCTGATTTATTTTTCTTTAGACTTGTTCGTCGTTTGCTGAATTGTGTAGCTAACGTTGTCTTTGGGATTGGGTAGCAGGCCCCATGCCAACTCTCCTTAGTCGCCTCTTGCGGCACGCAGAGTAAGTTACAGCGTTGCTATTATTTGATTCTCATAAGGGCCCTGGTAACACACGGAGACAGTAAAGATCACTTTCAATCCTGTCTTGAATAGCTGGGCTAGGGTCTGTACTCCAGGGTGGCTCTCGTGAATGTGAGCGCGGCTTTGGTCAGTATGGACTTCGCCCCTGGCACGAGGTTACTGCATAAGTTCAGAATTTTCTGGAAATCAGTTTGGAAGGGTCGAAGACAGAATGGGGTTTTTCACATATTATTGAGAGAGTGAGAGAGAGAGAGAGAGAGAGAGAGAGAGAGAGAGAGAGAGAGAGAGAGAGAGAGAGAGAGAGAGGAGGGGTGAGATAGAGAAAGAGAATGAGAGAGAGACAGCCAGACATACAGACAGAGACATCGAGACAGAGAGAAGGAGATAGAGACAGAGAGGCAGTTACGGAGAGAAACAGACTGAGACAGAGACAGATAGAGTGGGAGATAGAAAGAGAGAGTGGAGAGAGGAAGAGAGAGAAAAAGAGAGAGAGAGGCGTGGGAGGAAGGGGGGTGGGGTGAGGAAACGATGTGAAAGCAAATGCAAAAGAAAATTAGAGACATAAATTATTCTGGAGGACATGTAGGGAGCTGCACGAGATAGCAAGTATAGTACTGCTTTGAGGGAGTTGTGTGTCTCTCCATTGTGGGATAGAAGGCATAAGACCACGCAGACAAACTTACAGACAGACAGATTGTATCAACGCTTTGAGAATAATTTCTCCTGACATTCCTAGTTCTTACTCTTTACTTGCTAGCTTTCACGTACCTTACATCATCAATTGCTAGCTCTCGCATACAACACAGCATGCATTGCTAGCTCTCACATACCACACAACAACCATTGCTAGCTCTCACATACCACACATCATCCATTGCTAGCTCTCGCATACCACACATCATCAATTGCTAGCTCTCACATACCACACATCATCCATTGCTAGCTCTCGCATACCACACATCATCCATTGCTAGCTCTCGCATACCACACATCATCCATTCGCATACCGCACATCATCAATTGCTAGCTCTCACATACCACGCATCATCCATTGCTAGCTCTCGCATACCACACAGCGTCCATTGCTAGCCTTTGCATCCAATATATTATCCAATCCTGGCATTCACGTCCCACACAGATCTTTCACACTCAACATATTAATAATTCCCATCACACATGCCCCACACAGATCTTTCACATCCAATAGATCTCTCACATCCAACAGATCTCTCACATCTCACACAAGATTTGGCAACCATAAGGGAAAGACGGACGACCTGGAGAGAGAGGCAACTTAATTCATCGCTCCAACAATGTTACTGCCACCGCAGAAACCTATCCAGTAAACTTTCCCAAGAGACTCCATCTGACAGCACATGGCAGATGACAGTAATCTAAACACTTTGCCGCCAATGACGAGGAGAGCGGGATGGACGATAACAATAAACATGGCGCTGGCAAGGACGAGTGCGGCGATGTTAGCACAACTGTTACCTCTCTATAATTCGAACGGAAAGACAGCCTTTGTTTGTCGTTCAAATGTGGAAAATAAGGAAGGAGGGCGAGAGAGGCTTGCCTCATCGATTGTTGAGTTAGTGTTGCAAAGGAAAAGGAAGGGGAGGGGTGTAACAGTGAGTAGGCGGGAAGAAGTCGTTAACACGGTCACGTGAAAGAGGGAGGTGGGAAGGGAGTCTCTCAAGCGTTGTTGTCGGAGTGGCACAGGTGTTCCTGTTGTGCACCCCCTCTTCTCTTCTTTCTGCTCCCTCCCCCATGTATAATCTTCCCTCTCTCTCGAATCACTCCGCTTGCTGTGCTCACCCCTGGGGACTCGTGTCTCATACCTGGCCTCGTGCCCACACCGCTAGTCTCCCCCTCTTTGCACGTGCGCGCACGGTCTGAAAAGCCTGGACGAGGCTCGCGAATGTATAGGGTGGCGATCAGACGAGGCCTCGCCGTTGTCGTCCAGATACCGTCTTTGTTACACTGTAAGGGCTTGGGGCTGTGAACACTGGAGCCAGCTGATCGGTCTCTGACGCTGACGTCGTCCTACCTCAGCAAGATACTTAAGGCCTGCCCTATTTTTGTTATTACAATAGGACTAAACATTAAAGAACCCCTTTCCACGAATTAAGGCGTTTTAGGTATATCGTGCTAGATTCATTTTTTTTTTTTAAATAGACCAAATGGTTACTCCAAGGGAGATATGACCAGCACCATCTTTACTTTCCGAAACATTTCGCGGTATCCATTGATAAGTGTTAAAGATCAGTCTCCGTGCGGATTCAAACCGTTGACCACTTGGAAGCTGGCAAGCGGCTAGTCACTACGCTTTACATCCGTAATGATAAGTGAATTCACGGCGCTTTCCTAATCTAATAGACATATAAATTATTTTGGAGGACATGTAGGGAGCTGCAGATGGTAGCAAGTATAGTACTGCCATGCGTCTAGGTTTGATTCAGATTTGCACGCCCTGTGTCTATGTTTAATTAAATAATGTAGAAAGCCTGACATCATGGTAGCCATATGTGATATACTATCATTGTTACCTTACACTGAGCGTTGATGATTCTATCGTGGTAGCCATATGTGACATACTGTCTTGGTTACCTTACACTGAATGTTGATGATTCTTACCTTACACTGAATGTTGATGATTCTATCATGGCAGCCATATATGACATACTATCTTGGTTACCTTACACTGAGTGTTGATGATTCTATCATGGTAGCCATATGAGACATACTATCATGATTACCTTACACTGAGTACTGATGTTTCTATCATGGTAGCCATATGTGACATATTTTAATGGTTATCTTACGCTGAATGTTGATTATTCTATCATGATAGTCATATGTGACATACTAGCATGGTTACCTTACACTGAGTGTTGATTAACCCATCATCTTATCCTTACGAACCACAATTGATTTAGACATTGACTTGGGGTTGTGAATTACTTTTAAAAAAAATAAATTATTATGATAGTTAACATATTATGTGCCAAATAAAATGTAGACTTGGACCAATCAAAAATAAATGACGGACAATGGGAAGTAGGAATGTGAACGGTTATGACTTGACAGTTGTTAATATGGTAGCAGGCATGTATTATTAACGCAATGACAACATTTGGCTATATACAAGCCCATGGCAGATACGGGAAGTCGCTTAAAATAATTAATCATCCTATGTCACTTTAACAGTTAATTTATAATCCCGACTCTCGATTCGCATTCCCGTAGAGGTGGAGATGTTTAGTAAATTGACCTGACCTCACAGGCAGAGCCAGTCTAAAGTGGATACCACCAGATGTTATGGGAAGTAAAGGTGCGCCGAGATAGTGAGCACCAGATGTTATGGGAAGTAAAGTTGCGACGTAATAGTGAGCACCAGATGTTATGGGAAGTAAAGGTGCGCCGTGATAGTGAGCACCAGATGTTATGGGAAGTAAAGGTGCGACGTGATAGTGAGCACCAGATGTTATGGGAAGTAAAGGTGCGCCGTGATAGTGACCACCAGATGTTATGGGAAGTAAAGGTGCGCCGTGATAGTGAGCACCAGATGTTATGGGAAGTAAAGGTGCGCCATGATAGTGAGCACCAGATGTTATGGGAAGTAAAGGTGCGCCGTGATAGTGAGCACCAGATGTTATGGGAAGTAAAGGTGCGCCGTGATAGTGACCACCAGATGTTATGGGAAGTAAAGGTGCGCCATGATAGTGAGCACCAGATGTTATGGGAAGTAAATGTGCGACGTGATAGCGAGCACCAGATGTTATGGGAAGTAAAGGTGTGCCGTGATAGTGAGCACCAGATGTTATGGGAAGTAAAGGTGTGCCGTGATAGTGACCACCAGATGTTATGGGAAGTAAAGGTGCGCCGTGATAGTGAGCACCAGATGTTATGGGAAGTAAAGGTGCGCCATGATAGTGAGCACCAGATGTTATGGGAAGTAAAGGTGCGCCGAGATAGTGAGCACCAGATGTTATGGGAAGTAAAGGTGCGCCATGATAGTGAGCACCAGATGTTATGGGAAGTAAAGGTGCGCCGAGATAGTGAGCACCAGATGGTATGGGAAGTAAAGGTGCGCCATGATAGTGAGCACCAGATGGTATGGGAAGTAAAGGTGCGCCGAGATAGTGAGCACCAGATGGTATGGGAAGTAAAGGTGTGCCGTGATAGTGAGCACATCATCAACAAGGTGTAAACTGGTCTATAAATAGATGGGGCTACCTCAGTCAATCAGTTGTCGTCTCCACAATGGAGGTTGGCTGCAATGAATCTCCAACACTGTCTGTCTCTCGCCATGACTATGTTCTGTGAGACTCATGTTCGTCCATCTCTTGAAGTTATCTTCCCACTTGTATCGTTGTCTGCTCTTGCTCGCTTGCCCTCAACCTTGCCCTCCAGTATGGTTTTTCACTTGCCTCTTTTTTATTTATTTCATGAACCCTCTTTTCATTCCCAGTTTTTCTAGACCCTCTGTATAAGATTGTTTTTGTTTCCATGATATGCGACATATACTTATGTATATCCATATCTATGGGGCTACCATCATTTACCCAATACGCTTCAAGATATGGAAAAGGTTCCTTAAGTACTTTTCCTCAAAATGTAGATTGTTGATTACTAACAGAAGTGGGACGTCACCTGTGGTTTGTAGCGGGTGCATGAGAGTGTTCAGTCCGAAAGCCTTACCCAGAACTGCTAAGCTGAACGCAGTTGCTGAATAATGCAAGCACGCAGTCAATATAGAGGTATGTCAGAGCGGCCACCGCCTATCGATCGGCGTTCGCCCTTCTGTCTCCTATAGGGGAAGCATTTTTTATAGATCTCTCGACGTCTGCCAGACCCCGTGTTGGGTTATGTAGATGGGATCACAGGACCAGCGGTATAACGTGTTCTAGAAGTCCTTGAGGGATTCTTGCAGCCAGTATTGAGCACTCGTAGATCCACTGTGTTACTGTGAGCTGTTACTGTTTTCTTGTCAATGTATCAGGGGAGCAAGCGCCGTCTTCTTAATGACGGTTGGCTCTGGCACTTTCTGCACATTGTTCTGGTGGTTCAGTTGGACAGATTGCTGTTTTTCCAACGCTGAATCTCATGCTTCCAAGTGTATCATTGTCTACATTTCGTTCGCCATTCTTTGGCTTTTTCTTCAGCATGGTTTTATAAACGTGTCAACCGCATAGCCTGTTTCGGCAATGGTATGGGTTCAATCACCGGCAAATGCATGATTGTTTATTCTAAACAGTATGACTCTGGGGTCGACCCAGCCTTATACAAACGGGTACCAAGCATTTTAATAATGTTGGTGGGAAGCTACAGAGACGAGGAAGATAACTGTCCACTTCACGTCACTATATCGTGGCACCGGTGAGGGCGGGATGTTTTTAACGTGGACTTCTAGTAACAAAATTTCCCCTGGTCTCTGGGTAGTGAGATCGGACGTCCGTGTGTACTGTTGCGCACGTAAAAATCCATTCGGAGTTGGAAATCGAAAAAGAGTAGCCTAACGGCGCTGCCCGGGCAAAATTTCGAGTTAAAAATCTACTCAAAGTATTTCAGGATACTCCCCGGTGCTACGGAGTTCGTGCACTGAGAGCTGAGATTCTCCGGACTCAGGCTTGAGTTAGGAGTAGAACGGAGCACTTATGGGTTACACCAGTGTGCCGTGATGTTGATCCGTCGACTAAAACTAACTAAACTATTATAATATGTAAAGTTCTACAGCTTCACACCCCTAAGGCTTCACTGTTACTTTCACACTAATCTCAAACAGCATGTTTTAACGACATAATATCACTAGCCAGGTCTACAATTCACTTGAACCAATACATTAGTTATCACTAGCCAGGTCTACAATTCACTTGAACTAATACATATGTTATCACTAGCCAGATCTACCATTCACTTGAACCAGTACATGTGTTATCACTAGCCAGGTCTACCATTCACTTGAACCAATACATGTGTTATCACTAGCTAGGTCTACCATTCACTTGAACCAATACATTAGTTATCACTAGCCAGGCCTACCATTCACTTGAAGCAATACATGTGTTATCACTAGCCAGGTGGGACGCAGAGGTGTTTCCAAGGCACCAGGGCCGGGTTATATACTGGCCAAGACCTATTGACGCGTCCTCGTCGAGCGTCCTGGGCAACAGGTCCCTTCGGGGTCCTGGCTAGAGTCAGTAGGATCGCCGATTCCTCTGAAGTCGGAGAGTGTCTGCCTGTAAGGCGAGGAACCACCAGTCTGCACACCAATAAGCCAGACATGGGACAACGGATACTCACGCAAACCTCAGGTCCTATATGACATCACAATGATGTTGGACAACAGGATGCCTTCATCCGACATACAGGACTTCACGTTGGAGCTCAAGCCAACGAACACAAGCAAGCAAGCAACTAGCCAGGTCTACTATTAACTTGAACCAATACATTAGTTATCACTAGCCAGGTCTACCATTCACTTGAACCAATACATGTGTTATCACTAGCCAGACCTGCCATTCACTTGAACCAATACATGTGTTATTGCCTTGACGTAACTCCACCAATATTGAACATGGAAATTATCATCAAACGCTTTAGAACTCGTTAATTGAGAATAATAAACTTCTCACCTGAACTTCTGGAACAAATGTGAAAACAAACTGATGCAATCCAGCGAACAATATCACAAGTTTAATAATGTGCTGGATAACAATAATAGGCTTGAGCCTCCTAGACTGTAAACTGCCTTTGCAGACAGGGTCGGTGTTTATCTATTGTCTATGAATGATCTCCCTATTCTATCCAGTTCACCTTGAAGCGCAGTTTTCTATATCGCCGTTCCGAATTCAGGATTGATCTAGGTTTCGTGCGTTTGGTCCTTCCATTGATTGTTTCCTTGTCAATAGATTCCTCCTCCTTTTGTTTACTTGCCGAACCTCGCAATCATTGCATCCAGCTATTCACCAAACACGGGCTTCACGAAAACACATCCGTGCAGTAGCAGAATCTCACAACGTCTGTTTATTTGTTGTCCTCTGACGTCTTAGGTTTCCCTTGGTTTTCGTGGTGATCGTTCAGTTTGGTGTGTCCTTATGGAAAATACCTTTTCTCCATTTATGTATCTTTTTTTGGTGTGTGCCCGTCATATGGCACTATGCCCCTTCCCAGACCAAAAAAAAATATGATAAAATCATATATATATATGATATGACTGACAGATATGACTGAGCTACCGTATAACAGTAGACGGTACTACCTGGTTTCTGTTAGCGCCGAACGTTGGGCGGCGCTTACCAAACCCGACACCCCACATTGTGCAAACGGCTTCGGGCGGAAGAGCGCTATTGGGAGGGTACAAGCCTAACCCTGGTGCGAGGAAATGCAAGCTAAAGACAAAATTGTCATGGCAGGGCAGACCAGGCCCTAAGCCTTGGTTGGCGACTGGTCTAGGATCGAAGCTCCGACAGGCGGACAGTTAGAGCATTGCTTTGCTGATCCGGCAGCTTCTGCAGCTTGTCTTGTTCCAGATGTATAGGTGTTACCTTTCCTCTGGAGTGAACTAGGCAGGCCGAGAGAGGGATCATGCTGCATGGGCAATACATGATCTCTATATTTTAGCCCAGGCTTTGTGCTATGGAGAGGCAATAACTCCATCCCTGGTCTTAGCTGGTCTCGGAATCAAAGCGAGAGGCAACTGTTACGGGTTATAAGTCCTTGTCAGTTGGCGTAGACATGGGGCGCAACGCGTTGCCTCTGACGGTGGGAGACACCTATAGGTGTCACTGATCAGCTACCGCCCGCCTCAAGCTGGGCAGCCCCCAGCCAATTGGGTGCTGATCCGCCACAGCCTGCCTGCTTCAATGGGTGCTTGGGGCTAGGACAAAATCTGAATCGCAGGCTGTAAAACCAATGCACCAGGTACAAACAAAAATAAAAATAGAAACCTCAAGCTACGGCTTGCAACCTGGAACGAGAGAACCATGTGTCCAGGATTTTCCACTGACTTGACCAATATTGACGATATGAGAAAAACGGATGTGATTGATGCCGAACTCAATCGTCTTAACATTGATATTGCTGGCCTGCAGGAGACTCGCCTCGCTGAGGAAGGGTCACTCAGGGAAAACAACTACACCTTTTTCTGGAAGGGTAGAGGGCAGGCAGAAAAAAGGCAACACGGTGTGGGCTTTGCAGTGAAGAATTCGCTACTGGGAATGATTGATATCCCAGCTGGAGGTAATGAAAGATTATTATCACTGCGCTTGGCAACCTCTTGTGGATTTGCCACCATTCTCACTGCATATGCACCGACACTCACTTCCTCTGATGATGTGAAAGATACGTTCTATGAGCAGCTAGACTCGGCGATCAAGGCAGTTCCAAAATCCGACTACATTTATATGCTCGGTGATTTCAATGCTCGTGTGGGCAAGGACTCGAGTTCATGGCCAGTGTGCCTTGGAAAATACAACATCGGTCGCATGAATGATAATGGGCAAAGGCTGCTGGAGCATTGCACTAGAAATGACCTATGTATTACAAACTGCTTTTTTAAAACAAAAGAGATGCATAAGGTCACATGGAAACATCCAAGATCCAGCCATTGGCATCAGCTGGACTTCATTATCACACGGAGACAACATCTGAACCATACATCATTAACTCGAAGTTACCACAGTGCTGACTGTGATACAGATCATTCTTTGGTTGTTGCAAGGGTTAGACTGAGACCAAAGAGAATCTACACAGCTAAACACAAGTCTAGCCCCAGGATTAATATTACTAACACTCACGATCCTGGAAAGTGCTTTGAATTTCAACAGCAACTTGAAGACGCTTTCAATGATACACCAGAAAATTGTACAATAAATGAAAAGTGGGGTCAAATTAAGGAAACTCTTTATAAAACTGCCGTAGGGGTTTACGGCACTGTGGATCATAAGAGGCAGGACTGGTTTGCGGCCAACAGCGAGACTCTGCAGCCCTTGATTGATAAGAAGAAGAAAGCTCTCTTAAGAATCAAGGAAAGACCAACGCGTAACACTCTGAGTGAGCTAAGGCAAGCTAGGAAGGATGTGCAAAAGGCTGCCAGGCAGTGTGCAAATGATTATTGGATCAAGTTATGTGAGTCCATTCAAATCGCAAGTGATAAGGGAGACATAAGAAGCATGTATGAAGGAATAAAGAAAGCCTGTGGTCCAGTGATCAAAAGAAGTGCACCATTGAAAACCTTGACTGGAGAAATCATCACTGACAAGAAACGGCAGATGGACAGATGGGTAGAGCACTATTTGGAGCTTTACTCAAGTGAGACCAAACTAGCGGATGATGCCCTCAACGCCATAGAGGCTCTACCATTTCTTGACCACCTGGACACACTTCCCACTATAACAGAAGTTAAGTGTGCTATAAATGAACTTGCATCTGGCAAGGCTCCAGGTAAGGATGGGATTCCAATAGAGGTTATCAGGAGTGGGCAAGACACACTCACTATACAGATCCACCAGCTAATAGAGCTATGCTGGCGTGAAGGACAAGTCCCACAGGATTTCAAAGATTCAAGCATCATAACACTGTACAAGAACAAGGGCGATCGGAGCGACTGCAACAACTAGAGGGGTATCTCACTTCTGTGTATTGTTGGAAAAGTATTTGCCAGAATTGTTCTGCGCAGACTTCAAGTCCTAGGAGATCAAGTCTACCCCGAATCACAGTGTGGCTTTCGACAGAACCGGTCTACCACTGATATGATATTCTCATTGCGACAAATGAAAGAAAAATGTCGTGAACAGAATCAACCACTGTTTATTGCCTTCATCGACCTCACAAAGGCATTTGATTTGGTCAGTCGTGAGGGTCTGTTCAAGGCACTAAAGAAGATTGGATGCCCACCGACTCTTCTGTCCATTGTGGAATCGTTCCACACAGGCATGAAGGGTATAATCAAGTTTGATGGTGCAACTTCTGAAGAATTTGAAATCAAGAGTGGAGTTAAGCAAGGTTGTGTACTAGCTCCCACCCTCTTTGGAATATACTTTTCACTTCTACTGAAATATGCATTTCGTGATCAGGATGGTGGTATATACATTCACTCACGCTCAGATGGCGGCCTCTACAATGCTCAGAGATTGAAGGCTAAGACCAAAATTAGGAGGGTACTGATCAGAGAGTTGCTTTTTGCAGATGATGCTGCAGTTACGACCCACTCTGAGGAAGAATTGCAAAGTCTACTATCTGCATTCTCCAATGCTTGTTCTGAATTTGGTTTAACAATTAGCAAAAAGAAGACACAGATTATGTCACAAGGTGCACATGGGGTACCATCAATCTTTATTGACGACGCCGAACTAGAGATAGTAGACCATTTTACATATCTAGGATCAGTGGTAAATAGCAAATTATCCCTAGATCAGGAAATCAACATCCGGATTGGTAAGGCAGCAACAACAATGAACAGGTTAAGAAAAAGAGTCTGGGAGAACAGGAAGCTTACTGCCAAAACAAAAGTCCTTGTCTATCAAGCCTGTGTCCTTAGTACTCTTCTCTATGGCAGTGAAACCTGGACAACTTACTCACACCAAGAGAACAATTTAAACAGCTTTAATATGCGGTGTCTGAGAAGAATTCTTGGTATTAAGTGGCAAGACAAAATCACAAATACTGAAGTATTGGAAAGATCAGGTTGTGTGACAGTTTATTCCATGCTCAGTCTTCGTAGACTTAGATGGATAGGACATCTTAGGATGATGGATGATGGTAGAATACCAAAGGATATCTTTTTTGGTGAATTACAGATGGGTAAGAGATCTCAGGGTCGGCCTCTACTACGATACAAAGATGTGTGTAAGCGGGACATGATTGATACAGGCATTAATAATGCACATTGGGAGCAAGTCGCCGCTGAACGTGTTGCATGGTGGGCAAATATCAGAAATGGAATAAAGTCAAAGGTGAAAATTATTGCAGAAAAGTCACACACCAAGCGTTTGAGACGTAAGATGGTGCATGATGGTGGAAATGACCACGTGTTCAGATGCACCCACTGTGAACGGACATTTACAGCGCAAATTGGCCTTATCAGTCACACTCGCTACCGCCATAGTTAAAAGTTATTATGCCTTTTTAAAGCACAAACTATCGTCTGTCAAGACGGCAAGGTGCCAATGTATATATATATATATATATATATATATATATATATATATATATATATATATATATATATATATATATATATATATATATACAACCTGTAATTGTATCTCATATCCTTACTATAACAATTACAACAACAGCTGAAAAGCTTATGGTTCCCTGTTACCCACCCTCAAAAAAAAAAATAATAAAGTTATATGACGGGCACGCCCATCTATCCAAACCCCCGTTGGACGTCGTGTGGCCGACCCATGGGAAGGTCGGTCCAACTAATTTTCATTAGTCCCTACCTTGTCCAAATGGACAAGTGTCCTCCCTTTAGGTAATACCTGGAGTTGCGGACGAGGGTAGTACTTGGGTTCCACGCAATTCATATCTGTTGCTGTTGACCGTTGTCGCTGTTCATGTATATATTACTTGCTTTTCCATCATATGTCTGTAGGTAAGGTAGACGATCTATGCACCTAGATACTTTAGAGATCTATTCTAGTATGGATATTTCGAAACATTAATCAATCCGACATTCAATATTTAACTATGATTAACCAATGAACTAATGATCAGAAATACAAACTATACTAATATAATATTAATTATTGTAACCACGTTAACTAATCAATTACTATCATAATCTAACTATATATACACATATATTATAATATCATATTATTCTTGCACAAATAATGTTCTAATTAAATACTTAGATTGTTCTTTGTAGCCGCACAATTTGAATATGTTGTCCACACAGTTTATAGCCACACAGTTTATAGCCACACAGTTTATAGCCACACAGTTTATAGCCACACAGTTCATGGTTCACCATGACTCTTTAAAGTCCTTCACTTGGTAACTGCCTTATGTCATCCTGCCAAAATGAGAAATCGACAGAAGTATATATCAGCCTAAACTATATATTTGCAATGATAATAATTATACAATTGATGATTGTTATATATATTGTAATTCAATCAGGTGCTATCTGAACAAATATATCTTAAATTTCCTAATGAATGAACCAGATACATTAAATTACAAGTGAAAAACGTGTGAAGCAGACCTATCTATTTATAGTCGATCAAGAAGATCATTTAGAATATGATTGACTAGAATCTTGCTGATCATCAATTATTTTAAGTCTTACCACAGATTCAAGACTTCTAAGAAAATAACTCAGAAATATAATATAATATTCTGATTCAACAAGAATAAATATTTAAACCAAATAATCTTCATAAAACTATTAAGTTCCTCTAATAACGATATAGTTACGAACAATTATCTGAAGAATAGAGAACTGAAATAATTTCTAGGATGAATTATAGAATTATGAGATAGTGTAAACAATACTGAAAAGTATAGCTTCATCTCAGTGAAGATAGGAACAACTTGTTTTGTAAGACCTTACTGTGTCTGTAGTGTGCTATGTGTTAATATAAACCTAACACTTTCATCCCATTTCATTTTACTTTATTCTTTATTCTTGTATTCTTCCTTTCATTCTATTTCTTCCTCTCTTTCTTTGTTTCAAACCTATAGAATCTTTCTTCTGCACTCATGCCAATATTTGTACATTGTAACTTTGTTGATTGGAACAATGTTTTAATTGTCACTCTTGTTTATGATATGTAATGCGTACCTTGTAATGATGTATGTTTGGCAAATTTGTACCAGAAGTAAGATAAGTAACCGTAGTAAGCAAAGACAAGTAATGTAGTTTTCTTTCTGTAATGCTCCTTGCATTTACTTATCAAATTTGTACAGTATATTTTTGTTTGTACACTAAAGTTTACCACGTTTGTTTTAACTTGCGCACAAATGTTTATGGTGTATTTCTTGGTCTTTGTTAACCAATTTATAAGTTTCTTTCTGGTTTGTGTATATCTTCTCCTGCTTTGTGAATAGATAGTTGTAATGCCGCAAGTAATGTATTTCTTTAATTGTGTGCATATGCTAGTGGCATAATGTTCAACTTCAGCGTGCCTGTGTGATACACCTAATGAATTATGTATGTCCGTTTGTGACACACTTCTTGACTTCTATGCGTATGTATATAATACATTTATTGCCTTTTGTGTGTGTATTTGTGATATACTTCTTTATTTCTGTGTGCATGTTTATGATATTCCTTTTTGTTCGTATGAACCCGTTTATACTATGTTTCCTTGCTTGTGCGTACATGTTTGTACTGGCATACATAACATATAACTTTGCTCGAACGTAATTTTTCGTGATGACACACTCAACCTATGAACTGGTTGACTTTGCCAAAGTTATAAACTGAGCAATAATTATTGTTATCAAATCCCATTGCGGTTGTTTAGGCACCACTTTAGTAGGCTGTCTCTGTTGTTTGTATTGAGTGCGTGTAATCTTTGTTCTCTTTTTGGGATGTTTTAGAAAAATGTCATTTAAAGACATGTAATCACGCTTGACTTGTTTTTGATCCTTAGTTATACTTATCGAAGAAGAATTTATTTCTTCGTATTTGGGTTCATCCATATTGTGACTATCTTGGTGTTCACAATTATTTGCTGTTGTGTTATCACTCTGTTCGTCAACAGTTGATGTACCCACTTTTACTTGCGTCTTTTCTTCTTCTTGCGTCATTTCAACTTGGGTACTTATATTTGTACTTATGCTTGTGGGTGTTTCGTCAGGTTTTTTCTCGGTGGTTACTTTCCGAACGAACTTTTTGGCATTCGGAATATTACCAACTATTAATCCAGCACCTGGATTTGGTAATACTGTTGCACATACTTTACCTTCGTAATATGGGCAATTAATCGTGACCCATGCGGTCTTGTATGTTTCTATGGTACCACCAAATGTTTTGCAACGAATAATATTACCTGTGTAATCACTTTCGTTTATTAGTTTGTGATCAACTCCCACAATAGCTGAAGAAGTATCCCTAATACAGGTCGTCGATATTCCATTGACCCACGCTTGTTGAGTAATAAGAGTGTCTTCTGTGTCTTTGTCATCTTTGATGATGAACACTGTGTTAGTTTAATATATTTGTAGTTGTTTCCTTCTTTTCTTCTCTAACAATTTTTCTTATCTTTCAGCTCCTCGTTTTGCATAATTCCTAAGGTTTTCTCCAATCAAACCACCCTTCTTACCTATGTCTATGAAATTTTGAAGTATCGACATGTTGTCCTACTTAGATTATCAGTACTCTAGCTGAAATAAGTTAGAGGAATGCAAGGACTCGACGATATTCAAGCGTGTAGCAAATATAGTATACAATATAGACACATAGAATGTTGAAAAAAATATTCAAATATAACTAAACAACAATGTAAACTCGAACAAAAAGAAATTCGGCATCTTATTGCTATATAAAACTCCTAAATGTTACTTTAGGTAAACGACAGAAATTAGTATGCAAATATATATAATAGTATAAAGAATATAATAGCACTAGACAGTTAACAACAACAGACGACGACTGACGTGTGACGTAATTACATATTTCCGTTCATAATAGACAATAATACTTTCACAGAAATTTGACGTAAAATGACCCTCTCTTACTACTACAGTTATATCACAAGACAACGATATGTGCTGCCACCCGTGAGATCGATATAAATACCTTCGTACCGACCTAACGAATGCCAACACTAAACGCTTTCTTAAATAATCAAGTGTCCTTAACTATTTCAGAAAGACCATTTCCAACCGCCCAAACTATTAATTTTGAGTTAACTTTGTCATCGTTAACTAGTTAGCACCTCATTCAACTACAATGCCACAACAACCAACAATGACAATTCATACTGGCCTTGTTGAATAATTAAGTTAAGTAATATGGTGTCCGTTTGTATACATATGATGAGTGTGGACTGAAGGTTGACGCTGCGATTAAACGTTGCTCCTGTCTGTAACTGATAATGAAACGAATTGGTGTTCGATCCCGATTTATAGAGTTGACTTGCTCGGTGGTGAAGAATTATCGAAGATTTCAATATAAATATGTCCTGGTGCAAGTGTGTGTGCCGTCGTGACTTCCTTGCTAAGCGTAAGTTGTTGTCCGATATGTGAACGATGGTGTTGTTGTAATGTCCTTCACAATGTTCTCGGTGTCCTCAAGTCATTCATGACGATATATTCCATGAAAGAAAAATGTCCGTGACTTCCTTGAATATTGCTGTGTTGCAGGTAATCATCAACCACGTAACCTAATTGTGTAAGTTGATCTGATCGTCATTGTGAGTTCATATATGTATTGTCCAAGTTAAGTCCAGTAGTGTGACGTATGCTGTGATGAAGGTGGTGTTGTTCCGTGTTCTGTTGGAATAATGTCCTACTGTCTATGTTGAAGTCGGAGATGATACATCAAACATGCGTTTAATACTCCTCGTACTTTATAAACGTTGTTACTAGTTACAGCGCAGTGTCCAGGTATGGCCTACTCTCTTTACGATATGTATAACTATACTGAGTATGTATTCCATCTCTTGCTCACAATCTGTATATCATAATTAATTACTTCCCTCGGGAATAGTTGTATAAATTAGTTCTAGAGATCTTAAACTAGTAATGTTCTTTAGACACTTCTGAATTTCATAGTATGTATCAATTCGTAATGTTTATTCTTGAAATCAGTGCTGTTATGTCCTGTATGTTCACTTCCGTGCACCAGTGCTCGTGTAATCTTGTAAACTTCTGATGCGATAGTCACTGTGCAATCAATGAATTGGTTGCAATTCCATTTAATTTTGTATACAATATGATATTATTGCGACAATTTATAAATGCATTTTCTGTGTTGATAAATGCGTACTTCAATTAAGGTATCGGCATCCAAGAACTTTACCTTATAGGTTCATACATTCCATTATTCTCGCAATTTAGCTTCGCCGACATCTTCAAGTTTTGACGTGCGTTCTTCTTGTGCGTTCTTGTCCTCAATGCCGCACCGTGCGTTCTACTGACTTAAGGGGGGCAATTTATACTTTTGAGTGCGCTCTTCTCGGCTGACAGTAATCTGGCGGGAATCATGTTGACATTCATTTGATCAATGTATCAATGTCCGGAGAGATCCCCATCTTTGCCTTGACGTAACTCCACCAATATTGAACATGGAAATTATCATCAAACGATTTAGAACTCGTTAATTGAGAATAATAAACTTCTCACCTGAACTTCTGGAACAAATGTGAAAACAAACTGATGCAATCCAGCGAACAATATCACACGTTTAATAATGTGCTGGATAACAATAATAGGCTTGAGCCTCCTAGACTGTAAACTGCCCTTGCAGACAGGGTCGGTTTTTAACTATTGTCTATGAATGATCTCCCTATTCTATCCAGTTCACCTTGAAGCGCAGTTTTCTATTTCGTCGTTCCGAATTCAGGATTGATCTAGGTTTCGTGATTTTGGTCCTTCCATTGATTGTTTCCTTGTCAATAGATTCCTCCTCCTTTTGTTTACTTGCCGAACCTCGCAATCATTGCATCCAGCTATTCACCAAACACGGGCTTCACGAAAACACATCCGCGCAGTAGCAGAATCTGACAACGTCTGTTTATTTGTTGTCCTCTGACGTCTTTAGTTTCCCTTGGTTTTCGTGGTGATCGTTCAGTTTGGTGTGTCCTTATGGAAAATCCCTTTTCTCCTTTTATGCATCTTCTTTTGGTGTGTGCCCGTCATATGGCAGTTATCACAAGCCAGGTCTAGCATTCACTTCTTCTTCTTCTACTTCTTCTTCTTCTTCTTCTTCTTCTTCTTCTTCTTCTTCTTCTTCTTCTTCTTCTTCTTCTTCTTCTTCTTCTTCTTCTTCTTCTTCTTCTTCTTCTTCTTCTTCTTCTTCTTTCGCTTGAAATATGTCTATAACTGCAATGTTGTCTCTTGTACGAATTTAAACGTCTTTTTTAGTTCACACAGCGGTCCATAGAGTTTATCTTCCACTGTCGCCTCTCTAGGCCAGAAGGTTTGCCTAGCAAATGGTTGTTTCACCAATCTTGAATTTTGTGTACTTGTGGTTGCGTAATTTATTGTGTCCTGTTCTGAGGCGCAGAATAATTACTTGTTCTGGTCTGTCCATAATGTGGTAATCATCTTGAGCAGGTTTTGGTGGCTTTCTGACTGATCTGATCATTCTTTTCTTTTGGTGATATGCAACGGGCACATCAAGCTGTTCTTCTTTGGCTCCTTCCTTAGCCAATTGAACAACTCTGTCGTTTCCGGACACTCCACAGTTGGATGGTGTCCACTGTATGGTGACCTTATGCTGACTGCTAAGTTCAGAAAGTAGTGTCCTTAGTACTGGCAATTTCCCAGACAGTAGCGTCGAGTACTGATTTTGCATCTGTCAATAGCGCCACAGGTTGTGTACAATTGCTGGTATTTAGTAATTTCTCTGTTGCTATGTTGATTGCCTCAATTTCAGCATCATAGTTATGGCAGAACTGTCCTGTCGGTACTCTGGCTGTGTCCCTAGTATTATTTGGGTATTCTATGTACACTCCCGCTCCTCCATTTCGAACAGCATTTTGTGCTGACCCGTCTGTGTAGACTCGGATCCAGAGGTCATGTGGGTATTCTTCATCAAGGAAGCTGAGAGTGGCTGTTCTGCGTTGCACACTGTTCTGTTCTTCCTTGTAAAATATTCCTCTCACTTTTGTCTGGATTTGTAATGATAGTTTATGTTCAATTTTCGATGGAGTTCGCTCTGCAATAGTTGTTAGGGGGATACCTACTGTGGGCAGATCGGTGGTTTCTCTGCAGAGTCGTTTGGCCTGATGGATAAAACTACTTCTTTTCAACCTCCCCATAGCTATTTTGCGTAACTGCGCGGCATCCTGATTTCTGTGGTGTGCCTCCTGGATGGTTGCCTCCGTATTCAGCACCTTTCCTTTGCTAGAGCAGACTGTGGTCTTTCTCGAGTTTAGATGTGTACGCGCGCACACACGTGTTACGATTCACTTGAACCTATACATGTGTTATCACAAGCCAGATCTACCACTCACTTGAACCAATACATGTGTTATCACTAACCTTGTCTACTATCCACTCACTGGAACCAATAAACACACACGCGCGCGCGCGCAAACGCACACACACACACACACACACACACACACACACACACACACACCGCAACCATCTTACAAAGACGCAGCGAACAGTCAGTCAGTCGACAGAGATGGATAGAATTCTGCAGGCTAGAGAAGATACACTCACCAGGCTAGAAAAAAGTTAAAGGGGAAAATTAACCATGTGACCTGAAGGTGTGAGCCGGGCATCACCACCTGCGCGCGCACCCCATTTGGCTGATGGTTTCATCGATCTGCAAGAGTCAGCTGCCCCTAGCTAAGAATTCTGTGGGGGTAACGGGAAATAGAAAATGGAGGATGACAGAGGCTGTGGCCTGCTGTATAATTTAGAGGGGGATGAGTGAGTGATGGAAACACCGCATTGAAACAGACAGGAAAAGAAGGTCAGGAAAAGAAAGAGCAAAAGGGGTCAGGGTAAAAGTTAGCTTTTGGCATTCTTTATTGCTTTCGTGTAGCAGTTCTGTGGTCCCGTAGATCTCTAGATGTAGGGATGAAGGTAATGCCGTGCAGCTACAGCCGTGGGGGGTAAAGATGATCCGTATAGACGCCTTAAGGCGCATTGGGGATATGACTCTAAACCCATATTTCTATAAACCATACAGTATTCCATTGATGCTGTGGTTAGAAATCGAAAGGATCCTCGCCGGTGCTACAGAGATGGTCAAAACATACGATTTACTGTTTATTTGATGAATTGCATGAATGTTTTCAGACCTGGCATTCTTCTAATTTCCTCATTCCTACTTATATTATTACTAGTATTACGCCGGCTGCTTATACTTTCAAAGTCACTTCTTGATACCTTCACTTCATCTTTTACGTGGTCTTGCTCTGTATCCATCACACTTATTCAATGTGATTTTTTGTTGTATATGTTACCAGGGCATTCTTGTGAGGTGGTCAAAACATACGATTTACTGTTTATTTAATGAATTGCATGAATGTTTTCAGACCTGGTATTCTTCTAATTTCCTCATTCCTACTTATATCTCCCACAGTTCTTCTAAAGCATCTTATCTCTGTGATGATTTTTGCGTTCGTTAGTCGCAGGAAGCGTCCATGTGTGACATTGGTAGCATAAAGTTGGTCAAAATAGAGTTCTTATGAGATTTGCATTGGTGGCTGTATGTTTCAGAGGTGGTGCTAGTTGTCTCAGTTCCTCATTTCTTTGCACACAGTACGTTGGTTTCTCTACCCATTCTCCCATCTGAAGTAAACATTGCCCTTCGCTATTTAAATTCCTTTTATAATGTGCTATATAGCTGTTCCATACAGCTTTGAATGCAGTGCCGTCTCACTGGGTCAGAATTCCCCCTCTTTGTTGGCTCGTAAAGGTGCATGCCCTTTGCAGGACGTTGAGATCAACCCTAATCCCATGTAGATTTTCTAAGTAATTTTATGTTTAGTATTCGTCGCCCATTAAAAGAAAATTACGGCAGGGATGCTTGTTGTCCCCAAGCCTCTTCAACAAATACACAGAAAGAATTTTTAAACAAGTCGAACTGACTGGACATAACATCAATGGAAAAATCGTAAATAATCTTTGGTATGTTGACGATACCGTGTTACTAGTAGAAAGCGAGCAAGAGTTACACAACCTAGTGGGACAAATAAACAGACATAGGGCAAAATGTGGCTTAGATATTAACATCCTAAAAACGAAAACTATGATAATTAGCAGTGGAAAGGAAAGGTCATCAATGAACATCACAGTAAACGGGGAGATATTAGAACAAGTAACAAGCTTCTCTTGTCTTGGAGATTTAATAAAAGTTGATGGCAGAAGTGAAGTAGAAATAAAAACAGGAATAGGAATGACCAAAAATGCTTTCAACAACATGAAATCAATATTAACATCTAGAGAGATTAACAGCGCATTGAAAATGGGAATTGTCAAATGCTACGTATATTGAAAACTACTGTATGGCGCGGCGGCCTAGACATTGAACAAGCAACTAGCAAATCGAATAGAGGCCTTGGAGGTTTCGCTATACAGTAGAATATGTCGTATTTCATGGAAATAAAAGCAATCAAATACAGCGGTTCTAGAAAAACTGGGAACGAAAAGAAAGTTGATGAAAGAAATAAAAAAGAGGCAAGTTAAATATTTCGGCCATGTTAAAAGACATAACACTCATATAAAAAAAACCATCCTGGAGGGCAAGGTTGAGGGCAAGCGAGCAAGAGGCAGACAACGATACAAGTGGGAGGATAACATCAAGAGATGGACGAATATCAGTCTGACAGAATGTACAATCACAGCGAGAGACAGACAGAGTTGGAGATCTATTGCAGCCAACCTTCATTGTGGAGACGGCACCTGGTTGATGATGATCAACAGCTTGCCTTTGCTTTCTGAACGAGAAGTCAACGTTGATGTCCAATTAATCGGTGTCGGGGTTGATACCGCCACCTTGCCACAGCGCACTGGACGTTTAAGTTCTAGAGCGTTCCTATCGGTGTCGGGGTTGATACCGCCACCTTGCCGCAGCGCACTGGACGTTTAAGTTCTAGAGCGTTCCTATCTTTCGGTTGTTGGCTGTACTGGGGAAATCCTGGAGGTCTTATAGTTATACAGGGTGTATATTTATTGACTATGCAGTGTTTGAAAATATTGCCGGTTCATGTTTTGTATTTACCTAATATGTTGCATGAGCTTTACAGAGAGTAAATACAAAACTTGGACCGGCAGAGTAAATAAAAGTACACCCTATAATAAGATTGTGAGATAAACGTGTATATTATCCCTGTAATTGAACTCCATTTATCGTTATCATAATCATCACTCAGTGGCCTGTGCTGAGAGAAAATCATCCCCCCCCCCCCCCAATAACCGTTGTTTTTTTT
>OY992885.1:34093109-34198109 GCA_963921405.1 Cepaea hortensis
TCATGATATTTGCAAAAGCTGAACACCCACACAGGATTGCCAATGTCATGATATCTGCAAAAGCCGAACACCCACAGAGGATTTCCAATGTCATGATATTTGCAAAAGCCGAACACCCATCGAGTGTTCATACACTTGAGTGTATCGTGCATGAGTTCTGTTCTGGTGCGTTTGACGTGACAATATCCTGTGTTGGAGGTTTTAAACAAATCGAAGATATCCTTCTTCAGATACTAATCCTATCGTTGATGCTCCCTCTGGGCGTCGAGTTGGAGTTTGGTGGCAATGAAATACATCAAATGTCTTAATGAAGCATCACCAGCCTAGGCCTACTCCTAGGTAGTCCAAATTGCAGTGCCGAATCACGTTATGGTTACATCCTACTATGGTTCTCCGCATTTGCACAGTTCCAATACCGGTCTTGCCGGTCTCTCTGGCTGTGGGGTTACAACACTTTCTCTCTGTAATCCCGTTTATCACGCAGAGTCTCGTAGCGGAGCGAGAGCTGAGGAGGTTCGACCCCCGCTCGTGACTTGCGGGATACTGAGCCGGCCGCTCAGAAAGCAATGGCAAACTACTGAGCGTAATCTTGCCAAGAGATCAACATACAGCTGAAAGATGCTGGTGTTGACAGCTAAGTCCTGCAAAGGATATGAAAAAAAAAAAAAAAAAATACGGGTCTTGCAAACCCGACTGATCTCTGAGCTTGGATAAAGGAGGAACAACTCTGCAAGGCAGTCAGTCTCCTGAAGCTGCTACTTCGATACAACGTAGAGAAAATATGTGTTGATCAAAAACACTAAAATAGAGACAATAGCGTTTTGGGAATCAGAGAATTAAGCGTCACTGTGTCCGACTCAAGAGCTAACTCATAGTTAGTTAGTCGAGAAGACCTACTAAGAGTCAATCTGTCATCACACTCACATAAAATTCTCATCGGTGCTACAGAGGTGGCACAAAGTGTCGAGATTCTCGATTTGTGGTCTAGGCTAGTTGGTGCTTTTGCTTTGACCAAAAGTAGCCTGACTATGGAAGTCATGGCAGTAAGTAAAGCAATAACATGGCTCGAGACACAGACATTCACTAAGGCATGTTTCCTTAGCGACTCAGTGAGCATGCTCAAGAGGATAGAGATGGGGTGGATCCGAAGAGAGTGGTTGCTGTTTCTAGAGCAGTCTCGGCTGGCAATGATTAATTTCATCTTCGTGCCAGGGCATGCGGGAGTACAAGGAAATGAGCGGGCTGACAAGCTCGCAGGTGAGGCTACGGTGAAGGGCGGACGCGCCATGGACCAGGCTGACATTCTGAATGCTCTACGAGAAGTAAGACTGTTGCGAGAACCAAGTGATGACTGTCAATCTACAACCATGGCCAGACTGCGAGAACAGCAAATTAAAAGAGGTGTGGCCAAACAAGAACACTACGCAGGAAGCCAAAGAAGATTGATAAACCAACACGGAACTGGTGTCGTTAGCCGCTTCACGCTGCGTGATTTGCTGTGGAGGGGATCAGAGCACTTACGGACTGAATGGTTCGATGTGTAATGAGGATGATCTGTAGACTAACTGACTGACTAACTAGCTGTGTGGTCTATGGGAAGAGCCAGAAGCGCATATGGAGGTATAGTGATGCCATAAACATCACTCATGCCATTCTCTGTATGATACTCAATACTTAATCTAACAGTCGGCATTACTGCTTCGGAAAATTCCCAAATATGCTCCGTCCCCCATTTCAAAAGCTATTGAAGAATTCTCATGAAAATTTTTTCGGTAACAATTTGATCAAATGTCCACCTGGCCTTTTCTAGTCACTTTGAGTACTGTACCCACCGCTACTCGCTCCACGCTGAGCCTGCCTTTCCAGATATAGGTACTCGGTCTGTTCAGTTGCACTGTAAACCAATTCGACCTCGTTCAACCTGCTTTTGCTGCGTCGGTTATAATGAGGCCTGTTTATTTGTTTATTTGTTTGTTTGTTTGTTTGTTTGTTTGTTTTTTGTTTAAATTTGATAATCTTTCCTTTCTTTGCTCTCTTACGAATTAGTCCTAAACATGACTGGTTATATTTCCCCTTCTGTGCTCTTAATCCTCGGTTGGGTCTTATGGAGCTCACGATGACTAGTGTGTACAGGGCTCCTTTACTTAATGAAATAGGCATGATTATGAGCCTTCCTTGAATACATTCATGGCATCATCTTGCGGACAGCGTTGTATACGTATTTCAAATACTATACGCTTTTGTGTTAAATACTTCTTGAATAAGTTCGTGGAATCATCTTAACAGCCACGGTGTATATGTATTTTAAATACTTTATTCCCTTGTTTTATATTTTTCTTGAAAAATTCGCCACATCATCTTACGGATAGCAGTGTATATGTATTTCAAATACTATATGCCCTTGTGTTAAATATTAATTAAATTAAGTTGCATGTCTTTAACAGGACGTAGCAGTCAACCCCAGTATTTTCGCTGTTCGTGATTCCTGGGCAAATTTTACGTTCAGTAGTTTGCCATTGCTTTCTGAACGACCGGCTTCTATACCTTTTTCGAAAAAACCAGCACCGCCATGTTTCGAACCCGGGTATACGGGCTTACAAACCGCGTTCGCAAGCCCTTAGCCACAGAGACCGGTCATGGCTGTGTTAAATATATATTTTTTTTTTTGGCATATCCTTTACACAACATTGCTGTCAACACCAGCATCTTTCAGCTGTATGTTGATTTCTTGGCAAGATTACGCTCAGTAGTTTGCCATTGCTTTCTGAGCGGCCGGCTCACATACCCCGTAAATTACCGATGCGATTCGAACCACTGCTGAATATACCCAAATATAATTAACGTCGGCGCCCCACGGTTGTGTACGCATGATCCATCCGCCCTAAGACTAGGCTCTCTCTCTCTCTCTCTCTCTCTCTCTCTCTCTCTGTCTCTCTCTGTCTCTCTCTGTCTCTGTCTGTCTGTCTGTCTGTCTGTCTGTCTCTCTCTCTCTCTCTCTCTCTCTCTCTCTCTCTCTCTCTCTCTCTCCGTCTCTCTCACTCTGTATAATTTAGAGATTAACATAAGGAACTATATGCGGATATGACAGATGGAATCAGGAACCCAGTTTGGCGCCAGCAGATAAGATTGCGGTAGATGACCCAGAAGAGACATCATCATCAAGTATCATGCCGTTAAGCGAGGGCGGTCATGTAACGCAATCTCACACGATCACCAGAGTCGTGGATCAGCTTTGATCAGCTGTGTTTTTGTCTCGACCATGTCACGTGGCTAAGCCATCCGGATATTGACTTCTCTGCTTTCACCTTGTTCTTTCCTTCTCTGTCTTACCACCAGTCATTAATTTCTCCAGGTTGTTTCTTGCTATATAACGTGTCCCAAAAATGTTGACTGTCTACGTCTAATTTCTCTAATCAGTTAACGGTTTTAATTTGTTTCTTGTATGACTTGCTAATTGTTTTATCTGTTTGTCCACGGTATTCTTTCAATTTGTCTCAGAAACCACATTTCCACTGCGATCAGAAGTTTTTCAATTTGTCTACTCATTGTCCACGCCTTACATCTGTGTAAAAATGCAGGTTATATATGCCTTCAACACTTTTTCTTGTGGCAATTGACTTCATTGGTCAGTATGTTTCCCATCTTGCAAACGACATGCCTACTCTGTTAGAAACAGAAATAAATTGTCGGAACTGCAGTCAGGCAGTACAAATGCAGTGAGTGAATGCTCGAACACGAGAAGTGGATCTGGTTAGCTGTATAAGAACACAATTCAATGAAGAATCACATTCGCTGGGCTGGTTACTTGATGCGCATGTAAGATCACAAGCTTCCTGGACGATGTTTTATGGCAAACGCTCCCAATGCGGCCAGAGGAAACGCTTTAAAGACATTTGGAAGATCTCACTGAAAGCTTTTGGAATTCATCACCACACTTGGGAGATTGCTGCCAAAGACCGAAATTCTTGGCGTACATCATTACGCTAGGGAGTAGTCCCTTGTGAAGCAACCAGGACTGCAAGAGCTGTGAAGAAAAGGCTGGATAGAAAAACCACTGCAGGAGATTCTCCTCCAGGAACGTCAAGCATTCTTTGCCCATACTGTCAAAGAACATTTCGAGCCAAAATAGGCCTTACCAGTCATCTTAGAACTCACTGCTCCAAATTGTCAAGCGGACAAACACCATAAGAACACAATTACAAGTGACAAAATGGACTTGAGTCTTCGTCAGGAAAAACAACAAACAGGCACTGATTCAACAACAGAACAATATGTTAGTTGTATGTTCTTTACTGGGCATCGCAATAAACCCTGTGATTTTTGACTGTTTGTTATATACTATTCAAATTTACTTTCAGTAGTTTGCCACTGCATTCTGAGCGACCGACGCTCATACCGTTTTTAAATGTCAACACAAGGCGGGCTGCTTCCAAACCGCCTGCTGCTGATTTCGAATCGGTATGTGGGATTGCGGATCGCTTTAGTTACTCCTTAGAAACAGACGCCGGCATACACACTATGGACACGCTACTTAGCTGATCTTATATACACACTATGGACTGTTACTTAGCTGATCTTATATACACACTATAGACTGTTACTTAGCTGATATGATATACACAATATGGACCGTTACTTAGCTGATATGATATACAAACTATCGACGCACTACTTAGCTGATCTTATATACACACTATTGACACGCTACTGAGCAGATATGATATACAAACTATGGACACGCTATTTAGCTGATATGATATAGACACTATGGACTGTTACTTAGAAGATATGATATACACACTATGGACCGTTACTTAGCTGATATGATATACACACTATGAACGCACTACTTAGCCGATATGATATACACACTATTGACACCCACTGAGCAGATATGATATACAAACTATGGACACGCTACTTAGCTGATATGATATACAAACTATGCACACGCTACTTAGCTGCTATGAAATTCATATAAGGGGCGTTCGTTTGAAATCCGTTCGCTCCGCATCGCGCGTAATTGCGTACGTTGAACATGATCATGTCATAGTCATGTGATAAGTACTGACCAATGAATAAAAGAGCACGTGCTTATCGTCCCATGGTGCATAGGTTCTGTTTCTAACCGTTGAGAAAATAGCCGGGTTGATCCAAAATCCGCCGAAAGAAGCTCAAAGAGCGGTGATTCGGTTTCTTTCATTTGAAGGATGGTGACCAGTAGACATTCATTGAATAATGCAGGCAGCGTACGGTAAGAAATGCGTGTCGAAGACAACAGTAACTGACTGGACACGAATGTTTCGGAAAAGACGCCAGTTCACGATAGATCTTCGAAGGCCGGTGTCAGAAGTCGGGGTGCCCCACCGGCTAGATGAATGTATTATTCACTGGCGAGCAACCCCAGATAGTCAGAAACTGACTAGGGACAAAATCTATATGGCTGAACTACAGATTAAGCCCTTGAATATCCAACGTACAGCTCTAAGTGGCTCGTTACAAAATTGAAATGAACTGAGCTGAATATTCGCCAAGGACTAGGAAAGAGAAGGTTATCTAGGGTAGATTTTTAAGTCTGAATTAAAGTTTAAAGACAACTATCCTAGTACAGGTTTTTCTCCCTGACTGCTCCTTTCCTTGGTGTGTAAGTGAACCCCCACCAATGTACACACACAACACGTATGCACAATTGGAATTAAAATATAACGACAGAACTATGAGTTACAAGACTACAACATTTATTTACTAATCATAGACATTGGATGATGGTCAATATGAGGATGATAAAATCATATAACATATTGTGATGAGAAACATTACGTAACTTTACTTGTTACTTCATCTATCTGGAACTGTGGTCCAGATCCCCACTCTCCAGTAGACTCAACAAAAGAAGAAGAACAGCTTGCCGGTATTCTGAGATCCTGTCAGTCCTGACACTCCTAGTCAGTAGTCTCTAGTCTTGAGATCTATAACATAGGGCTCCTTGTGAGAGCTTGAAAGAAAGTCAAGAATGTGTTATATCAGTTCTACATCAGCGCAATCCTAATTAAAACATATAACACAAACATATACAATGACCAGTCTGGCCAAGTTTATCTTTCAGCTCGACTGCGTTCACCATCCTCCTTCTCCCTAATGTCTTTAGTCTGGGACGGGCTTTTCAATTGTCTCACACGCCTGTAATGATTACATTTCTGCCGCCCCATGTCCATGTCGCTAATGCAGAAATTCTGTGTCGTACAGCCGCTCCGTCCAATGTTAGTTTAGCAGCTCACAGGGTCGGTAAGGGTATTATAACAATGCCTGATCATCCGGGCTTGCAAGCCGTGACCAGTAGCTGTGCCAGGTTTCCGTGCATTACCGTGGACGCACGCCCACAATACACTGAGAAAGTTTAGCACCATATACCCTATACTACCAATTGTGGGTAATGTCTGTACCATTACACCTCTGCTTCCAACACAATCATTGGCCAATGTGCAGACAATAGCATAACACTTCATACTGGTAGGTTTGCATATGACAAATCAATATATCAAACATCCAATACACATAAACATATTGATTAAACTAGACGTATTATGATACTTTAACATCATAGCATAATGCACTAGTTAGTTTATGAAATTACATATACATACATCCAACATATCCGTAAACATTATATTACTTCAAGATGGACATCTAATAATACTCACATAATAGCATCAGGCATTATTAATGAGTACTAATATTGTATAGCTACAAAATGAGATATACAACAAGTCTGATGACAACAAAATTGAAGTGACCAAACAGACCAGCCATATTTGCTGAGCTGCCCGGTTTAATCACAACTCAGTTACTGCGGTTGTAAGAATTAAATAAATAGTCAGTTGACTATAATCTGTACAACAACTGCACACACCCAAAAAGAGACTAGTCTAGTTTACAAAGAAATGGCAAGCATCTGCTACGACCTCAAGTATATCTAGACAAGACCTGCCTTCCATAAGTTTCTACTTCTCAGAAGAGTAGCACTTACAGCACAATGGTATTGAACACAGAACTTAGAAAGAACACTCAAGTAACCTACGCCAAAGATAGTTCTTGAAATAACCTAGATCAGATATAGACTGGAATTCAGTACATACACCTAAAATACTTAGTTACTAAGAAATCTACATTTACTCTCTCTTCTCACCTGTTCTGAAGTCAAACTTAATCTGACATAAACAGGCTAGGGACCCTTATTTAAGCTGAGTCTAGCAGACAGTGTCTGAGACACTATTATCTCTTTGGCATTCCCGTCATAAATTCTTCTTATCTCCTCCTGACAGTGATTGCAATTAACTTCAAGTCTGTCCAGTCATAAAAATTCTTTTAACCACTAACCCTCACCATAGTGTCACACCTGGATGGTTTTGCGTTGCCAGCCCCAGATCAGTTTCACAGTCTTATCAGTGATTTCACACCTTGCAGAGTCTGCCAGTCCGAGTGGACGGGGCTTGTGTACCGCCCTGGGGCCATTATCTCTCCCTGTGTCAATGTTGTTCACGCCTGGGTGGTTTTAATTACACAGTCCATGGCCCAGTTCATTGTTGATTCAGCATGTCTGGGTCAGCAGTTTCCCAAGGTGTATACTAATTATCTAGTTGCCATTTTACTTGCCATCTGCAAGCTTACGTCATGGCTAGAGGCTTTTTGTGAATAATCTTACCTCACGACTAGATAATTTTGGAGTAGTGTGATTAATTCATTCTTTCTCAATTTGGCCTCTCAAATTTGGAGACTGAGAAAAATATTCTGGGATTCTTCTTCTTCTTTCGTTCGCTTGAAATATGTCTATATCTGCAATGTCGTCTCTTGCATGAATTGAACTGTTTTTTTCAGTTCACACAGTGGTCCATAGAGTTTATCTTCCACCGTCGTCTCTCTAGGCCAGAAGGTTTGCCTAGATATGTTATATTTTGGGCAGTCTTGGAGTATGTGCTCTGCTGTCTGCGACGCCAATCCACATGTGCACATGGCTGTTTCACCAATCTTGAATTTTGTATACATGTGGTTGCGTAATCTATTGTGTCCTGTTCTGAGGCGCAGAATAATGACTTGTTCTGGTCTGTCCATAATGTGGTAGTCATCTTGAGCAGGTTTTGGTGGCTTTCTGACTGATTTGATCATTCTTTTCTTTTGGTGGTATGTAACGGGCACATCAGGCTGTTCCTCTTTGGCTCCTTCCTTAGCCAATTGATCAGCTCTGTCGTTTCCGGGTACTCCACAGTGGGATGGTATCCACTGTATGGTGACTTTATGCTGACTGCTAAGTTCAGAAAGTAGTGTCCTTAGTACTGGCAATTTCCCAGAGAGGAGCGCCTCGAGTACTGATTTTGCATCTGTTAGTAGCACCACAGGTTGTGTACCATTGCTGTTATTTAGTAATTTCTCTGTTGCTATCTTGATTGCCTCAATTTCGGCATCATAGTTATGGCAGTACTTTCCTGTCGGTACTCTGGCTGTGTCCCTAGTATTATTTGGGTATTCTATGTACACTCCCGCTCCTCCATTTCGAACAGCATTTTGTGCTGACCCATCTGTGTAGACTCGGATCCAGAGGTCCTGTGGGTATTCTTCATCAAGGAAGCTGAGAGTGGCTGTTCTGCGCTGCACACTGTTCTGTTCTTCCTTGTCAAATATTCCTCTCACTTTTGTCTGGATTTGTAATGATAGTCTATGCTCATCTTTCCATGGAGTTCGCTCTGGAATAGTTGTTAGGGGGATACAAACTGTGGGCAGATCAGTGGTTTCTCTGCAGAGTCGTTTGGCCTGGTGGATAAAACTACTTCTTTTCAACCGCCCCATAGCTAGGTTTTCAAATCTGTTCTTCATAGGGTGGCCTGGCAAGCTGAGGAACTTTTCTGCTTGTATTAGCGTTTTCGTATCTCTGCGCTCACTCAGTGCCTGTGTCCTCCCCATCTTCTCCATTTCCACTATAGGGGTTGATCTCATCCCTCCTGTGGTGACTCTAAGTGCTTGATTTTGCACCTTGTCCAGCTCTTGTAGTGTGGTATTTGATGCTGAACACCACGCAGTTGACCCATATTCCAGGTGTGGTCGTATGCTCTGTTGGTAAACTTTGCTAAGTATTTTCGTACTGGCTCCCCATGTGGTTCCACTTAGCTTTCTCAGGATGGCTATTTTCCTTCTGGCTTTTGCTACTGCTTTGTTGATGTGCTTTCTCCATGTCAGCTTGCCATCAAATGTTACTCCAAGGTATGTTGGTTCTTTATCTTCTCTTAGGGGTGTTCCATTTATCTGGATGATCCCTGCCTTTTGTTTTGGAGAGAGGGTAAATAGGGTGGTGCTGCACTTGTCAGTGTTTATGCTGACACACCATCTATTTGCCCATGCAGCAAATGTATCTACAGCTCTTTGTAGCAATCTGGTGGCCACTGATGCATATTCATTTGTGCTCCATAGAACCAGGTCATCGGCGTACATTGCCGCTTTAATTCCATGCGGTAGGTGAGCAACAAGATCATTGATGAAGATTAGAAAAAGTGTGGGGGACAAGACTCCGCCCTGGGGGACACCGTGACGCAGTAGTACTTTCTTGCTCTTGAGTCCGTCTATCTGTACTCGGGCTCTTCTGTTGTGCAAGTATGCTTTCACCCATTTGTACATTCTTCCATTGACTTTGCAGTTTCTCAGTTTCTTCATCAGACCTTCTTTCCAGACTTTGTCAAAGGCTTTCTTCAGATCTATCCATGCCGCAAGCACCAGCTTCTTCTCTTGGAATGCATCCTCAATTTCTTGAGAGAGGTAGGTTGTCTGATCTTCCGTAGAGTAGCACTGCCTAAAGCCAGCCTGCTGTGGCACAAGGATGTTTTTACTTTCAATGTACCACTGCAGTCTGTGATTGATGATGCGCTCCAGTGTTTTGCAGAGACAGCTGGTGAGGCTAATTGGTCTGTAGCTAGAGGCAATGGAACCATCTTTCCCTGATTTTAGGAGGGGTATCATGATTGCTTCTCTCCAGGCTTGTGGAACACTGCCTAAGGTCCAGCTGTTATTGAAGATCTGCAACAGCTTTGTTTTGGCCTCTGTTCCTAGGTTCCTGATCATTTCATTGGAGATACCATCAGCTCCTGGTGACTTTCTCATTTTCAGTTTTGATATGGCTAGCTCCAGTTCGCTGATTGTGATGGGTGCCTCCAGAACCTCATGTACTATTTCCTTCTGTCCTGTATGTTGTCGTTTCTCTCGAATCTCTTGTTGATTCTCTGGACTAATTTTGATATTGCTATCTTGTGCGAACGAGTCCGCAAAATGGTCAGCTGCTTGCTTTCTTGTTAAGATTTTTCCATCTTTATGTAGTGCAATTTTGGAGTTTCTCCCTGTGCCCTCGTCATTAAGCTGTTTTATTAGCTTCCACAATTTCCTTGTGTCTCTTTCAAAGTTCAGAGACTCCGTTTTCTCCTGCCAGCTTTTCCGTCTAGCCTGCAGCTTGGCCCTTTGAAATTTGGCTTTTGCATGCTGGAATTTATTGTGGTGCTCTTGGCTGGGTGTGGCCTCTGCTTGCTTTCTACACACTTCAACATCATTATGCAACTGTTCCAGTTCACTACTCCAGTAGGGTTTATATTGTTTACGGGCTCCTCTTGGTACTGTTTCTCGCGCTGCCTGTAGTATGCATTTCCCAAACTCTTCAACTGCTTTATTTATGTCTTTCTCAGTGTTCAGGTTTCTAACCAGTATGCTGGTGCGATGCTTGTACATTGCCCAGTCTGCTTTCTTGTAGTTCCACCTCGAGAGGGTGCTGCTTTCACTTACAAGCTCATTTTCTACGGTTAGAAAGACTGGCCGATGGTCACTGCCACCAAGTTGTTTCCCAACAGTTCGTGTAATGTTCCACTCCAGGTCTGGTGAATGAAAAGCCAGGTCAGGTGTAGTTGAAGAGTGCCATGATCTCGAGTAGAAAGTATGTGGGTCGGACGGCTTGTTAATCAACATGAATCTATTCTCATCTTGCCAGTCTTCCAGTCTCTCTCCTCTCTGGTCCATGTGATCATAGCCCCAGCTCTGCGAGTGGCTGTTGAAATCGCCACACACAATCATTTTTTCTTTTAGTGGTAGAGTGTCCAGTGCCTGTGGGCGGTCACTTGGACAGTAGTAATTGATCAGATGTAGATCTGTATTACCTGTCTTAAGTTTAAGTGTCTGATACTCAGCCCCTTCCATGTAGACTTTGATTTGGGAAGCCATGATGTTATTTCTTACAAGGGTCAGTATCCCACCTTTTCGCCTGTTCTTTCGGTCAGATCGGTAACACTGGTAGCCTCTGATTTTAAAGGCTATATTTTCGTTGAGGTGAGTTTCTTGCAAGCAACATATGCTTACTTTCTCTTTGTCCAGGATGTTTTCTAATTCAACTTTTTTGTTGCTGACTCCCTCCGCATTCCAGTGCATTATTTTAAGTCTTAGTTTAGTATGGCCAGTCGTCCTATTCTCATGTCCCCTGGCTCCACAGGACATCTGAGAAGGACCTCCAGTAGTTGGGGTTGGACCCTTTCGAGACATAGGGCCCGGCACTGCACCTGCCTGGGGGTCCAAAGCAGGGCGAGCACCATAACGATTAGCAGTAGTCGACATATTCCATTTTGCGTGATTGCGTGGCATCCTGATTTCTGTGGTGCGCCTCTTGGCTGGTTGCCTCCGTCTTCAGCACCTTTCTTTGCTAGAGCAGACTGTGGTCTCACTCGAGTGTAGATGTGTACGCGCGCACACGCCTGTCTGCGCATGCATGTCCGTGCATACACATCTAGAGCATACTGGTTATTTTCCGGCGCCAGAGACTCGCCGTCGCCCCTTCTCCTGTTAGTTTAAACAGGCCCGCCACGTGAAGGCCAGGAGTTGGACTTTTGCTGCATAGGTTATGTATTCACGAGCCATTGAGGTATTTGGGCAATGTTGGGCGCTCACCCCAACACCGCGCCTCGGCTACATACAGCAACATTTGGAACCCTATTCTGGGATGTTAAGGCGGCCAATTCGTGACAGAGCTTTCCCCTTAAAAAAAAGTTTCTACCAGAAATCTTTTGTCAAAGCACGCCGTACATCCCAGAATAATGCCTAAGCACTCTCCGTTCTGTATCTGCCTAAAGGTTTCCAATATTCCTTGTGGCAGTGGGTTGTCCTGCTTCTGCATAAAGACGTCCCATTTCCATAACCCAAAGATACTCTGGATAGATCCTTGTACCTGGTTTTCGGCCGGGATTCCATGCAATAGCTTGGTAAAATCCGGTAATTGTCAGAAGGTTGTAATTTTACCCCTCTGGGAAAGATCACAATCAACGGGATTCTTCTACGCCTCTGGGCAGCAATTGTTTTACACCATTCACTCACGTGATTTACTCCTTTCAGCCGAGGATGTACCCGTAGTGAGGTCTTGCATAAGCTGGCCACAGCAAAGCTTGTCTCCGTGATTTTCCTCCGTCCGTTATAGATTCTCAACTGATCCATCAATAACTTCCTTTTGAAAGGAATAATGTTACACATCATGGTCCCATGATATAAATTCAACTGGCGCTTTCTTCCTTCAAAGTTGGGCGTAACAATTTTCCCTCCTCGGTGTCGCGGTTTCTTCCCCTGATAATCAGTTAACGGGCTGAGTTTCTCTGCATTAGAGTTTCGTGTGAAAACCGTGCTAGAAATTGGAAATTTAGTGTGCCAAGTTGTCCAGCCTTGAGAAATAACATAGTTACTCCAGGGCGATAAAGTGGTGTTACTTTTGAATAAAGTATCCACAAATAGCTGATCTACTCCTATCAAATCGACCTGACTGAAGGGTAGATTGAGTCCTAAGCGTGTTGATTCCAAACCACTCTTGACTTCTGTTACTTCAGGTCCCTGTCGCTGGAATTCCCTGATAACTTCAGCTAATGAGATGATAGGCGTTTCTTCCTCCATCTTGTGCAAAGAATTTTCTTCTTTAGCAACTACAGACAATGTTGTCTGCACAATATCAGAGTCCATATTCTGGCTCCTAACAATTCCCGGTGTTTCCTGAGTCTCCGAACTGGTATGCTCCGAGATAACAACTGGAAATGTTTCCTGGTCTGGATGTTCCTCTCTGGTCGTGCTTTCATGGGCTAAGTCCAGTTGAGGTAACTCCTGTGCTGGGCTGTCTAAGCAATCCATCACATTACGTAAATCATTTGAACTGATTTCTAGTGTCTTTTCCTGAGCTGCAGCCTCAAAGATCACAAGGGGTTCCGGGTCATCCTTCATCCCACTGTCAGTCAAATTTAATCCCACTTCTTCCTCGTCTGGGCTGAAGGGAATAATAAAGTCGGTTACCTTTCGATCTCCGACCTCCTTAAAAGATGTCCTCAGGTCATCTTCCTCTTGAGTTTCACCTCTCGTTGAAGTAAAATGAGATTCCTGGGAGTCTTGTACTGGCAAACCGTAGTGCAAACAGTTGTCCTCTGGGTAACTGTTACTAGGTAAATTATCTGAACTGATAATTAGTGACTCTTCCCGCGTTGCAGCAGTGAAATTCACCTGGGATTCTGTTCCTTCCTTCCTCCCTATTTCAGTCAGATGTAATTCCACTTCGTGATTCTGTGACCAGAAAGGAATGTGAGAATCGGCTAGGTCTCCGCCTGCGACCTCATTAAAGGTTGTCTTCAGTTCCTCTTTCTCTCGAGATTCATTTCTCGTAGCAGTCAAGTGGTTTTCCTGAAGGTCCTCTACTGTCAAACGACTATTGCCGTGGTGCAAACAGTTATCCCGTTTGTGACTGGTTGAAATGCCCTTGGCACGTTTTTTCTTCCCTCTTTTCCGTTTAGGACTGGGTCGAATGAGAACCTGTAGTTCCCGGTCCACTACCTCTGATTCTGCGGTGGGTGGCAAAGATGTCCCTTCCTTCCTGGTTGGGTGAGCATCCATATCTCCTACCTTATGTTCCGCTAGAACGGTTAGCTTCTCTGCATTGACTACTTCCATATGCTGTTTATTAATCTCTGCTTCTTCAGTTTTGCTACGCTCTTGTGCTCCAAAGAACTCATCATTTTCTTTAAACATAATTTCTTCTTCTTGGTCCCACCATTCTAACTCAGCTGTGATATACATTTCTAGTTGCTCCCCCTTTAAGCCTTTTCTTATGCCCCACCCTTTCGCGGACTCTGCGAAATCTGCGCGCGCCTTCATGTCCTCTTCGGGATTCCGGTAACGTAAGGCCATAATTGCAAAGGACTATATTCCGGTAAGCTCCTATGTATATATCAAAAATCAGATCTAAGCTAGAAAGACAAGAGTTAACTACTGACAGTCTACGCTATCCAATGTGTATAGTTTAGCCTCAGCAGTGAAAGACAACTGAAAATAATATTCAAGTAGTACCTGGCGACAGCAGTGAAGTAAGTGTGAGAGATATACTACACAGTAATCAACCGTAATATTTATCTAAATAAACATTAAAATGCACTGCATACATGTCAAAATGAACATGGCATATATTAGCATAAAATTGCAAATCAGTCAAGCAGTTAAATCATCAAACACATCAATGTAAATATGATTAAAGTGTTCAATTATCAATAAATGATTAATGGTAACACTAATTGATAATAGTTACAAACAGTTATCAATAAATGATAGATGATGGTAGTTTTCTCATAAGTTCTTATCTGTTATACTTTTGAAAAGTTATATATGTACTCTGAAACTTCCTCAACTAAAAGTAGCTACATTTGATGATAGTCTATTTTGATGACTGAAGATTACAAGAGTTAACTTTTAAAATCGTATGTCTAGGGTCTAGTACCGGAGTCTATTGAAAGCGAGAAGTCCGAATTCAAATAGAAGCCCAATCAGTAGGATTGGGTTAAAATTAAATCCCGGAGACGAGACACCAATCTGTCAGAAGTCGGGGTGCCCCACCGGCTAGATGAATGTATTATTCACTGGCGAGCAACCCCAGATAGTCAGAAACTGACTAGGGACAAAATCTATATGGCTGAACTACAGATTAAGCCCTTGAATATCCAACGTACAGCTCTAAGTGGCTCGTTACAAAATTGAAATGAACTGAGCTGAATATTCGCCAAGGACTAGGAAAGAGAAGGTTATCTAGGGTAGATTTTTAAGTCTGAATTAAAGTTTAAAGACAACTATCCTAGTACAGGTTTTTCTCCCTGACTGCTCCTTTCCTTGGTGTGTAAGTGAACCCCCACCAATGTACACACACAACACGTATGCACAATTGGAATTAAAATATAACGACAGAACTATGAGTTACAAGACTACAACATTTATTTACTAATCATAGACATTGGATGATGGTCAATATGAGGATGATAAAATCATATAACATATTGTGATGAGAAACATTACGTAACTTTACTTGTTACTTCATCTATCTGGAACTGTGGTCCAGATCCCCACTCTCCAGTAGACTCAACAAAAGAAGAAGAACAGCTTGCCGGTATTCTGAGATCCTGTCAGTCCTGACACTCCTAGTCAGTAGTCTCTAGTCTTGAGATCTATAACATAGGGCTCCTTGTGAGAGCTTGAAAGAAAGTCAAGAATGTGTTATATCAGTTCTACATCAGCGCAATCCTAATTAAAACATATAACACAAACATATACAATGACCAGTCTGGCCAAGTTTATCTTTCAGCTCGACTGCGTTCACCATCCTCCTTCTCCCTAATGTCTTTAGTCTGGGACGGGCTTTTCAATTGTCTCACACGCCTGTAATGATTACATTTCTGCCGCCCCATGTCCATGTCGCTAATGCAGAAATTCTGTGTCGTACAGCCGCTCCGTCCAATGTTAGTTTAGCAGCTCACAGGGTCGGTAAGGGTATTATAACAATGCCTGATCATCCGGGCTTGCAAGCCGTGACCAGTAGCTGTGCCAGGTTTCCGTGCATTACCGTGGACGCACGCCCACAATACACTGAGAAAGTTTAGCACCATATACCCTATACTACCAATTGTGGGTAATGTCTGTACCATTACACCTCTGCTTCCAACACAATCATTGGCCAATGTGCAGACAATAGCATAACACTTCATACTGGTAGGTTTGCATATGACAAATCAATATATCAAACATCCAATACACATAAACATATTGATTAAACTAGACGTATTATGATACTTTAACATCATAGCATAATGCACTAGTTAGTTTATGAAATTACATATACATACATCCAACATATCCGTAAACATTATATTACTTCAAGATGGACATCTAATAATACTCACATAATAGCATCAGGCATTATTAATGAGTACTAATATTGTATAGCTACAAAATGAGATATACAACAAGTCTGATGACAACAAAATTGAAGTGACCAAACAGACCAGCCATATTTGCTGAGCTGCCCGGTTTAATCACAACTCAGTTACTGCGGTTGTAAGAATTAAATAAATAGTCAGTTGACTATAATCTGTACAACAACTGCACACACCCAAAAAGAGACTAGTCTAGTTTACAAAGAAATGGCAAGCATCTGCTACGACCTCAAGTATATCTAGACAAGACCTGCCTTCCATAAGTTTCTACTTCTCAGAAGAGTAGCACTTACAGCACAATGGTATTGAACACAGAACTTAGAAAGAACACTCAAGTAACCTACGCCAAAGATAGTTCTTGAAATAACCTAGATCAGATATAGACTGGAATTCAGTACATACACCTAAAATACTTAGTTACTAAGAAATCTACATTTACTCTCTCTTCTCACCTGTTCTGAAGTCAAACTTAATCTGACATAAACAGGCTAGGGACCCTTATTTAAGCTGAGTCTAGCAGACAGTGTCTGAGACACTATTATCTCTTTGGCATTCCCGTCATAAATTCTTCTTATCTCCTCCTGACAGTGATTGCAATTAACTTCAAGTCTGTCCAGTCATAAAAATTCTTTTAACCACTAACCCTCACCATAGTGTCACACCTGGATGGTTTTGCGTTGCCAGCCCCAGATCAGTTTCACAGTCTTATCAGTGATTTCACACCTTGCAGAGTCTGCCAGTCCGAGTGGACGGGGCTTGTGTACCGCCCTGGGGCCATTATCTCTCCCTGTGTCAATGTTGTTCACGCCTGGGTGGTTTTAATTACACAGTCCATGGCCCAGTTCATTGTTGATTCAGCATGTCTGGGTCAGCAGTTTCCCAAGGTGTATACTAATTATCTAGTTGCCATTTTACTTGCCATCTGCAAGCTTACGTCATGGCTAGAGGCTTTTTGTAAATAATCTTACCTCACGACTAGATAATTTTGGAGTAGTGTGATTAATTCATTCTTTCTCAATTTGGCCTCTCAAATTTGGAGACTGAGAAAAATATTCTGGGATGTTAAGGCGGCCAATTCGTGACAGCCGGTTCAAGCGCATATTGTTGCAACTGAAAAAAACATCGCCAAAATTGATGCAGCAGTACAGATGAACCGTTGTCGAAGCATACGTTTGCTAGGGAAAGAATTTGATGTGTCAATTAGGACAATTCAAAAGGTCGGTTGTAAGAAACTGCAATATCGTAAGGTGTGTTCACAGTGGGTACTACGGATGTTGACCCACCACCAAAAAGAAGAACACATGAGATGGTGTTTGAACCACTTGCTGCGTTACAGAGTGGAGGGTGGTGCATTAGTCTTTCGCATAGTGGCATTCGATAAATCATGGTGTCACCACTTTGAGCCGAGCAGAAAAAGAGAGAGCATACAATGGAAGCATGCTGGATCACCAAAAGCCAAAAAAATTCAAGTTACAGGTTTCCGCTGGTAAGGTTATGCTGAGCCCATTATTTGACCATGACGGGCTATTGTTGGCCGACTTTAAAGAACCTGGTGTCAACATCAATTCTACCCACTACTTGCAAACACTAGACAAGCTGCAAAAAGCCATCAAGAATAAACTACCCTGCATGATTTCTCGTGATGTGATTTTGATGCACGATAATGCTCGTCCGCATGTTGCAAAGACTGTGCAGGAAGCATTAGCAAGGAAGAAGTGGGAAATTCTTCAACATCCAGCCTATATTCCTGACTTGTCACCATGTGATTTTCATTTGTTCAGACCTCTAAAAAAAAGCTCGCAAGGGGCAACTATTTCACACAAATGCAGACGTCATGAACGCGGTAAACACTTGGTTCAGTGAGCAACCACAATCTTTTTTTTGTTTGTTTTGCGGACGGTATTCGCCGCCTACCTAAACAATGGAATGCTTGCTTGAATGCCTACGGCGACTTCTTTTGGCCAACCCATAGTGCATAATTCATTCAAAGTGAATGCTTTGTTTAATTCTACCACACCTGTTAATGTCTCGTTCATCCTTTTGTAATAAAGCCATTGGAACGGGTTTCAAATGAACGTCCCTAATACTATGGACACGATACTTAGCTGATATTGATAACATTAGTGGAACACTGCCCTAGCTGTGGAAATGTAAAAAATATGAAATAACACAGAAAAATGCAGCTTTACAGAACAAAATTACGAAACACAATTACGAAATATACAGAGGGTGGGGGGGGGGGGGTACAGGACGTTGCGGCGACTAGCCTTCATCAGCAAATAAATACATACACAAAACACAACACATAATCACTGAGAAGACCATCCTATGACTACATGAAGGTATAAGACCGGGATGAGAAAAATGAAAAGATCGAAAAAAAATGAGAAACATGAAGGGAAAATGAAAGCTAAAAATCTCAGTATCATAGCCTGGGATACTGAAATATGTAGCAATTTTTTTTTTCCAAATTAAAATCAAAACAATGTTTTCCCGTAGTGACTGTCAATAAGGAATCAATTATTAGCATCTCTTCATTGTTCTCATGTTTTCATCTGTATATGTCTTCGGAGAATTGGGAGTTCTCCCCCATATTATTATAGTCCAATCGGCACTCAGTGGGTGATATAGTCGGTGTTACGACGGCCGCCTTTACTTCTCAATATATTTTCTGGTTCCAATTTTATTCTGGATTTATCTCAGAGCAAAAGTCAGTTTTAGACATCCATCCGATGCGACTTCGAACCCATGACAGTTGGGCGCATAGCCACTACGTCAAGACGTCTCCCTAGTGTCGATTTGTTAATCTATAGTTGAACATGAGCTACCAGTCCACTCGACCTTAGCTTTGTATCGACACTCTATTATTTTGCCGAAGAAACATAAACCGCGGAAACGTGGTATGCTTGCATACTGAAAAGGTGCTTCTGGGTTCAAATCCTCACACAAGCGAGATTTCTTTTGCGAGGGCACTTGGCTGAGAATCAACCCAACCTCATAAATTCAGTACCATGCACATTTCTAGTCAACACTAGAATTAATTTCCGGTTCATTCAATCCCCCGATAGTCATCAAATGCGTTGATCGTTTAAGACGAATTCAGCCACAAGTATACAGATAAGTAACCTTTGTATTTTCATGTAGTATTTTTCGTGTAATTGAGTCGGTTTGTGCCTGATTGCTTTGTGCTGACGAAGGCTTTAGCCGCAACGTTCATTTTGTTTCTTATAATCGTGTTCTAGTGAAGTTCACAATCTACTGCTCGTTTTTTTTTCTTTTATTATTCATACATGTATGGTCAGCAGTGTAGCCAGCTGGATACTGACCGCATCACCAATAGAGTGCAGTCTGATCACACAAATGGGAACCTAGCATCACATTAAAATGTGCGTACATTCTGTGTTGGCATTGAAACCGTCTCATTAACTGTATCCTTTACCGATGACTCTTGTGTACTGGTAATGTAGACAGTTTCCACTCTCGTCTCATTTATAAACGATCACTTACTAAAGACCGGCGTCTCTGGCCAAAGCATGGCGAGCACGATCCGCAATCCCGCATACCACGTTCCAGATCAACCGTAGGAGAATATGAAACAGGCCGCCTTGTGTTGAGTTTTAACGCCGATGTGTAGGTAGGTCGTTTAGAAAGCAATGGCAGACTACAGAACGTTGAGCTAAGTTGAGTCGAGTCAAGAACCGACACCATAGCACTGGGGACATTCCCATTCGTGCTCTGTCCTCATCTTCAATAGCCAGCGAAGAGTCCCAGTACTAACTGTACTAGCAGCCGCCTGGCCTTTCCTCAAAGTAAAAGTTTAAAAAAAAACTACACAAAACGTAAACTTGCCTGGTAAATCAGAAACAGGTACAAATGTTGTGGTTGATTGAGATGTCATGTGAAGGACATGCCAATAACCTTAACTTACTAAAGATTTCCATTCCTCGTTAAGTTTGTCACAAACCCAGGTTCTTACCGCGACAAATAGTGCGCATTACGGAGGATCGAACTGGGGATTTCCGCAGGGCGAGAAACTTTAAACTTGGTGTGGGACCAGTCGAGGAGACACCTGGAGGTATTTTAGTAATTACTGTAACGGATATGCAGTTCACAGTGAAGGGATCATATACTACATCTTGAGCGGCGTGTGTGGCTTTGGTTGGAAACGGAGTGGCAAAAGAGAGAGAAAAGAAAAACGAAGTTAAAAGAAGAGCGCCAACTATACCTTCCCACACTGCTTGGCGCAAAAGTGGAAGATGAATATTGTTAATTCTGCATTTATTCTTTTAATAGATAAGGCGATTATTTTCTTTATCCCTGTGCCATATCTTCCGTTAGGTGTCACTGTGTCACATTTATATTTCAAACAATTCATTTGTCTGAGTTTGACGTCAATTATATATATATATATACAGTACATTTACTTAGCTGTTTATGGAATCTATTCAGTTATGCTAACATTTAATGACACTCCCACCTGTTCGCTCCTCTCCTTCCCCTTGGTTTGCAGACTACTAGCAGACTCAGGTTGTAAAATTATCATGGTTACATTTCAGAATATGTATACTTTAGCCTTCAATTTTATCTATCTCATGCTCATTGATTCTGAGAATTATCTCTTCGTACATGTTAAAAAAAACACCGGAGTCTCCGTGGCGAAGTGGTCAAGTCGTTTGACTCGTGCTCCGAAAGTTGTAGGTTCGATTCCGGGCCGCGTCCTTCGGTTCACGAGTGAAATATTTTGGAGACTCCTGTGGGTCGTCGCTAGAGCTACGGAGTTCGTGCTTTGTGCGACGCTTTCCGCGCTGCGGAAAGAGACCGAGCCATATGGGATCCGGTGCAATGAAGTCGTCCTGTCGACTTTTAAGCTTTTTAAACATGTTTTTAAAAAATCAGATAAAAGACATCTTTGTTTAAACCCTCCTGTGATTGCTCTAAATTCACTAAGTTGTCCTTCATATTTCATGGCAGAATTTAACTCCAGTACATACTCCTGCACAGTTCGTGGCGACTGCAGTAGCCAGCCAGACGATCTTAATTCCTTAGACTCAACATCCTCTGTCCTGCACCGCAAGGTACCATAGGCAGTAGATGACTGTTTTTTTTTTTTTTTTTTTTTTTTAAGGACATATCCCTTATTATATTGAGATTTTTCACGGCTATATCAGGTCTATACAAAATGTCAACAACAAACAATCGTGATGTTTCTCTTTGTTAAAAAAAAACAAACACTTCTAAACCGACTATAACATATGAATATTGGTGGTTTTGCATCCGTCAATGCATTCACATTTGATTAAATGGCAAGCCGGTAATGATTAAACTTGGGCAAAGGCGCCCCAGACGTTATCATCCTCACATTACCACAACAAGCAGAATAATACGTGTGTGCTGTTACATAAATCAGCAGCTGTTTCTCCATTATCTGTCCAACGAGTATCTCTTTCATTCCCAGGAAATTACACAGCTGATTCCTGGGAGGAGGGGAGTTTCTGTGGCGTATTGGTAAAGACGCCTGCGTCCCAAATACGAATGTCGTGGCTTTGTGTGGCGTATTGGTGAAGACGCCTGAGCCCCAATCCGAATGTCGTGGCTTTGTGTGGCGTATTGGTGAAGACGCCTGAGCCCCAATCCGAATGTCGTGGCTTTGTGTGGCGTATTGGTGAAGACGCCTGAGCCCCAATCCGAATGTCGTGGCATTGTGTGGCGTATTGGTGAAGACGCCTGCGTCCCAATCCGAATGTCGTGGCTTTGTGTGGCGTATTGGTGAAGACGCCTGCGTCCAAATCTGAATATCGTGGCTTGTGGATTCCTCGATTCAGTTTACAGACAGTCTTCTCGGAGACTCCTCGGGGCCACCGCTAGAGTTACGGACAGAGACAGTTCATTATAGTAGCGCTACACTATAACGGGACACACTTACATTATATTCCAATGACAGTTGTCTACCAAAACAGTCTCCGCTGTCTTTTATCAGTAATCAGTCGACACAGTAAACGTGTCAGCTCTAGATATTGGGATGTTTCGTTGTGTCCTACACACAAGCATCCCAATATCTACGGGCCGGCGCTGGATGATGCATTCATTTAGATTCCTTTCAATCATTACCCCCACCCTGTTCAACCTCAAAGAGTAGTTATATCAGGGTCCATCCCTTGCTCAGATTAATAATCCTGTGACTATGTCAGCCGTAAAAGCAGCTGCCCACGGTTTTACACTCACAAGCTTATTAATTTGAAGGTAATTGGTGTCCATAGGGGGGTAAAGATAATAAGTGTGGATGATGTTTGTCACCATGAGAGATATCAAGTAATCGATTGTGTTGAATATGCGTTATAAATTTTAACGGTAAAGTGCTCTGGTGCTCTTCCTTTCCCATTTAATGTCGAAAACATAATACATTAGAATAATACAAACAGGCATATGTCTGCTTCGTGATTAATTCAAACGCTAAGTGTCCACTTTTTAAATTCAATATTTAGAACAACGCTTTCAGGTGTTTAAGCGAGTTCGTTGAATCGGTGAAAGATTTAAACTCTATTCTGGCGAGCTACAAGTCCCGTAAGAATTAGCTTTGACCCGCGTCTAATATTGGTCATCGCTCGCTTTCGGTTTGATATATAGTCGTGTTAACTCTTAATCATGTTGTCTTATTAACGTACACTTCGACAATATACTGACAGCGACATTACATCATCACTTGATCTATGGCATCCACGCATACTATACTTGGTACTTCTTGAAAACAGGCAATTATCAATAACCGTCTAGTCATTGTCATCGTAATTAGGGGTAACTTAAACCTGACGACAGTCAAGTATTAGGGGTAGCTTAATAATTAGGGGTAACTTAAACCTGACGACAGTCAAGTATTAATATATTGGTCTGGCCATTGACATTGTAATTATGGTTAACTTGACCTGTTGTAGGTAATGTTCGTCATCATCTGGTATTCAAAACTGGCACCTTGTTCGTGGGGGTGTCTCTTGTCTGTTTGATGGAATCGATGGATTGTGGTTGTATGAGCACCGAGAGTCAAGTACGGAAGTCCTGGTGATTCGTCATAATGGCAAAGAAAATACGATAAATAGTTATCTACCCCCCCCCCCCCACCCACACACACACACACATACACACACACACACACACACACACACACACACACACACACACTATTTGAAATAACAAGGCAGTAACGTGTATATGAGAGACAGCATTGCTGATATAGACAGTTTATGCTAAATAACCGAATGAAAGAAGAGGAAGACATATATATATATATTAGGGCTGCGGAAGTTAACGATTAATTAATCGATTAATCGTTAATTCTTTTAACGATTAATTTATTTTTAACGATTAATCGAAAACTTTTCTCCTATCACTTATACAAATGAATCGGATGTCGAAAAATTGTAGGACACTTTAAACATAGTGCTGCAAACACAACCGAGTTACAAAATTGTACTGAGTCACCATTGTGCAAGCTGCAGCAAGATGTACCAACAAGATGAAACAGTATGTTTATTATGCAACAGAGTCTTCTGCAGGCCAGAGAAGCATTAACTATCTACATGTCAGATGAAAAGAAGCAATGCAAAGGTCCAAAACTGTCAGATTCAGATTGGGAGAAGATTTCGAAATATGTCAAAGTTTTGGACTTATTCTGTCAGATTACGGTCTTGCTTGGCGGTCAAGATTATGTTTCATGTAGCTGTGTATTGCCACTGTTATCAACATTGACAAAGCATATGACTGTACACGATGATGATCCGGGCTACATGGCTAAATTTAAGGCAACATCTTTTAATGACTTTAGAGAACGCGTAGCTAATATGGCAAGTCTTGCCAAGACCATTCTGTGCATACCGGCTGCCTCAGTTCCATGTGAACGATTGTCCACACATGGACGCATGCAACAGAGGTTAAAGTACCCATTACACAACTCTTTATACCGACATGAGTGTGTGCGTATGCATGCGTGCGTACGTGTGTGCGTATGCGTGTGTACGTGTGTGTGTGTGAACGATTGTTCAGCTCTGCTGGTTATATTGTTAATAAGACGCGCTCGTCACTTGAACCAAATACTCGTCTGTTTGCATGGTTGGTTATTAGATGACATATAAGCAAGACAATCCAGTGTTATTTCGATTTTTGACAAATACGACTATAATGTGAGTTATGTGACTATAAATGTTTTTTTTTCCCATTGCATATCCCTTACAGGACGTTGCAGTCAATATCAGCATTTTTCAGCTGCTGTTGATTTGCTAGGCAAGATTACACTCAGTAGTTTGCCATTGCTTTCTGAGCGACCGACTCACATACCCCGTAAGTTACCAACGCGGCGAGAACCGCTACCGATTCTCGCGCAGGTTACGTTACTCATACTCATGAAAATATACGAAATTACGGAGAAAGACGTTAACCCCTCGTTAATATATAACTATATATATAAATGTTTTGGTTTAATCGAAATTGACTATTAATTAATCGTTAATGTTTAAAAAGTTAACTATTAAATTTAAATTAATCGGTCGCAGCCCTAATATATATAAGGTGCAACAACAAGAAAGGTCACCGTCCGTTAGAACAGACATTAGAATATCTGGAGCACAGCAGCTTATCGCAAGAGTGATTGTCCTATATCACCATAGGATGCTATTTCTGGAATCCACGCAACACACACAGGTTAATCCTCCCCACAGAGTAGTGTGGCTCTGTGGAGACCCGGTTTATACCACCACTTGCAGTACATCGGCAAAGAATCTCCAAATCACACCAGCTTTGTGTCTCCGGGTCGCCCATATGGTCTTAATGCGGGCATCTCGACGGTCGGTGGCCTTATTAAACACACATGGACGCATGCAACAGAGGTTAAAGTACCCATTACACAACACTTTACACCGACATGAGTGTGTGCGTATGCGTGCGTACGTGTGTGCGTATGCGTTTGTACGTGTGTGTGTGTGTGTGTGTGTGTGTGTGTGTGTGTGTGTGTGTGTGTGTGCCAGTCTGCCTGATAGTATGTAACTATGTAAACATAAATTCTCGTAACCATGATTCTCTCTCTCTCTCTCTCTCTCTCTCTCTCTCCTATCTCTCTCTCTCTCTCTCTCTCTCTCTCTCTCTCTCTCTCTCTCTCTCTCTCTCTCTGTCGCTCTCGTGTTTTTTTTTCTTCTTTATTTGAGTTATTTATTCCTCTACTTCTTTCGTTTTTATTTCACAAAAATTGTCTATATCTGCAGTGCTGTCTCTCGATTACCTGTTACGGCCTTGTTTAGTTCAAATCGTGGGGCTTGGATTGTTGCTTCCATTGTTTCCCTAATTTGTGTCAGGTCTTAGTCATATGCGACTGAGCTACCGTATAACAGTAGACGGTACTACCTGCTTTCTGTTAGCGCCGAACGTTGGGCGGCGCTTACGAAACCCGACACCCCACATTGTGCCAACGGCTTCGGGCGGAAGAGCGCAATTGGGAGGGTACAAGCCTTACCCTGGTGCGAGGAAATGCAACCTAAAGACAAAGTGTCATGGCAGGGCAGACCAGGCCCTAAGCCTTGGTTGGCGGCTGGTCTAGGATCGAAGCTCCGACAGGCGGACAATTAGAGCATTGCTTTGCTGATCCGGCAGCTTCTGCAACTTTTCTTGTTCCAGATGTAGAGGTGTTACCTTTCCTCTGGAGTGAACTAGGCAGGCCGAGAGAGGGATCATGCTGCATGGGCAACACATGATCTCTATATTTTAACCCAGGATTTGTGCTATGGAGAGGCAATAACTCCATCCCTTACAAACTATCGTCTGTCAAGACGGCAAGGTGCCAATGACAATGTTTCCCTAAGCCAGAAGGTTTGCCTTGATATGTCGTAGATGATGCGTGTCTTAGACGATGTCTGTCTTAGATGAATAAATAGTACAGCTTCCTAGATACAAAACCCATTTGTCCCACCGAATAATTGAACACTCGTTCCACAATGTGCGAGGCTAGCATCCTATCCCCCGCGCACGACTTGGGGATAATGTTATTGACCCCGAAAAGAGTCAGGGTTGGGTGTAATGTTTTGTCTGATTGGCTTATCTGCGAGTTTGTTCCATTTAGCTGACTGCCAGGCTCCACGAGTCGCCACTGGAGGACGGTATAACACTGTAGTCAGTACACAGAAATAGCAATTGCTGACGACGTTTGAGGCCAATGTAGTAGCATAAGAAATAAAACCCACAGGTGTTGATTAGCACTCATAAAAGTAGAGGAAAGAAATAGAAGCAATTCCTAGGCAGCGTAGCAGTTGAAAGCTGTGACTCCACCGACATTCGAACCCGTGGTCTTCGAAAGACGACAGACATTGACTATAACGCTTTGTTTTGTTTTTAAAATCTATCTTTGGCTATCTTATTTGTGTATAAATATATCTCTGACTATCCTCTTTTAAATCTACCTCCACTATCTTACTTGTTTTAATATGTCCCTGGCTATTCTATTTTTATTAAATCTATCATTGTCTATTTTAATCACTCATTAAGGAGCGACTGCCGAGTGGCTACAATGCATGATTCTCGTTCGGGAGACCCGGGTTCGAATCCTCGGTATGGTGTGGAGTTTGTTTGTTTTTTTATTTTTTTTGTCGGGGCTAAAAGAAAACTCTAACCTGCACAGTTCGCGGCGACTGCACTAGCCAAGCGGCCTTAATTCCTCAGGCTCAAGAAATCTCGTCCGACGGCGCAATGACATTATCAGCGTTTCTACCTATCAGTTACACTAACGCGCTCGCCCTAATGATATAAGGTGCACTAAAATTAAGAATAGGGTTACCAAAAACGAAATTGTAACAGAAAATGAATTAACAGACCCAATGCCAAATAAACAGTAGGTTTGAATCAAACAAAAATGGATGGCGGAGAATTGGATGTAGGGCTGTATCACAATTCTGACATAAAAGTTGTTAATATTGTAGCAGCAATGTTGTGTTGGAACGCAATGGCAACAGTTCGTCAAAATATAAACCTGTGGCAGATACGGGGAGTCGCGTAAGACGATTAATCATCCCATGGCAGAAAATCAGTTAAGTACGTTTGGATGTCTTCACAGGAAAGTGTGTCCAGCAATAGCGCCATGAGCAGAGACGGGTCACCCAGCGTGAAAGAGATCAGGGCTGGAGGAGAATCCAAAGAAAACAAAGATTTCGCTGTCTCCAAGAACAACAACACAATCATAAACAACAAGACAGGTAAATAACTGTTTATGCTGTTTCTAGTGTGTACCTTTCTCGCTGTTCTCTCTCTCTCTCTCTCTCTCTCTCTCTCTCTCTCTCTCTCTCTCTCTCTCTCTCTCTCTCTCTCTCTCTCTTTCTTTCTCTCTCTCTCTCTCTCTCTCTCTCTCTCTCTCTCTCTCCCCCCCCCCCTTTGTCCAGTTTTCTGTTCTGCTGCAAGTTGGCACCCCCGGCCAGTTCGCCACTGCTCGTGCGGTAAGGTCGATTAATACCTCCTACAGACCTCCTATGCTATTATTATTATTCCGCTTGCATAACAGATGTAATTAAAGTTAGTTAGTTGCGTATCCTTTACAGAACGTCACAGTCAATCCCAGCATTTTTGGCTGTTTGTGATTTCTTGGCATGTTTATGTTCAGTAGTCTACCATTGCTTTCTGAACGCCCGGCACTCTTACCATTTTATGAAAACCAACGTAAAGCGGTATGCTGCCAAATCGCTCGCAGCTGTGTTTCGAACGCGGTATAGGGGATTACGAATTGCGCCTGTAACCCCTTCGTCACAGAGCCGGATGTAATTAAAGTGAGTAAAGGACCCGTGTACACAGCTTAAGGCGCCTGGGCATGTAGTGCTGGATCCGTATCTTACAGACAAATGGGTCCTCGGTGGATGAAGTGGTTAGTATCATAGGGTGGCTTTGACTTCCCAAGACATCTAATGGAACCAATCTGGGCTAGTTCGACATGCGAGTATAACAGACGACAAGAGCTAACCCCACCCAGAACAACACTACGAATTTCCACTGAGAATAGGAGTAGCGGAGTGTGAAGACACCCAGGTAATAACTACTTGAATGATTTTACTTCCTCTGTAATCCCTTTATATACAGTTCGATTAGCATGGTCACATGGAGTCACTACTCTGCTTTATACACACAATAAATAGTTACATAAACGCACTCATAGGGTTTACAAAATAGAACGTGGGTGCAAGCGTACAAGAATGCCTTCTTGTGTGCGTGAGTGCGCGAGTGCGTACGTACGCACACAGACACATATTTAGGTATGTGTGTGTATGTGTGTGTTTAAACAACGACGCTCTTTCACATCTCTATCCACTATCTGGGTGTACTGGTTCTTTCACTGTTTCGTGCCATGATGAAAAGTTGACAACACTATTATATCACTACTTTGCGCCGTCTATATTTACACTAATCTAACCAGTTGCTTTAATATGTTCCAGTTGTTCCATCAGTTGCTACACTATGTTTCGTTTGTTCTATCAGTTGCTACAATATGTTTCAGCTTTCCTATCAGTTGCAACAATATGTTCAATTTTTCTATCAGTTGCTGCAATAAGTTCCATTTGTTCTATCAGTTGCTACAATATGTTCCAGTTGTTCATCACTTGCTACAATATGTTCCAGTTGTTCTATCAGTTGCTAAAATATGTTCCATTCTTTCTATCATTTGCTACAATATGTTCCATTTATTCTATCAGTTACTACGTGTGCCATTTATTCTCTCAGTTGCTAGAATATGTCCCATTTGTTATACCATTTGCTAAAATTTGATCCATTTGTTGTATCAGTTGCTACATGTTCTAGTTCTTCTATTACTTGCTACAATATGTTCCTTTTGTTTTATCAGTTGCTACAATATATTCCAGTTCTTCTTTGAGTTGCTAGTAAATGTTCCAGTTGTTTTGTCAGTTGCTAATATATATTCCAGTTGTTCTATCAATTGCTAGTATATATTCCAGTTGTTCTATCAGTCGCTACAATATGTTCCATTTGTTCTATCAGTTGCTAAAATTTTTCCAGTTGTTCTATCAGTTGCTAATAAGAGTTCTAGTTGTACTATCAGTTGCTACAATATGTTCCAGTTGTTATATTAGTTGCTATTATATATTCCAGTTGTTCTATCAGTTGCCAGTATATATTCCAGTTATTGTATCAGTTGCTGCAATATGCTCCAATTATTCTATCAGTTGTTAAACTATGCTACATGTGTTCTATCAGTTGCTACAATATATTCCAGTTGTTCTATCAGTTGCTACAATTTGTTATAATTGTATCTGTCAGTTGCTACAACATGTCCTAGTTGTTCTATCATTTGCTAGTATATGTTCCGATGTTTCTATTCTCAAGATTGACAAAAAGAATGTTGACCGCCTCTTTGATGTCGACAAATAGGTTTATTGTGTTTTTGACACTTTCACAACATTTATTCAATGTACTTTGGCTGTACATTTTGGCTTTATATACTTGTAATTTTCATGCGGTTTATCTGTTTGACTTGCTTCTCATACATATTTCTTACCGTTCGTTAATTTTTTAAACTGTATACACCCTGCAATTTTCCATCTTACAAATATACTTCATGCAATTCCCCCCCCCCCTCCCCCACCACCCAAAGCCAACCACCTCCCAGACATATACACACAATTTGGTCCAGAGTGAATTCCTGCATGTAAGGAATCAGCATATCCATATTAATCACACCAATGCCACTGCATAAAACCTTAAAGATACCAGATGCAACTATAGAAGTGCAAGTTTGCAGCGAAGCACCGAGCCTCTCTATTAAGTCTTCCGTCTGAAGATGTACGCGAACATCCGGAGGTTTGCCTTCTGAAGTGTGCAATCGACGAGACCGGATGGGGCGGAGAGAACTGAGAAAAGAGAGTAGACGTAATCAAATTGTAGACAATGTTTTCTTTCTGTGCCCTATTTGTTCGTGTTTGTTGACCGCTGGCCGTTGTCTGTGATATGTGAAGGGTCACTGGAAGAGAGGACAGGATTGGCGCAAAAAGGGTTCTTATTTTTGTAGATGTTGAAGCTTATGTTTTCTTCTTCTTCTTCTTCTTCTTCTTCTTCTTCTTCTTCTTCTTCTTCTTCTTCTTCTTCTTCTTCTTCTTCTTCTTCTTCTTCTTCTTCTTCTTCTTCTTCTTCTTCTTCTTCTTTCTCTTCCTCTTCCTCTTCTCCTTCGCCTTCTCCTTCTTCTTCTTCTTTACTCGAATTGTCAGGAGCAAACACTCGTGACCATGTTACTTCAATCCTGTCTATCATCTGATATCTTGATGAAGTTGTTGTTGCTAATATCATTATACGTTGCCCAGCTGTTTAAGCTACCAACACCCGTCTGTTCTGTCTTCCTATGCCTCTCTTGTGTAGCATTTTCCCCACACAAGGCTAATTTCTCTCATCCACATATGTTGTCGATGTACCGCATACTTTCATTTGTCTTTTCCTGATGGCTTACATTGGTGACCGTGGAAAAACTGCAACATTCGTTATCTCAGCACGTGTTTTTTGCCATGTTCATACATGCTGAACTGTCAAACTGTCATTACTGTCAGAGTTGCGACAACGCCCCCCCCCCCTCGGGCAACCCTGTGACAGGCCGGCAAAGCCAGGCGAGGGTGACCGATTCGGCGCCAAATCATGCATGTGAAGACAGGATTCGTCAGACTGCGTGAAAAAAATCATTGATTATTCAACGGGCAAGACGGCATTTACCTGCAAAGCGTTGTGGAACGTAATGAGCACGGCAAGACACTGGTCATCCACTGCACCTGTATTCAGCTCCAGTCGTCTTGACTTGTTTTGCCACTGGATTCAGATGAACTCAGGCGTCAGAGTGTGGTCGATGAATTGCGCAAATCTTTCTCACTTTAATCAAATTTATCAGTCAACAGTCTTTCTTCATTCTTCAACTGTCATAGCACCTTACGCTGTACGACAGATTGGGAAATTAAGGTCACCTGGCTAGTGCAGTCGCCACGAGCTGTGCAAGTTATAATTTTATTTTTGCCCCAGGCAGGAACAAATAATGCCGGTCTGTCTTGCCGAGGGGTTACAACACTTTCTCCGTAATCCCGTTTATCACGCAGAGTCTCGTAGCGGGCGAGAGCTGGAAGCGGTTCGACCCCCGCTGGTGACTTGCGGGATAATGAGATGATAATAAGATGACACAGCCGGCCGCTCAGAAAGCAATGGCAAACTACTGAGCGTAATCTTGCCAAGAAATTAACAGACAGCTGAAAGATGCTGCTGTTGACAGCGATGTCCTGTAGAGGATATGCAAATTAAATTTTTTTTTTTAAAGGAACAAATAATGCCATCACCTTACTGAGGATTCCAAACCGGGTCTCCAGAAAGAGAGTTCTATCCAGTCGGCCAGACACCCCTCTACGTGCTGAACATTCTTCTGAAACAACACATCTCCACTGTCTCCATTTCTTCACTATAACATTACATACAGGATTCACATATAGAAGTACAGACTACACATAACTTCCCAGTACAACTGATTGTTGTAGTCGTTGGTTGTTTTCGCTCGCTCGCTTTGAACTCAAGAGTAGTACATACGCACTACTTCTAGTAGTGCTGGACTGAATTGTGCGTGTGGATTAGCTTTCCTTATTAACAGTGTCCCTCGCCATCTGGCGAACCCACTAAGACTTAGAGATTGTGTTGTACTCATAATATTTTTGTTTTTCTCGCAAGTGTAGTTGATAGCAAACTTCTCTGATAATGTCGTGAAGTAATCACCGAAACAAAATGAAAAGCAAAATCGGTAAGCTTTAATAGAACACGATCACAGTAAAAAAAAAAAAAAAAAAAAAAAACAGACGTTGTGGCTAAAGACATTCATCAGCACACACACAACAAACAGACACCGATAACACTACATAAAAAAACTCTACATAAAAATATGTATATATTTACCAGATAAAATATGCCCCGTGTCGATGGAGATTCCGAAAGAATCATTTTATATGTAAATATCTGACACTGTTAAACGGCTTATGGCGCATTCGGTATATGGTGCTACACCCATATTTGTATATACCACTTAGTGGATGATGGGATCGGATTCACGTGATCCGCCGTTACACCTGAAGACCTGACCTAGAACTCATTTTAGGTGCGGTATCTGTGAGCCAAGGTCAATTCTGCAAATTCGAATTCATCCTAATGCGAATCAAACCCATGAACACCGGGTCGGCTGGTGAGCGTCTAGTCACTAAGCTACCTCGGCTTTCCATTTATTTCCTACCACTTATATCCCCCCCCCCCATATCCAATTTACAGGACATCGCTGTCAACACCAGCTTTTACCGCTGTTGTTGATTTCTTGGCAAGATTACGCTCAGTAGTTTGCCATTGCTTTCTGAGAGACCGGCTCGGCTCACATACCGCCGTAGGTAACCAACGCGACGCAATCCGTTACCGAATCGCGCGCAGCTGCATTACCCTACGTGGATATACGGGATTACGGAAAAATTCGTTAATCTCTTAGCCAGGGAGACCGGCACCACTTATATACTCTTCATTTATTGATATTATCCTCATCTGACTTTTCACCTCCATCTTCTTGGTCCTCATTTTGTTTCTATAGCTGCTTGTCTTCGTGTTTGTTTTCTGTCACTGGAGAAGACGTCTGTATCGAAACATATGTTGCCTGTGTATTCTTTAGTTAGTTAGTTAGTCGACAGATCATCCTCATTGCACATCGAACCATTCAGTCCATAAGTGCTCGGATCCCCTCCTCAGCAAATCCCGCAACGTGTAGCGGCTAACGACGCCAGTTCTGTGTTGGTTTATCAATCTTCTTTGGCTTCCTGCGTAGTGTTCTTGTTTGGCCACCCCTCTTTTAATTTGCTGCTCTCGCAGTCTGGCCATTGTTGTAGATTCACAGTCATCACTTGGTTCTCGCAAAAGTCTTACTTCTCGTAGAGCATTCAGAATGTCGGCCTGGTCCATGGCGCGTCCGCCCTCCACAGTAGCCTCACCTGCGAGCTTGTCAGCCCGCTCATTTCCTTGTACTCCCGCATGCCCTGGCACGAAGATGAAACTAATCTTTGCCAGTCAAGACCGCTCCAGAGGCAGCAACCATTCTCTTCGGATCGACCCCTCCTCTATCCTCTTGATCATGTCTTCTAGCCTGTGTATTCTTTATTTCACAGGACCCATGCAATGTTTGCTATCGCATTTCCTTTTGAATATTTCTGACCCTATAGCAGTCCTTTTCTCTGGATATTGTTGACACTACTCCTTCAGGCGTATTGTGTGTAAGGTGCTGGTCCCATAATCGACACTTGACGGGTCATGTGGTTAACATCACACGGGTCGTCTGCACTTCCTTTTACCTATTTTTGACTGTCGACCTGGGAGCCCAGGTTTTTTAGAACAATCCTCCGTTTATGGGGATTTGACCTAGTGACCGTCTGGCTGGCTGGCAAGTTTGAACTGCCATTGAAATGCCGTGACTCCCTACTTGTCTGTCCGCGTTATCGGAGTATATTCATTAATTTCTTTTTGTCGCCTTTTTATAAGTCTTATCTGTGTATAGTATAATCATGTGCACTTGAATGGCTGCAATTTTACAAATCCATTATAGATGTTTTTTTGTATGTGTGTATTTATTTACAATGGACAGTCGCTAATAATTGAACACAAATTTAGGCATTACTGTCTTGCTATTCTTGATTTATTTGGCGATAATAATCCTTTGGTATGTGATTATGATATGAGAATACTCAGTCTTCTTCTAGCTTGAATTTGTATTCTTTTTGTTTGTGTGTGTCAATGTGTATGTGTGTATTTTTTATTTCTTTTTTTTTGGTGTCTTCTCTCAAGTGTAGTCCAATTTACGTGCTACTACTTCTAGTGCACTGGGCTGATTTTAACGCGTTGATTAGCTTTCCCTATTACCAGTGTCCCTCGCCATCAGGCGATCCCATTCCGACATCAGAGGTATTTGTAATGTAATAGACACATCCATGTCAAGGACGAGAAGTCAACATTTAAGTCCAACTGACCGGTATAGGGATTTAACCCGCTAACTCGACATCAGCGCACCGGAAGTTTGAGAGCGAGTGTCTTATCCATTCGGCCACGCTGACCTCCGACGTGGTATTCATTTTATAGGGAGTGCGGGTGTGGGATGTGTGCGTGTGGGTTTGTCTGTCTGTGTTGGTTGGTGGTGTCAGATGTGCGCGTGTGCGTTTGTCTGTCTGTGTTGATGGGGAGGGGACGAGGAGGGCTTGGGTGTGAAGAGGGTAGACAGCATTAACTACTCCCGCAAGTAAATGCAAGCAACAAATGGAAAATATGAATCTTTCTTGTGGCTATGACGGATATGTTTCATGGAGCATATAGCGATCACTGAAGAAGAAATTCGAGACTTCGAACTTAAATGCTATAAAAAATGTTCTTAGAATTCTGCGGATGACGAAAAGAAAGAAATACTGGCATTTCAAATGATGTGAATATCGTAGAAAACTGGCTTGTGAATAGCATGTCTAGGAAATTGAAATACTTTGGTAATAATAAACTTCATGTGGTTTAGGAAGAACTAATGGAAGACGTGGTTCCTGAAAGGGGAGGCAGCGGTCCGTCAGCTCGATTGTGGATACATGACGCTAAAGACACCCGGGAAATGACCAGGCATATAGCAGGGGAACTAGCGAATGATGGAGAGTCTGTCGGGCAGACAGTGAAGAGAATGTCATTATATACATAAACATTGTTTTTCGTATATCCTTTACAGGACATCGCTGTCAACACCAGCATTTTACCGCTGTTGTTGATTCCTTGGCAAGATTACGCTCAGTAGTTCGCCATTGCTTTCTGAGCGGCCTACTCACTTATCCCGTAAGTCACCAACGCGGCGAGAACCGCTACCAATTCTCGCGCGCTGCGTTACCCTACGTGGATAAACGGGATTACGGAGAAAGTCGTTTAACACCTAGGCCAGGGAGGACGGCATACATACACATACACTACACTATACTACACACACACACACACACACACACACACACACACACACACACACACACAAACATGTGTACATGTCTCCATCGCGAAGTGGATATGCGGCATGATGGCGCTCCGAAGGTCTTAGGTTCGATTCCATGCCACGTCATTCTGTTCAGGAGTGCAGTTTTCTCAGAGACTCCCGAGAATCGTCACTGGAGCAATGGAGTCCGTGCTTTGTGCCATGCTTTCGGCAGGTCATCCTACGGAAAGAGACCGAGCCATATGGGATAAAACCGGGTGCAACGAAGTGGATCCTCTTAGCTTTTAAAGCCTTGTTTAAATACAGACAGACAAATTAGAGCTGCAGAGGTATTGTTCGCACTTATTACGTTTACTAGTCAGAGCAGTAGTCTGCTGAGTTGTTAGTACTGACAGGATAGCTTTTTCTATGCTGACAAAACACCTCTGGGTCGATCCCGCATCATGATATGAGTGCCCATTGGTGTTCGACTCGCATACCAGCGAAGTTGTTGGCGAGCTGTGCTGGTAATGCACTGGGTATGGTCGGTTGCGGGTTGGACACCTGAGCTGGTCGCTTGTCGCAATGAGGGAGAGACTGGCCGCTTCTTCCTTCTTGCTGAGGGCTTCACAAAATGTGATGGGGCTATCACACCACGTAACATCACATCACATCACATCACATCACAAAATGTGGAGCCGCTGTCACATCACATCACGTCACATCGCATCACATCACATCACAAAATGTGGAGCCGCTGTCACATCACATCACATCACATCGCATCACATCACATCACAAAATGTGGAGCCGCTGTCACATCACATCACATCACATCGCATCACATCACATCACATCACATCACAAAATGTGGAGCCGCTATCACATCACATCACATCACATCACATCACATCACATCGCATCACATCACATCACAAAATGTGGAGCCGATGTCACATCACATCACATCACATCGCATCACATCACATCACAAAATGTGGAGCCACTGTCACATCACATCACATCACATCGCATCACATCACATCACATCACATCGCATCACATCACATCACATCGCATCACATCACATCACATCACATCGCATCACATCACAGCACATCACATCACATCACATCACATCGCATCGCATCACATCACATCACATCGCATCACATCACATCACATCACATCGCATCGCATCGCATCACATCACATCACATCGCATCACATCATATCGCATCACATCACATCGCATCACATCACATCACATGGCATCGCATCACATCACATCACATCACATCGCATCACATCACATCACATCGCATCACATCACATCACATCACATCGCATCACATCACATCACATCGCATCGCATCACATCGCATCGCATCGCATTGCATCACATCACATCACATCGCATCACATCACATCACATCGCATCACATCACATCACAAAATGTGGAGCTGCTGTCACATCACATCACATCACATCGCATCACATCATATCACATCACATCGCATCACATCGCATCACATCACAAAATGTGCAGCCGCTGTCACATCACATCACATCGCATCACATCACATCACATCACATCGCATCACATCACATCACATCACATCACATCGCATCACATCACATCACGTCACATCACATCGCATCGCATCACATCACATCACATCACATCACATCGCATCACATAACATCACATCGCATCACATCATATCACATCACATCACATCACATCACATCACATCGCATCGCATCACATCACATCACAAAATGTGGAGCCGCTGTCACATCACATCACATCGCATCACATCACATCACATCGCATCACATCACATCACATCGCATCACATCACATCACATCACATCACATCGCATCACATCACATCACATCACATCACAAAATGTTGAGCCGCTGTTACATCACATCACATCGCTTCACATCACATCACATCACATCACGTCGCATCACATCGCATCACATCACATCGCATCACATCACATCACATCACATCGCATCGCATCGCATCACATCACATCACATCACATCACAAAATGTGGAGCCGCTGTCACATTACATCACATCACATCGCCTCACATCACATCACATCACATCACGTCGCATCACATCACATCACATCACATCACATCGCATCACATCACATCACATCATATCACATCACAAAATGTGGAGCCGCTGTCACATCACAGAAACATAGTAGGAAACTGCTACTGAACATGTTTATGTTTTTGCCTTGGTCAGTATTCAGAATGTATGGCAATTATCTGGGCAGGAGTTGCAATAACGTAGGAAACTGAGAACCTCATCTTATTATGTTGTAGATTAGCAAATCTGAAGGCCTAAAGCTCCACACTCATGGTTGTACTTACCACGGCACTGTCTTTAGCTCTACCACTGATCCTTGCACGAGGGTTCGATGTCAGCTCTCGACGTTCGCTGTTGGATGGGGGGGGGGGGGGGGGGGGAAATGAAGAAAGACTGACCACCAATTTTTCCGTACACTCAGACCAATAAAATGCCATGGTCTTAACAGCTCACATACCAATATCAGGTTTCTTTTACCGGCCTTGTTGTTGAGAAATAATAAATTAGTGACACTCTAAAAAGTAAAAGCAACGCACATGGCCACTTTGGTGGTGGCCTTAGTATCATTGATAGAGACCCACGGTGATAACGCCTTGAGCGTGGTCGGACGATGGTTTTATTTCTGCGTTCGTCGTTCTCCAATAGAGGAGAAGACTGGCTACTCATTTCTCCGTGCATTCAGGCCTACAACATGTGGTGGTCCTTTCACTGGATACACCCGTAGCAGATTCCTGCTTAAGGGACATTTTTTTTTACTGCTTAACACATCGTAGCCGGTCTCCCTGGCCAAGAGGTTAACGACGTTGTTCGTAATCCCGTATATCCACGTGGGGAAACAGCTGCACGAGACTCGGTAGCGGATCGCGCAGCGCTGGTAACTCTGTGGGTATGTGAGCCGGTCGTTCAAAAAGCAATGGCAAACTACTGAACGTAAAACTTGCCTAGTACATCAACAGCAGCTGAAAAATGCTGGCATTGACTGCAACGTCTTGTTAGGGACATGCAACATTAAAAACAAAAATTACACATAACGAGATCATGTGATGGCCCCTTTCACATCACAGATCCCTAATAGAGCCAGCTTCCAGGGATGTTTTCTGTACATTTATAAATGACCGCTTTACCACCATGTGGGTATTGTGTACATGTTACCAGCCCCAAATTTTTATACAGGGTGTATTTGTAATGACTGTGCAGTGTTTGACCATAATGCCGGTCCATGTTTTGTATTTACTTATTATGTTGCGTGAACCTTACAGAGGGTGAAAACAAAACTTGAACCGGCAATATTTTCAAACACTGCACAGTCATTAAAAATACACCCTGTAGAGCAGTCAACACTTAATGGGTAATGTGGTCAGTACCTTAACGGCCGCCTTTACTGCTCTTGACATTTCCTGATAGCCATTTTAAGTTAGGTCGACCTGGGAGCGCAGGTCAATTTTAACCGTCTCAGCTACCGCATCTCTCCTAAATCCTGTTTACTAGGAACCAGAAGTCAGTGTAGCCTAGCGGTTTGCAGGCTGGCTATTTGTGGATACAATGGACGATTGTGAGTTCACTCTTAAGTTCAGGTCATCGGAGTCCTGAAAAAAGCTTTCATCTATCGAAGAGAGTTTGTTGTAGATAATGTTTTCCCAGCGCCGAACGTATATATAATTCACATGTGAATTGGGTTGTAAAGCGCCTCCCTTCTTCAAGTTTATAAACAACTAGTGTGATGTGACTACGGGTTCTGAAACTACATCTGCGGTGACGCGAACTTTCAGGGCATGATTCAGCATAGCTCACGCGTATTAGCTGGGATTAGGTTCACACAGGTCACGTTTCAGCATAGCTCAGACGTATTGGCTGGGATTAGGTTCAGGTTGGTCACGTTTCAGCATAGCTCAGACGTACTGGCTGGGATTAGGTTCAGGTTGGTCACGTTTCAGCATAGCTCAGACGTATTGGCTGGGATTAGGTTCAGGTTGGTCACGTTTCAGCATAGCTCAGACGTATTGGCTGGGATTAGGTTCAGGTTGGTCACGTTTCAGCATAGCTCAGACGTATTGGCTGGGATTAGGTTCAGGTTGGTCACGTTTCAGCATAGCTCAGACGTATTGGCTGGGATTAGGTTCAGGTTGGTCACGTTTCAGCATAGCTCAGACGTACTGGCTGGGATTAGGTTCAGGTTGGTCGCGTTTCAGCATAGCTCACATGTATTTGTTGGGACTAGGTTCAGACTGGTCACGTTTCAACACAGCTCACACGTATTGGCTGGGACTAAGTTCAGGTTGGTCACGATTCAGCACAGCTCACACGTATTGGCTGGGACAAGGGTCAATGTTTCCTCTGCGGGTTTTAACTATTTCATTGTCAACAGGCTTCATCTCGGTACCAATTGAAGTGTGTTAGCGGTGCGACGTTCGCATAACAAATACGGACTCTAAATTAAAGAGTTCGCACTGTTTAAATACAACGGTCAGAAATGAAAACAACAAACAAACAAAACAACTTCTTCTGAGACATGTCAGTCATCATCGTATAGTTGCCTGCCACATGTCATGGACGTGCATGTCTCTCCACAGATCTTGGTTCTTTGTGTTGTGGTTCACCTTTGCTGATCATCCATGCCACCGACTGCGTCCACCCAGCATAGTTTCTCTCATATGCGTCTTCTTCCGCTAATCTCTCCAGTAATTACGATGGTTTCCATTCTCTCGCATCTCATTATATGACCAAGGAAGGCTCTTTGTCTTTTTCTTATAGTTGAATATAACGTTCTAATTTCATTAGTTTCAATAGGAAATCGTTGTTGGTTACTTGACAGTGTAGCTTTCGTCTCAGGGGCCACATCTCTGTTGCTTCTTTGCTTTTCCAAATTCGTTCACCAACATTCCATGATTCACTGCCAATAAGCAAAACAGGTTATGCATAACATTTCTTTCTGACGCTATAAATGCTGGGGTTGATTGCAACGTTTTGTGCAGGACATGCATGCATCTGACTCACACTCTCTTTCTGGCATTCAATAATACTGACTTACTGCATAAGATACTTTCCCGTTCTATTAAAACGTCTTTTGCATGATCGGTTCTGCTCTTAAGAGACGTGTCATTTCAGAAGGAACATACCCAGTGACAAATCAATGACGAGAAGGTATGCTCTTCTTCTTCTTCTTCTTCTTTTTCTTCTTCTTCTTTTTCTTCTTCTTCTTCTTCTTCTTCTTCTTCTTCTTCTTCTTCTTCTTCTTCTTCTTCTTCTTCTTCTTCTTCTTCTTCTTCTTCTTCTTCTTCTTCTTCTTCTTCTTCTTCTTCTTCTTCTTCTTCTTCTTCTGCTTCTTATTCTTCTCCATCTTCTTCGTCTTGATAATCTACAGGTGCTTGGTCTTTAGTAAACATCGGCGATCATGACTCTCGACCCCTCTCTGTTAACTGGTGTCTCTAATTAATTTAATGTTGCTTTTGTTGTTGTTGTTGTTGTTGTTGGTGGTGGTGGTGCTGCTGCTGCTGCTGCTGTTGCTGCTGTTGCTGCTGCTGTTGTTGTTGTTGTTGTTGTTGTTGTTGTTGTTGTTGTTGTTGTTGTTGTTGTTGTTGTTGTTGTTGTTGTTGTTGTTGTTGTTGTTGTTGTTGTTGTTGTTGTTGTTCAGTACTTTAAGCTTGCAGCATACCGCTTTTAAGAGAAGAAGAAGGAGGGGGCGAGAAGAAGAATAGCTTAAGTGTTACATATATTTTCTTAGAATATCGTGCACCAAGAATAAGAAAAACACCGATATTCTACTCAAGTAGAAGAAACACCTCGCTAGTCTACCCAAGAAGAAGAAAAATACCGACATTCTACTCAAGAAGAAGAAAAAAGCTGACTTTCTATAAGATAATTTGCTCATAAGCAGCAGCATGTCTGGGAAGCCGAAATACTTTGGCTGTATTAAGCTCCACTGTGGTTTCAAAAGAACACTAATGGAGGTCTTGTTTTTTGGAAGGATAGGTAGAGGTTGAGCAGCACGAATCTCACCAAAGAGGATATTAAAGACACCATTGACAAGTCTGTCTATCTTTTTTTTTGTATATATGTTTGTCTGTTTTTATTTCTGTCTGTCCGTCCACCCGTGCGTCCGTCCATGCTTCCTTCCGTTCGTCTGCAAGTCCGTCCGTCTGTCACGCCATTTGTCCGCCTATTTGCCTGCCTGTTTGCTTGTCTGAGTGACTGCCTGTCTTCTTGTCACGGTGCCTGTCTGTCTATCTGAATAGTTGTCAGTCTAACTGTGTGTATAGTTTGTATACGCTTTTGGCTGTCGGTCTCTGTCTGACCATTTGTCTGTCTTGTTTTCTGCCGGTCTGACTTCTGCCTATCTTCTGCCTGGCTCTCTGTATGCCCTATATCTGCCCGTCTGTATTCGTGTGTATGTAACATATACACACCGTATTGCGACAATGAGAGGCTATAGAAGGAAACAAGTGGACCCCCATTATATCGGCATGAAATCGATGAGGCCTTCTCGTGCAGAACACGCTGGGGTATTAGATTTTCCCAGAAATGGGGGAAACTTGTTAGGCCAGGCGGGGCTGGCGAATAGGAGGAAGGGCTTTCACCCCCGCCACCCCTACGCCCTTTAATTCACTCGGAGATTGGAACCTGGAATGTGTGTGAAGTTGACTGGGTAGTACTAGCGAAAAATGAACAAGAACATTGAACCTGGAATGTGTGTGAACTGGACTTGGGTACTACTAACGAAAATTGAACAGGAACGTTGAACCTGGAATGTGTGTGAAGTGGACTCGGCAAGACCAGCGAAAAATGAACAAGAACATTGAACCTGGAATGTGTGTGAAGTGGACTGGGTACTACCAGCGAAAAATAAACAAGAACACTGTATATAATTAAATAAAAAGACAAAAGCAGTCATGGACAAACTCTACTGAATTGTCAAAATATGTAGCGTTGTAATGCAAGGGATATTAACTTTGTGTATAGCGCACATTTCAAAACTATATTGAATTGATATGTGTGGAGTATCAACATAAGAGATGGAATAAAGAAATTAAACTAATGTAGGAGATTATTACGCAAGAGAAGCGATGGTAGACAGAGAAAAATGTTTGTGGCAAGCTTAGACAGCTGGCCAGTAAATAATTATAATATAAGTGATACGTGGCTGAGGGGTTAGCAGCTTTCTCCGCTAACCCCGAATACTCTCGTCACGTGACGCGACGAGAATTAGCAGTGGTTCGAATCGCAAAAAGTGACTTATGAGAGTATGGAGCCGGTCGCTCAGAAAGTCGTGGCGTGCTGATGAGCGTAATCTAGCCTAGGAATCAACATACAGCTGAAAGATGCTGGTGTTGACCGCAATATCCTGAAACAGGATGGAAACGCGGGGGGGAAAAAAAAAAAGCGATATGAACCTCACTGGTGCTGGATAGAGATGAGAAGCAGCCGATAGATAGATGTTGGTTGTGGTCTCAAGCTTCACTACTGTAGTCAGAAGATCTCTTTATCGAGAAATTGGAAACTACGTTCTTTATAGATGCTCAGTAAATCATGTCTGAATACACGAGAATTTGGTCGCTGGAAATGCATCACAAATACAAGAACAGAAAGATATAAATGCAACAACATGTCAAAACGATTGACTTAGAATGAATATCAGAATACAAACAGCAGTCTTTACACAGAAAAATGTCTTTCTAAATACAATATCAAAGTGAATGAAACTAGTTTGAAATAAGTCATTGTATTTAAGTATTTGGGTGCTAAAAACACCAGATGGAAGTTGAACTAAGGAAGTTAAATCTAGAATAGCCCAAGTAGACACCACAGCATTTTACAAGATGAAGAATATTCTATGCAATATATTTCTGTCACTCGAGATGTGAAAACGTCTTCTTCTTCTTCTTCTTCTTCTTCTTCTTCTTCTTCTTCTTCTTCTTCTTCTTCTTCTTCTTCTTCTTCTTCTTCTTCTTCTTCTTCTTCTTCTTCTTCTTCTTCTTCTTTCGCCGCTTTCCATGATTTAAGTTGGTTTTGGACCTATCAAAGACATATTCCTTGGGTGGGGGTAAATGTAAGACGGCAGGGAAAATTCCATAACGATGCAACAGACAGTTTTCAAAATAATTGATCGTGAATAAAGGCATTCATTTCTGGACAGACTATAGTTGCATATTCTTTACAGGAAGTCGCATTTAACCCCGGCTTCTCTTTGGCTGTTTGTGATTTCTTGGCAAGTTTACGTTCAGTAGTTTGCCATTGTTTACTGAACGATGGCGCTCCGTAACTCCTTCGCCACTGAGCCGGCTTACCTGCTTACCTAAGACTATCCACGTAACTGCGTGTCTTTCTAGTACGCAAACATGTCCTTAAACTGAATGTCATATCTAGCATCTATTCCATTTAGTTTATCTACTCTGAATCATCCTGTGGCTAAGGGGATATTAAAACTTCGGTTTATACTCCCCGGACACACCGAGTCGAGCATTGGAAAACAGCAGCAGACCATATAGAAGCAGACCGCTTTGCGTTGATTTCTATAGTATGAGGCTTCGGCTGTTCAGAAAGCAATGGCAAACTACTTAACTATAATCTCCTAGTAAATAACAAACATCCAATAAATGGTGAAATTTATAGCAACATTATGGACATGCAACTAATCCTGAACTCTAAATTATAATTAGTAGTGCATATGACGTCCATCACAAACATCAGAAAGAGGCAGTCGTCGTTTTCTGACCAAGTTATGAGAAGACAACAACTGGAACATTTGACAACCGGAAAGATTTGCGGAAAGAGAGATAAAGGAAGATAGCATGAGAAGATTCTTGACAGTCTTGCGTCTTGGCACTGAAGGAAGTCAACGCACGAAGTGATCCATGCTCTCGGAGATCGCAATTTTTGTGGAGAGGCATGATCGCCCACGCCAGCCGGCAAGGCACTGGACGATTATATGAGGTTAAGCGTTCTCAGAAAAAGGAAACAAATCTCTGGGGTGCCGCTTGCACGTTGCGCCCATGAAATCCCCCAGGGTGGTCATAACTAGAAAAGAGTAGATGGAATTCTCTGCTGTCCAGACAGCGTTTCAAAACGATCTAAATATTATCACCCCAGGCTTAATTCCACCCAGCCCATGTGAGCTGTTATGAATGATGACCTGGTTGCATTCTAATTTGCCTCGTTTCGGATGTGAATTTCTAATACTGAACATCCCCACCTTTGTAAAAAAAAAAAAAAAAACTATTTTGTTACGAAAGAGACTACAATAGAAAGAATGGAAGCTAATAGGGAAACAAACCTCCTTTACACTCAGGAAATAAATGACAGTAGACCCCGAGGTAGACCAAGAAGACGGTGGAGAGATAATATATATACAGACCTACAAGCACTTGGAATCAACGACTGGCAAGAGAAGGTCAACCAGAGAGACGAATGGAGACGGATTGTATCTGCAGCAAAGAACCTCAATGGCTCGGAACGCTGAAGAAGAAGAAGAAGAAGAAGAAGAAGAAGAAGAAGAAGAAGAAGAAGAAGAAGAAGAAGAAGAAGAAGAAGAAGAAGAAGAAGAAGAAGAAGAACTTACACGGCCTGTCCTTTTCTGGTCTGAGAGAAGGGAAGGAGAACTCTGCAACACAATGTAGAATGACACTTTGATAACCTATTTATTTGGTTGTTTCGAGATTTGAGATTTAAATATTGAGCACAACCCATAACTGGCGATGCTGATCGTATTCCGGTAGGAACCAAAGGCCTTGTCCAAGTCAATATGGAAGTTGTCATGCCTCGAGGCCAGTTGTCATCAAGTTCCTTGTCCAAATTGACGTGGACAAAGCCTTAGGTTCGTACTTTGATAACCATTAGGGAGAAGATCATCTACTCAATCCCCACTCCCATAGATGCAATTCCGTCTCCGGGCTCAATCGACTTGGGCCAGGACATTGGACTTAAGAGGTAAAACTCCAAAGTTTTCCAAAGGATTGACAACCAACAAATCTACGGGCTACTCAACATACCAAACGCAGATTTGCGTGTTTTCTCTCACTGAATTTAGACAGGACCAGACAGACATGTTTCCTACGGAGAAGAGAAATGCAAATTAATAATATTGGAAGGACATGGAAAAAAAAAGGGGGGGGGGGCTGCGGAAGACAGCAAAAGATAGGACAAGATAGCGTGAGTTGGATATGGTCCTCTTCTCCTTATGGAACGAACGAACGAACGAACGAACGAACGAAAATCTTTATTTTCAAATGGTTAAGAATCGGGCAACTGTTTATGGAGGATGAGAAGAGCGCCTGTTGTCCTGTGGGATGTGTCCTAGTCCCACCTCAGACTGTTTACTCATACAATTGGAATAGTCCCCCTAGTTCGACTTGCGAAACTACGGGCTTTGAATGTCGCAATGTCCCGGCATCAGTCTAAATGTAATTAGTTGCTGCTCGTTCTAATTGTTTCTAGCTGTCAGTTTGAATTACATTGGGTTGTTCGTTGAGCTGTTTGATGCTGTTATGTAGTAAACTAATTTCATAGTCTCATTCGTAGCTACACCATGTTTACAATACACAATACAATACATGTTTACAATACACCGCAGCACTCCAACAGTTGTTATGTATTTCGGGATATTTTAGTTTTTAATTTTTTTTTTCCAGGCTGCGGAATGTTTACCACTTGCCCAAGCGGTCACCACGTATTTTCACTATCATCATGTGTCACCATAACGTCTTTCTCTGTAGTTTTATTTACGCTTTTTTTTTTTTTACTGGCATAATTTTCTATGCGGTTGTAATAGAAAGGGTTGTATGTTATTGTTTTCCATTTTGGCAGTGACATACCAGTCGCTGACCGTAGCGTTGTCTTAATAAAGAGTCCCTCTGACTACCGCAGCCAACTTGAGACCATACGCAACAACTATCTGTCGACTGCTCTCAAGCTCAGTTCACGACTTAATCATGGTTTCATATTAACCTGCGTTGGTGGGTTGGCTAAACATGTAGGCTAGTGAATGAAAGGAGATGCTTTAATTCTCGTTTGAAAATGGATAGTCCCTACCCCACCACCCGTTTACTTGAGAGGCTATACACGTTCCGCCGTGAGAGTTCACCGTGAAAGTTCACCGTGAGAGTTCACCGTGAGAGACTTCTCAGCAAATCGCTCTCTGACTGTTTGTGTGTGTCCAGAAATAGTTTCCCGCCATGGGTTTGGGATGTTATAGAGCCTTCACATTTATAAGGATTGAGTGCAAGGTGTATAAGGCGGCCAATCTTCCCCTCACTTTGACTAGCGGTGGGCCCAGGCGTCGAACAATCGTCGACCCATGCTCATGACAATATCATCGCAGTTCACTATCAACTTCGCTAGCGCGCTAGCCTCCTTTTTCTGTGTAGAGGTAATTGTGTAATAGCCACCTGTTCTATTAGAGATCACACCGAACTATTAGAAATTGACATAATGGACACCGCTCTTCTACTGGAGACTTGTCAGAAAATAACATAACAGACGCAGATTTTGCTGAAGATCACAAGGAATTATGAATAAATCACATAATTGGATTCTACTGGAGATGACAAATAACTTTGAGGTGATAACAAAACTCCATATATCATTACCATGCCGATAAGCGTGGGCGATAGTGTTTTGCCATCTTACTCGATCACCAGAGTCGTGGATCAGCTCAGTGTTCCTGTCTCGACCATGCCATGTGGCCAAGCCATCCAGGTATTTACTTCTCGGTCTACCCCTTGGTCTGCTCCCTCCGATCTTGACAGTAGTCACCAAGTTCTCCAGTTCATTTCTTCTCATAACATGTCAAAAAAAATGTTGACTGTCTACGTCTAATTTCACTAATCAATTTACGATTTTCATTTGTCTCCTGTAGTACTTGGTGATTGGTTTTTCTGTCTGTCCATGGTATTTTTTGCATTCTCCTCAGAAACCACATTTCTGCAGCCATCAGATGATTTTCATCAGATGTTTCTTCCTGTAAAAATGGCGACGACCTGATCCGTTTATTCTTCGGTTGACGCTGTTTTTAGTGTTTTCCTGTGGATTATGTTGTGTTATTTCGTATTCGTTTCTTGGAATTGTTGAAAAGAAGCCACGAAAGGCGGTTGGTGGATGAAAATTTGAGGGCAGCCCACAGATAGTTGTTGGTTACAGTCTCAAGGTTCACGACTGTAGGCAGAACTCTTTCACGAGACAATGGCTGACGTCACCGACCAGAATGGTCACTGCCATGGAAGGAAAGCAGCGACAAACTACCTTCCTTAAAAGCGCCTAGTTCATTATGATTCGCCTCTTTGCATAGCTTCCCAGTTTTCCTGTGAATCTCTTCATACTTTTCCTTGTTATTTTTGTTGTTTCTTTTTATTTCCATGAGTCTTAAGATGTCTTCCGTCATCCATTTGTTTGCGTCCCACTATCTTTATTTTTGGGATGGTTGTTTCTGCAGCTTGGTTGACTGATGTCTTTAATATTTCCCATTAGTCGCATTAGGAGAGGATTGTAAGATTATTTACTCTGGGGGAGAAGAACAGCAAAGAGGTGTAGCCATTATATTAGATAAGCAAACATCAAATTCTGTCAAAGGATATCAGGCTGTGTCAGAAAGAGTCCTATTAGTAAAATTAAATGGAAGACCTTTTAAAATAAATGTCATTCAAGTATATGCCCCAACAAGTGAATGCAGTGAAGAAAGCATAGAGGAATTTTATAATGACATGGAGTCTGCTTTGAAGAACTGCAAAAAATCAGAAATAAATATCATAATGGGTGATTTCAACGCAAAAATAGGACAGCAAGGCGATGGATGCAGTGTAGGCAACCATGGTTTGGGAGAGAGAAATGAAAGAGGATACAGACTTGTAGAATGGGCAAAAGAACAAGAAATGGTTGTAGGAAACACCTGGTTTAAACAGCACCCTAGAAGATTATGGACATGGAGGAGTCCAGACAGCAGGATTAAAAACCAGATAGATTACATCCTGATTAGCAAAAGGTTTCGAAAAAACAGTCGTAAAAACAGTTCCAAATGCAGACTGCTACAGTGATCACAGATGTCACAGGATAAATAAACTTGTTAGTTGCGACCCATGATAACCAAACCCGACATTATTTTGCTAACACAATTGACGCTTTTATGGTGAACAAACTGAGGAAAATACGTCGGTACAGATTCTCGGCACCTGGTCAACAGTGTGTATGAGATCAAAGGGAGTCACGTCGCGTTGTCTACACATAGTCGACAAGTTGATGACAGGATGTTGTTCGAGAGGTGTGTACTGGCGACATTTGTCTACAAAACGGAAGTTGGTCGTTGCAAGTGATAGACAGAATGCCTGCTAGAGGTCAGAAGGATTCTGTAATGGGAGAAAGGTCTCTGGCTTACAGTCAACCCGGATATTTGTTGGATGAGACAAAGAACTCTCCAGATGAAAAGGAAAATTGACAGCTAATTGACTATGGTTAGTCTGGAAACAGGAGGACAAAGCCAGATTCTGGATTGATTGGCGTCTGGACTTCCTGGTGACTCACTCAAGCACCCATATAAAACCCAGTGCAGTAAACAGGTGGATGGAGTCGAGGAAAACATTCTGAAGTGTTAAAATTGGGGATAATTCCGAGTTGTGTTATATTAGAGGGACTAGCCTATCTTAGTAGTGATAGTTATCCACGGACATAGATCCAATCGGATGGCTTAGTTTCTCGAGTAACAACAGGAATAGACATATGGTAGGCAATTAATTATATCTAACTTAAGAGTATGATTAGGAATAGAGTACAGTACTGTGTGGCGATATAATGTATTATAGGTGTAGTGATATAATGTATTATGATTAGTGATAGAATGTTCTATAAGTGCGGTGCTAGAAAGTATCATAAGAGCGTCGGCACTAGTATTCTATTGTGTGGCTTCAGGTAGCTTGTGTTATATATCATTTTACTCGGGAAGTTGAGGCCAATGTAGTGGAATAATAATTAGAGAGATTAAGGATGGTTGAGAGGGAGGAGGGGAATGTGTAATGGTAGGATCTTCAGTAGGGCATCTGCTGGGTTTCTACCCGTTCCTTTATTCTTTCCTGGTGTTGCCATGTCTCAGATCATATGATTGAGTTATTTGGCCGTATGACAGAGATCGGATCTCTGTTATAGATCTGAGTGCTGTTATTGGCCTACAATCACCTAATTACGGTCAGGACTGAGTTGCCCTCACCATGATGTTATCTGCTCTACAGGTTCCATGTACAGTTCCCCTTGAGTGTTCCACGTGAGTGGGAGAGGATTTACTACGAAGAAGCAGTTCAAAGTTGATACAATGATGGCTCAGCATCTGAAGACAGAGGTTGCTGAGAGACCGCTACATAGGGCTTATACCCAAGTTGGTTTGCGGGAACCTGGCTTCTGCTGAGTGGAATTGTATGAACAGAAGTGTTGTGTTTAATGAGTGATAAGCTTCATCACAGAAGATTAATAACTCGCATACTAAGGACATATATATATATATATATATATATATATATATATATATATATATATATATATATATATATATATATATATATTCACATCTACCTAACAAACATTAATAGGTTGTGTTCTAAAAGAGGGGAAAATGTTATAACCAGAAACTAATAAATAGTAGAGTTTCCCCAAGTGACATTTCAGCTAATTGGAGGAATATCAGTTCAAACAAATATTAGGAAACAGAGTAACTTCATCGTGTGGTAAAGTGAAGACCAAGATCAACAGTGTCTATCGGATTACCAGCATCCTGTTTGTTCGAGTGATTGGAGAAAGTCGTCATCTTCTGGGTGAGGTTCACTGTCCGGAAAAAATGGTGCTGTTGTGTGCTAAGCACTATGATGTTACAGACTTTGCTTCTAAATCACTGGTCTACCATTAGAATACACGTCACACATTCTACACCTTATACACACATACACTTCTCCTACATATACTCTTTGCTTTAATAAATTTCTTGTTTTTATTTGTTGAAGCGAGAGTTGTCAAGTATGTTATGTTGGGGAAGAATGAGAGGGGGCATGATCCAGGGGTGAGTAAGAGTGAGAGGAAGGTGTCTTCAGATTGAGGGAGTGTGTGGACGGAGTCTGCTGGATTTCTCCAGAATAGAGATATGGAATTAAAAATAATGTGGGTGTTGATTCTCTTCACTCCAGGGACGACACTAAAGTGGTAAAGAAGAACAAGTAACTAATACGACATTCATTCTCTACACACACACTACAACAGATTAATTACAGGCACAATGAGGGTAAAGTTAAAGAAAGTCAAGTATACAGCAGGAAACCCTAAATATGACTTGTGCAAATTGAAAACTGACAAAGAAATACAAGATAATTTTAACATAGAAGTAAAGAACAAATGTGATATATTGTCTGATCTAGAGATCCTATTTCAAGATGTAGATGATCAATGGGAAATGATGAAGAATTCAATCAGTTGTGCAGCAGAAAAAACTATTCCAAAAGTAAAGAAAGTGGTCCGTAAGACATGGATGACTGAAGAAATTTTACAACTAATGGAAACAAGAAGACAGAACAAAAATAATCCTGCCAAATATGAAGAAATTCTCAGAAAAGTCAGAACCTTATGTAAGGAGGCAAAAGAAACATGGCTTGAGAAAAATTGCAGAGAAATTGAAAAACAACACAACAGTAACAATGCGAAACTAATGCACAAAAGAATTCAGGAGCTTACTAATCAAAGAACACGTACATCAGCAGGCTGCCTAAAGACAAAAGATGGAAGAGTCGTAATAGAAAAAGCTCAGATCTTACATGAATGGTCAGATTACGTGAAAAACCTTTATGACGATAACAGAGACGAACAGTATAATGTTCAAAATAATAATGAAGGACCAGCAATTTTGAAGATGGAGGTTCAGAATGCTCTTAACCACATGAAATCTTGCAAGACCCCCGGTTCAGACAGCGTCACAACAGAAATGATTAATGCTTTAGAAGAATATGGAATAGATAAAGTTACCAGTCTGCTTAATACAATATATGATACTGGAAATATACCTCAGGAGTTATGTAATTCTGTATTTATTGCAATCCCAAAGAAATCGGGAGCCTTGGAATGTGATCAACATCGAACAATTAGTATAATGAGTCACATCACAAAGATTTTGCTAAGAATTATCATGCAAAGAGTTAGGAGGAAAATACAACCTGAAATAGGAGAAGAACAATGTGGGTTTGTGGAAGGCAAGGGTACAGTAAATGCTGTGTATATACTGAGAACCATAATCGAACGTTCTGTAGAAGTAAACAAAGATCTACACCTTTGCTTTATTGACTACACAAAGGCTTTTGATAAAGTGAGACATGTCAACATGATAAGGATGCTTGAAGATCTACAAATTGATGGAAAAGATCTTAGACTTGTAAAAAACATATATTGGAAACAACAAGCTGCCATAAGAGTTGATAATGAAGTAAGCCAATATCAGCCTATTAAGAGAGGTGTGAGACAGGGATGTGTAATGTCTCCAGATCTGTTTTCCCTGTACAGTGAAAGTATTTTCAGAAATATTGAAGATATGGAAGGAATCAACATTGGGGGACGATGCATCAATAACATTAGATATGCAGATGATACAGTCTTGATTGCAGACAATGAACAGGACCTGCAAAATTTAGTAGATGCGATTGTTACACACAGTGAACAACTAGGGTTAGAATTAAATTGTAAAAAGACACAGATTATGGTCGTCACTAGGAAGGACGTAATACCACAATGTAATATACACGTAGATGGGAATATTCTTCAACTTGTGAGTTGGTACAATTATCTTGGAACAGTAATAACATCTGATGGGAGATGCCTTGAGGAGATTAGAACAAGAATCGCCATGGCAAAACGAGCCTTTAGCAAGATGAAAAACATATTGACCAATAAAAAGATGTCAATTGAAACGAGAAAGAGAGTGTTGAGATGCTACATGGAACCTGTACTTTTATATGGATGTCAAGCGTGGACAATGAGCAGTCAGGCTGAAAAACATCTGATGGCTGTAGAGATTTGGTTTCTGAGGAAAATGCAAAGAATACCATGGACAGCCAGAAAGACCAATGAACAAGTCCTTCAAGAAACAAATGAAGATCGTAAATTGATTAAAGAAATTAGACGTAGACAGTCAAAATTCTTTGGGCATGTTATGAGAAGAAATGGATTGGAGAATTTGGTGACAACTGGTAAGATCGAGGGGAACAGACCAAGGGGAAGACCTAGAAGCAAGTACCTGGATGGCTTGGCCTTGTGGCATGGTCGAGACAGAAACACGGAGCTGATCCATGACTCTGGTGATCGAGTGAGATGGCAGAACATGACCGCCCACGCTTACCGGCATGGCACATGATGGATGGATTAGTCGATGACAACTTGAAATAATATTTCCATATCGGACAATGCATCATATCTGTTCTTTGCCTCTACATTGAATTTATCTTTTATCTCCTCACTCTTCAGTGCGCGTAGATCAAATTGTGTGCTTCTTGGTGCAACAAAACTGGACACGCCTCATACTATAGATCACTAGAAAATATTAAGAAATAACATAGCTGGGCACCCTTTTTTTCTGGAGATTACACAGAATTATGAGAAACTATTATAACTGGACACAGATTCTACGGGAGATCACAAGAAAATATTAACAAATAACCTTCTTCTAGAGATCACAAATAAAATTTAGAAAATCTAATTGTATAGACCGTGATCGCACAGAAATATGAATATAGGGAGTCCTACAAAAACAACACTGAACAGAAAAGAGAATTAAAAGCACCATTAGATGATTAGACTGGCTGGCATTAAGAGACGTGGGTTCGAGTCCCTGGAGGCTGGTCAAACAGCGCTTGTGCACTACATAGCCTTGCCAGGCCGAGTAGTCTTTTTGGCGCGAAAGAGCAGTAATGATTTTAGGTGCGACAGACAGTACAGGATAAAAGGCAATGTACTCCGGTGGAAGTGGAGGAGAAGGTATATCAAAACAAAAAGGAGAAGGGGTAGCAGCAGGAACAGCAGGAGAAGGGAGAGGAGCAGGAAGAGGATAGGAAGAGGAAGAAGAAAAATAGGCAGAGAAGGAGAGAGGAGGAGGGGGAGGAGGAATAAGAAATATTGGGAAGAAGGAGAATAGGAAGAAGAATAAGACGAAGTAGATGTAATAGTACTATCCTAATATAAAGTTCAACGTTGTGAATACATAAGAGCGCTAGCTGTTAAACGTCCCATGCGCTAATAGTGGGCTAGTAGGATCGTTCCTTACATCAATGAGTTGGACTTAAACGTTGACTTTTAGTTCAAAAAGCAATAGAAAACTGCATTCATTCATTCAGTAGCATGACCTTTGCAGAACTTCGCTCCCATAACAACCTTCCGGTAAACTTATCGGTCATTAGCAAGATGTCCCGCGTCCGATACACCCATCTGGAGATCATCTGCTACATCTGGCACTCATCTTATCTTTGGCCTTCCTCTTCCTCTCTTCCAGGACATATTCCCCTCCGTCATTGTTCTCTTTCGTTACTTTTCAAGTGACCAAAATATTTCAATGTTCTTTGTTTTATCGTCTTTAATAGCCAACCTTCTTCAATATTCAGATCTTGTCGTAGGGATGCATTTGTTCTTTTCTGTATCCAAGATATCCTTAGAACCCGACTATAACATTTATATTCAAAGGCTTCCATAAAAACACACAGACCCATTCATACACACATACACAATGATAAGCTGTGTTTTGAGAATGTTCACATCCTTTTCTTCATGCTTGAATAACTGCTCGCGCCCACACTCATTCAGACACACACTCATTCACACACATACAAACTCATTCACATTCATTCGCACACATTTTGTTGTTGTTGTTGTTGTTGTTCGCATATCCTTTACAGGACATCGCTGTCAACATCAGCATCTTTCAGCTGATTGTTGATTTCTTTACGCTCATTAGTTTGCCATTGCTTAATGGGCGACCGGCTCACATACCCCATAAGTTATCGACGCGGAGAGAACCGCTACCAATTCTCGCGCACGTCACGTTACTCACGAGAGTATACGGGATTACGGAGAATGTCGTGTATACCCCAGCCCAGGGAGACCGGCTTCGCACACATACATACACAATAACAAGTGGAATTAACACGAAATGATCCATAACGTGGGAGATCGTAATTTGTTGAGAGGCGTGATGGCCCACGCCAGCCGGAAAGGCACTGAATGATGATGATGATGATAGATGGCAAACTTGTAGAGAAAATATAGAAGGGAAGACAATACGATCAATACCTTGACCCCTGGCATAATCTGGAAAAGAACACGGACCTGACTCAAAGCTCAGTGATCGTGTGAAATTACCGCTTACGCTTATACGCATGGCACATGGAGTTGAAGTCTTGGTAAACCTATTCCTTCAGGAAGGGGCTGTTGTAGTTTAAGACAACAGGTTCGAATCCTGGTGTGTGGGTGAAACCAAGGTTAAAGAAAACAAGTCTGAATGACACTTCGGGTTACTTCGGCCATATACAGTGATGCAGCTTCTTTTGTAGACATGACATGTAGAGGGGGAATTCTGTAAGAGGAAGGTCTAGCTTTCACTTTGTAAATCGTCCACTGTATCCTCTGATCTCTACTTCTTTCCCCTGCCTTCTATGAGTGTCAATCAACACATCCGCATTTATTCTTCACGTTGGAGACGTAATCATTTCATCGTTGTTAATACTCGACATATGAAGTAATCATGTCATCGTTGTTAATACTCGACGTATGAAGTAGTCATTTCATTGTTGTTAATATTCGACGTATGAAGTAATCATTTCATCGTTGTTAATACTCGACATATGAAGTAATCATGTCATCGTTGTTAATACTCGACATATGAAGTAATCATGTCATCGTTGTTAATACTCGACATATGAAGTAGTCATGTCATCGTTGTTAATATTCGACGTATGAAGTAATCATTTCATTGTTGTTAATACTCGACGTATGAAGTAATCATGTCATCGTTGTTAATACTCGACATATGAAGTAATCATGTCATCGTTGTTAATACTCGACATATGAAGTAATCATTTCATTGTTGTTCATACTCGACGTATGAAGTAATCATTTCATTGTTGTTAATACTCGACGTATGAAGTAATCATGTCATCGTTGTTAATACTCGACATATGAAGTAGTCATGTCATCGTTGTTAATACTCGAAATATGAAGTAGTCATTTCATCGTTGTTAATATTCGACGTATGAAGTAATCATTTCATCGTTGTTAATATTCGACGTATGAAGTAATCATTTCATTGTTGTTAATACTCGACGTATGAAGTAATCATGTCATCGTTGTTAATACTCGACATATGAAGTAATCATGTCATCGTTGTTAATACTCGACATATGAAGTAGTCATTTCATTGTTGTTAATACTCGACATATGAAGTAATCATTTCATTGTTGTTAATACTCGATGTATGAAGTAATCATTTCATCGTTGTTAATACTGGACGCATGAAGTAATCATTTCATCGTTGTTAATACTCGACGTATGAATCGTCACTGCGTATAAAAAGAGTTAATTATTTGCATCTTCGCGTTGAAGCGTCTGCCCGAGACATCCACGACTTGAATGACCTCACTCCCCCTCGCCTGTCTGGTTGTCCCCTGGCATATTTAGGGCTCCAGAATCGCGCGTGAAGTTCCTCCTCAATTATGTACGTAAGGGGGGAACGTCGGTGTAACGGCCTCCACAAATTGATGAAGTGGCGTGTCTCTGGTCCGCGGGGAAAGCTCGCTTGGGTTGAGAGGGTTTCCTCAAAATTGCTACGATCTCAGAAAATTGGATCCCCAGACGGCCAGTAGGTCCAGGATAGACCCAGTTCTGTGGAGGACGAACAGTCGCTCGCTCCCTGTCCAGAGAGCGATGAATCCCTTGATGCCTGAAATTCCTGATTCGTCTGAAAAGAATCCCCTCTTTCCTTCCCTCGAAAAATGATTGTACACGGTTGACAACGATTTTCACAGTACATAAGGCAGAATACAGAATACTTTGATACTTCAGACATGGAACGTTAAAAGTTGTTGAGTTGAGTTGAGTTAAGACCCGACACCACTGCACTCAGGACATTCCCATACGTGCTCCGTCCCCTCATTCAACAGCCAGCGAAGAGTAATACTACTAATTGTTCCCACCGCTATCTGATTAAAAGTTCTCCTGGTCTTCCCTCTCAGTTTTGAGATTCTTCCAGAATCTCAAAATTTATACTCGCCAACTTATTACGTTTGTGCTCGAACGTTAAAAATAATGTAGGAATTGACAGTCCCTTCTTTCATACAGCTATTTGCTTTCGAAAGCCATAAAAGTCTCCAGTACATTGTTAAAGCCATGTTAGCTTAAGAAGTCATAATGAATACAGTAAATATAGCTATATTTACTGTGTTTGTAGCAGCGGAGCATAGTGGCTTTTGCACTTGCAGCCAATACAGTGGTTCTGATTCAATTCCCATAATTCCCAGCAGAGATAATCATTATCATTATGTGACATGCCGATAGGCGTGGATGGTTAAGGTGTGCCATCTCCCACGATCACCAGTCTTGGTTCAGGCCTATGATCTTGTCCCGATTATGCTTTGCGGCCTAGACATCCAGGTATGTGTCTCTGTGTTTTCCCTTGCGCTCTTTTCTCCACCAATTTACCAGTTCTCATTAAGTTTTCAAGTGTTTGCTTCTTATAACGTGCCCAAAAATCTTGACTGTCTGCGTCTAATTTATGTAATCAATTGCATTTGTTTCTTGTGGGACTTTGTGAAATACCAGCTACATACTTCGAAAGAAGCCACTATTAATAGCACCAAATTTTCTCCAATTGAAAGAAGACAACTCATCTCATCATCTCATCTTGTTCCTCTTGTACCTTGCGGTGTCGAGGTGGAGTCAGATTATGCTTCTTTCTTTTTTTCTTTGAACAGTAGGAAAAATACCTTGCCGGCTAGCTAGGCAAGTCGCAGGTTTAGGACAGGAAAATCTGACAAAGGGGAGTCCATCATCCCTGGCGAATCAGAGCCCCATCCCATTGGCCCATGACGTAGTGATCATGGTTTCTGGGTCTACACCATGGATAGGTGAGGTCATCAGCGATCTACTAATTGTCGCTGTCCACCTCTCCTGAGAAAGACAACGCCGATCCTAACCCTGCTGGCTGCAGGGCCAGGCGCAGTCAATGGCTTGTAGGCCAAAGAGCACAGTAATTATGGAATTTGACAGAATCGGCATCCAGTTATTTGTATGGCAAAGAATTAACTATCGTGTAAGGGTAACCTATGAGTTTTCCAAATGTGGTCTTACTGTCGATTAAGAGGCATATCATGGCACGAAGAGACAACACAAAATAGTATTTCAAAATCTGGGATTGAAGAAAGCGTTACTGAATAAGATCGTTACCATCAGCTACCCTGCCAAATTGCTTAGGTGTTCTTAAATCTCCACAAATCTCGATCTTTGGTGGTTTAAAGTCTTATGCGTTCTATTCATGATATTCATCCATGTTACCGTTTTAGCCCACCCAACATTATTTATCTCGATCTGCACCTGCTTATTCAGTTGCTTATTTGTTTCAGTCGTTGGAATGATTTCCTTTGTCATTATAAGTTAAAGAACATTCTTGTCATTGCAGGTTAAAGAACATTCTTGTCATCACTGGTTAAAGAACATTCTTGTCATTATTGGTTAAAGAATATTCTTGCCATTACTGGTTAACGAACATTCTTTGGCTCCATTTTATAGTCTCAGTGGCCAAGTGATTAAGCCTCCTTCCTCGGGATCCGAATGTTGTGGGTTCGATTGCGGACTCCATAATCCGGTTGGCGAGTATAAATTTCTTGGAGAATCCAGGGGGTCGTCTCATGAGCAACGAAGTTCGTGCTGCACTGCTGAAAGAAACCGAGCCATATGGGACAAACCCCAACGCAATGAAGACGATCCTCTCGAATTTGTATTTTCGTTATACAGAGACATTAGTAGTAATGATTCCATTGTACTTTCATTACTCAACAATACTAATATATCCCAAAATTCGTTACATAGAACGAACGAACAAACAAACTTTATTTTCAAAATGGTTAGAATTTGGCCCGCAAACCCGTCTAACATTCTGGCCTTAGAAATGTAAGTAAGATTGATTTAGTTGTGATTTCGTTACACAGAAATATTAGTAGCATCTTTGGTACCATTTCTGTTTTTGTTTACACAGCAATATTAGTATGCTTGGTCCGTTTACCTTTCGTTACTATAAAATATCACCAAATTCGATAGAAATACCGGTTATATTGTATTTTTGTTACAAATAAATATTAGTAAGATTGGTTATTCCATTCTGCTGGTATCTTCGATACACAGAAGTATCTGTAAGCTTAGTTCCATTGTATCTTCATTACACAGAAATATATGCAAGGCCAATTTCATTGTGACTTCGTTAAACAGAAATAATAGTAAGATTGTCTCCCTTGTGTTTTCTTTGCATAGAAATATTTGTAAGATTGGTTCCATTGTGTTTTCGTTACAGGCCGGCTACCTGGCGAAGGTGTTAAGGACGCTGTTCGTAATCCCGTGAACTCACGTACGAAACACAGCTGCGTGAGATTCGGCAGTAGATCGCGATGCGTTGGTTTCTTTTGGAAAATGTGAGTCGGTCGTTCAGAAAGCAATGACAAACTACTGAACGTAAAACTTGCGAAGACATCAACAGCAGGCGACAAATGCTAGTGCTGACTGCTATGTCCTGTAAATGGGATATGAAAAGAAAAAAAGAAAGAAATATCGGTAAGGATTTCTTCAGCTGAGCTTTTGTCGTTAGAAATCCACGAAAGGTGTTGTAATATCATGAGTAATTTTTTGTTTGTTTGAATTCGCGCGCTTTGAACTCAATTAAAAAAATTAAGTTGCATGTCCTTCACAGGACGTAGCAGTCAACCCCAGCATTTTCTCTGTTCGTGATTCCTGGGCAAATTTTACGTTCAGTAGTTTGCCATTGCTTTCTGAACGACCGGATCCTATACCTTTTTCGAAAAAAAAAAAAAAAAACAGCACCGCCGTGTTTCGAACCCGGGTATACGGGCTCACAAACCGCGGTCGCAAGTCCTTAGCCACAGAGACCGGTTAAACTCAAGCGTAATGCCTAAACGCGCTTCTACTTCTAGTGCAGTGGACTAATTTTTTCGTGTGGATTTGCTTCCCCTGTTACCGGTGCCCCTCGCCATCAGGTGAAGCCGCTATGACTTATGAGGTACTTGTAACACATGTCGCCAAGCCAAGGACGACAAGTCAAGATTTTAGTTCAACTGACCAGTGTAGGGGTTGAACCCATTACCTTAGCATCAGCGCACTGGAAGCTGAAGAGCGTGCATTCTTATATATTCGCCTACGCTGGCCTCCATCATGAGTTAGTTAGCTGCATTTCCTTTACAAGACGTTGCAGTCAATCCCGGCATTTTTGAATGTTTGTGACCTCTTTGCAAGTTTACGTTCAGTAGTTTGGCATTGCTTTCTGAACAACCGGCAACCATACCATTATAAAACAAAACATAACGCAAGACGGTCTGCTACTAAATCGCCTGCAGTTGTGTTTCGAACGCGGTATGCGGGATTACTAACTGCGACCGTAGCACCTTCGCCACGGAGCAGGCAATGATGAGTAAATCCATCATGAGTAAGTGATGAAAACACGATCGTTGCTCCGTTCACACTATATTCACAAGTGCGTTGTTGAGCACTCATCTAGCGAGTAAAATACGCGCCCCATGAACTGTCTGTAGATATCATGTGGCTTGTATTCTAAGAGGTAAGAAGATAAGAAGAAAATATACACAAACTCCGCTGACAATTCAAGGGTTAAAGTCTGGAATATCCTACACCAACCACCAGGAGACGACCATTTGTCTCTGAGAAGTCCAAAGGTTGCCAGTTTTCCCATTTCTGGAGCTTTCTGACGCCCTCTAGTGTCGTAAAACATGATTAAGGGAGGACAACTCAGAATGCCACTCGCTGTTTTTCCCCCTTTCTTTCTTGTGTTTTGTGGCTTATTTTCTTTTCCCTTAGTTAATATATGCCTCTGATTCTCCATTTTCTTTTTCGAGGTTTTATTTTCCGCAAAATCATTGCATGGAGATGAAAGGGTGTAGACCTGTCTGTTCTCGATCTTTCGTTGGGGGGTCTTCTTTCAGGTTTAGAGGCAGTTTCTGCTAAACCCAGCCCAGTTCACTCTGGAATTTTAAGAGGAAAAGAGAGTGAGGGAGAGAGATGGGGGAATTGATGAGGAGATGGAGAGAGAGAGAGAGAGAGAGAGAGAGAGAGAGAGAGAGCGAGAGAGAGAGAGAGAGAGAGTAATCTTGTGAGCAGCAATCCAGGGGCTGCCCGCTGTCGGATGTGTGAGGCTACTACATTTTCAGGACGAAACTCCAGTAAATTTCAGACTAATGCATTCGAAATATGAACCCCGCAAGTACAGACAGCAGCCCAAAGCACGGGGCAACAGTGTCCAGGAGACCATACGGGAATTAATGTGAGACTTGTGTGTAGGAACAATCCTGGCCTATATAGACACAATAGGGGGAACTATGTGTTAGCTGTGTTTTGAAAACGTTCGTATCTAATTACAGAAGCAACAAACAATATGTTGCACGATTTTTGCCTGGCATATTTTTCTGCATATTGAGAGAGGTTTTAGCATTATTGTATGCATTGTATTGTCATTACTCAACCAAACTAAAATGTCACAGAAATGTGTGGCTGCTGGTTTTCTAGTGACTGCTGCTTCCATCGACGATGAACTATTTTTCATGGCGGACTTTTGTGTTGGCATTCTAGCAGCAGTATTATGCAAAGTATACCTGTGCGAGCTGTTGGTTTGTTGAGACTCCTGTCTGTTCTACTTTTCAGATGGGACAATGAGGAGCATTTTGTGTGATATTCACTAGCACGGGAACGGAGCATTATGGGGACGACCCTTTGCCGTGAAGTAGGAACCGCGACTAACTAACTAACTAAAATATCACAACATGAGTTACATACTGTTTGTGGCTTCGGGGCTTAAATTCACTAAGGCAGTGGTTCTCAACCGGTGGGGAATTCTCCGCCAGGGGGGAATTTTAGGGTTTCCAGGGAAGGAGAGGGGAGGGGGAGGGGGGGGGGGTTAAAATTATTTCAAGATCGCGTTAATACAAGAACCGATTACTTGATATTGTTTTCCCCTCCATACTTTACGGTTCTGCACTTCTCGCTCCAGTTCCATTTCCAATTCCAAAAACAAAAATTCCAAATTCGTCCTCGTCTAACCTGCTTCATCAGCTGTGGTTATTGTTGAGGATCGTGGTTTTTGTGGGTTTATTCACCCTAATTCTTGTCTTGTGAGTCATATCTCGGACTGGTGATGTAGCGTTTGTGTCTGTGACGTCAGCAGTGGTCGGCGGCTATCCTTTGTGCTCTTCTGTTCTTGTGGTTTTCTTTGTTTGAGTAGGCTCCTGGCTCGTCTGGCTGCAGTCCTTATAAGGACTTTTCGTAATCCCACTCCAGCTGGGGATCGGTCGGCGGCTGTCCTTTGTGCATGTTTCCTTTTGTTTTCGTTGTTGGTGAAGGCTCCAGGCATGACTGGTTGCAGTCCTTAAAAGGACTTTTTATTTGGTATTCTGTCTCCTTTTTTGTGCATTTTCTGTAGGAGCTTTTCGACGTTTTCTTTTTCCTCCTTGGGGAAACAGTTTTCACTGTTGCGTTTGCGTATCTGCTGCCTAGCGTTTTCTTCCTCCGTGGTCAGCCATGGGACGATTTCACCGTCCTCGATATAGTACTCGAAGTCGGCCTCACAGTTGTAGTGTACTAATGGGTATATCATCGGTTTCCCCTGGAGTTTTTTAGGCTTCTTCTTTTCTTTTTATTCCCAGCGCCTTCTTAATTCCTGGCGCTTGAGTTCCTCCTTGTCGACTGGGTATTCTTTGCCTCTCTTGGGCGTTGTGTATGGGCTGCTGGCTTTAGCTTGCTGTTCAGACTCGGTCTCTTGGGTTTCTTCTTGCGGTTTTTCTGTGAGTTCTTGTGTGGCTTCTGTTGGTTTGTTTTGATAGAGTTCCATTTCAGTTCCACTTTTCGCCCTTCGGATGTTCGTTTGATAGCGTAAGTTGTCCCATAAATCAAGTTTTATGTAGACGTCTAGACTTGTTCTAGTATGTGTAAGTAAATTTAGCTTCCATTTTTACGTATACTGTGTAGGGGTAGGGGGCATTTATAGGGAGGAAATAGGAAAAAGGATGGTGGGGTGGCATTATGAGCATATGGTGAAGATGTGCATAGGCCAAAAAAATGTTGAGAACCACTGTACTAAGGGATTAGATTGTTTTGAATGTTCGTATCCTCCTCTTCATGCTTGAATTCCCGCTTGTCTCCACATACATTTAACCACACACTCATTTTCACACACAAACACACACACATACACACATACACTCATTCTCTCTCTCTCTCTCTCTCTCTCTCTCTCTCCCTCTCTCTCTCTCTCTCTCTCTCTCTCTCTCTCTCTCTCTCACACACACACACACACACACACACACACACACATTCGCCCACACATACATAATGCAAAGTAGAATTAAAACAAATGATTAGCTGTGTATTAGCTGTGTTTTAAGAATGTTCATATCCTCTTCTTCATGCTTGAATACCCGCTCGCGCCCACACACATTCAAACACACACCCATTCACTCACACATACACACCCATTCACACACACACACACACACACACACACACACTCACACATACACAAAGACATGTGGATTTAACAAAAATGAATGCTAAGTTTTGAGAATGTGTGTAGCCTCTTCTTTACGCTTGCTTGCGAGCGCGCACGCACACACACACAGTGAAAAATGAAACTAAATTAAGTGTTCACTACCTTTTGAGAATGCTTTAAAACGCTTCTTCTACTTGGGTCAATTAGTAGCAGACGACAGCAGATGTGAAATGATAGAAATGTTGTAACAAGTCAGTTAGTTAGTCGCGGTTTCAACTTCACTGCAAACGGACGTCCATGTAATGCTCCGTTTCTGTGCCAGTGAATCTTATATATAAAAAAGGATCTCCGTCTGTCCGTCTGTCCGTATGTCTGTCCTTTATGCGCTCGCGAACGGCCCATCCGATTGAGATGAAATTTTCTACACGCCTTCCTTTCATTCCAGTGCAGCCCACTGTCATAGTTTTTTTTTCTTCTTCCTCCTCCTCCCTCCTCCCCCTCCCAAAATACGTACGTCCAGGAAATGGTCTTCTACATAGACAGTTCTCTCTGAGGTCCGCGATAACATATTAACCTGTTGGGATGGCAATCAATCATCCTACTACCTCCTCCCTCCTCATCATTCCTCCTCCTCCTCCTCCCCCTCCTTCTCCTCCCTCCTCCTTCTACCCCTTCCTCCCTCCTCCTTCTCCCTCCACCTCCTCCCTCCTCCTCTCTCCTCCTCCCTCTCCCTCCTCCCTTCTCATCCTCCCCCACCTACGTTCTCCTCCTCCCTCCTCCTCCCCCTCCCTCCTCCCCCTCCTCCTCCTCCTTCACCCTCCTCCCTCCTCCTCCTCCTCCTTCATCATCCTCCCTCCTCCCTCCTCCTCCTCCTCCCTCCTCCCTCCTCCTCCCTCCTCCTCCCTCTTCCTCCTCCCTCCTCCTTCTCCCCTTTCCCCCCTCTTTCTCTTAATCCCTCCTCCTCCCTTCTCCTCCCTCCTATTCATCCCTACTCCTCCTCCTCCCTCCTCCTCCCTCCTCTCTCTTCCTCCTCCCTCCTCTCTCTTCCTCCTCCCTCCTCTCTCTTCCTCCTCCCTCCTCCTCCTCCTTCCCCCTGCTCCCTCCTCCTCCTCCCTTCTCCTCCTCCCCCTCCTACCCCTCCCTCCTCCCCCTCATCCGTCTTCCTCCCTCCTCCTTCTTCCTCCCTCCTCCTCCCCCTCCTCCTCCCTCTCTTCCTCATCCCTCCTCCTCCATTCTCCTCCTCCCTCCGCCTCCTCTCTCTACCTCCTCCCTCCTCCTCCCTTCACATTCCTCCTCATCCCTCTTCCTCCTCATCCCTCCTCCTCTATCCTCCTCCCTCCTCCTCCTCCCTCTACCTCCTCCCTCCTCATTCCTCCTCCTCCCTCTTCCTCCTCCTCCCTCTCATCCTCTTCCCTCCTTCTCCTCCCTCCTCCTTCTCCCTCTTCCTCCTCCCTCTTCCTCCCTCCGCCTCCTCCCTCCTCCCACTCTCTACTCCTCCCTCCTCCTTCTCCTCCCTCCTCCTCCTCCCTCTTCCTGCTCCCTCCGCCTCCTCCCTCCGCCTACTCTCTCCTCCTCCTCCCTCCTCCTCCCTCTCCCTCCTCCTCCTCCTCCTCCTGCGATCTCCTCCTCCCTCCTTCTCCCTCTTCCTCCTCCCTCCTCCTCCCCCTCCTCCTCCACCCTACTCCTCCCTCCTCTTCCTAATCCCTCCTCCTCCCTCCTCCTCCCTCCTCCTCCCTCCTCTTCCCTCCTCCACCTCCCTCTTCCTCCTCCCTCCTCCATTTACCCAAGACAGACAGACATACATATAGTCGGGAACGGGATCTTATATGACTACTTATATGATTTAAATGAGATGCTCTCCACCATGGGCTGGGCCGGGTCAGACAGACAGACAGACAGACAGACAGATAGATAGACAGACAGACAGACAGACAGTCGGGAACGGGAGCTTATATGACTACTTATATGAATTAAATGAGATGCTCCCCACCAGAGTCTGGGCGAAGCCGGGCCGTGTCAGCTAGTATCATATAAAATTCTCCTCACTGCTCCATGTGAAAATTGAAACAAACAGCAGTACCGACAAACCAACAGCACGCACAGGTAAGTGCATGCATAAGGCCGCTGCCAGAATGCCAACACAACCCATATATTGTAACAAATGAACAGTTATCTATGTTTATTTACACTGCAGCTGTCACCCAGTGCTAATTATACCCTACATTTAAATATGTTACGAAGGCATGGACTACTGCTCACGATCCACCGAGAGTACGATGTTCGCCTCCCCGAGGGCGGGATTGCTTGTAGGCAGGCATATGCCGCAGTGTATTTGTAGGATAACTGAGGGGAAATAAACGATTAAAATGTCTCGAAACTGAAAGGCAGGGTACGAACTTACATTAGGAGAAATACACCTGGGAGTCTTGACATAGGTGGGCCAGCCCATAGGTCAGGGCCAATGTGGTAAAAGGGCCATTCATTTATCAAAAAGGAACTACTTCAGAAATCTTATGTCGAGCGTGCCCCGCTGTGGGTTTTTTATCACTATCGAGCGGAGATATGGGTTGCATATATAGTAAGTGGCCCCTTGCCACGTGGATTGGAATACGTGGATTGGAACTAGAGCTGGAATTCCATCGCACAACGCCTGGGCAGGGATTCAGAGAACATGAGTTGCCCATGCAGCATGATCCCTCTCTCGGCCTTGCCTTGTTTTCTCCAGAGGAAAGGATGACTAGTACGCCTGGAACAAGGCAGGCTGTAGATGCTGGCCGCTCAGCATCAAATCTTCAATAGCGGGAGGTGCATTAATCCATTCATGCGAGTCACTAATTAGATGACGAGGCATTTGGCTACTGTATGAGTGGCACCTTAGTCTTAACAGACCAAAGTATGTGAGTTGGAATGTGGCCAAAATTCCATCACAATGCCTGGGCAGAGCTTAACCCTTTACCGGGCAGAACGTCCATTTCCGCCCGATCGCTTAAACGGGCAGGCCGCCTCAACACGGCCGATGCTATTATGCATTGTAAAAACGCGATCTCTCGGCTTTCCGATACTTCCGACGCCTACTTTCGCTATCGCCGATAGCTTGACAATGTGGCCGCCATTTGCAAGCGCCTACTATGAATTTGAACGGACTTTTTTGATAGTTTTCGGGGTTTTTACGCTTAGTTTTTCAAAATGGATTTCGGCGATTCTTCAAATGATAGCTGAGATTTTGCAAGGTTTAATTTAAGTGACATTGAAGGGCACGAAGTTGACTATTAATCGGAGCTAGATATCAGTAAAAAGCGTTACTTTGCATTAGCAGTCGTGAGTTGGACTTTAAAGAAAGTGATTATGATTCTGAAAATGTGTTTGTAAATTGTCATATAGATGACTGAAAATCACAAGCAGTATGATGTATTTGGTAAATATTTGTGTTCATATATGGATTACCGGCAACAATCACATGAGTAACATATTCTGCATGCTTTTCCCTTAATTGTGTTGTTTATTTAACCAAAATCGGTTGGCTAACACGTTATTTGTGATGTATTTGGCTACTATATATATATATATATATATATATATATATATATATATATATATATATATATATATATATATATATATATATATAGTACCGAGATATGGACTATAAATATCCTACATTGATATATAGTGTAAATGTATGTGCTATGTATCATACAAGTGACCATGTAACTGCATTTTTCCATCTTGTACATATGGACGTCAAGTAAGTATAACAGTATTCCTTGCGTCCCTGTTTCTGCCCAGCTTTGACGAAGTGAATCCGCAACGGCCTTGTAGTGACCCCTCTATTCGCCTTCCTCCTAGCTTCATCCACAATGGGTGCCAGCTGAATACTTTGTTGTGGCGCTATGTGAATCGACATTGACAAAGGGCTACCTAGCACACAGACAACGCATGCTATAGTGTTTAGTCCTTTCCCTTACTTTTTTATTCACTTCTCGTCCTCGCATTCGTGAATCTCCCGAACCACAACGTCTCTGCTTTTCCTGACCATCGCCTTTGGCCACAAACGATCTCTGTCAAGGTGACCGAAACCCAATCTATCCGACTGGGTGTGTCCCATGACTTCCTTCAGTTTGTTTGATGCCTGGGAAGATTCGGCTGCTCTGTCGTCCCTACACGTCCTTCCTGGTTTGAGCTCGGTTTGTGAGCCGCTGATTGTTTCAGCATCATCGCCAGTCTGGCTTTTCCGACTTTATCATCCTCTATGACGAACTTGAACGGGAGAACGAGCTTTGCTTTCTTGCAGTACAGAGCTACGTCTGACATGCCTGGTGCCGCTCCAAGATATTTCCTTGTCGCCGTGCTGATCTTCGTCTCCAACTCCTTTACTGTGCCCTTCCTTATCTCGTAAATTAGTGGAGGCCATAGGAATTTTGGAATCAGCGTGAATTGGAGACACCAGATCTTGAATATCCCTATTAATCAGCTTTTCTCTATGGCATGCAGACGGTTTCCGGTTCTAATGCGTATGTGCTGTACTGCATTCTTGTCCGTCAATGAGGAATCGTACACTTCACCGAGGTTTTTCATGGGTTCCTCTAATACGGTGGGAATTGCCCGACCGGTAACAGTGAATAGAAATCCATTAGTTTTAAAACTGACTATACTATGTTTCTTTTTCTTTTCAAACGTGTTTCACCGTGATAGAAGTGTGTTTTTCTTTGGAAACTAGCCAGTCCATGACAGAAGTTTATTCGTATTAAAACTAACCCCACCATGACAGAAGTGTATTCATGTCAAAACTAGCCAATCTAAGACAGAAATATATTCGTGTTAACACTAACCTATTTAAGAGAGAAGTATATTCGTAACAAAACTAGCCTATCTAAGACATAAGTACATTCGCGCCAACACTAGCCTATCTAAGACAGGAATATATTTGTGCCAACACTAGCCTATCAAAGACATAAATATATTCGTGTCAACACTAGCCTACTTAAGACAGAAGTATATTCGTACCAACAATAGCCTATCTAAGACATAAATATATTCGTATTAACAATAGCCTATCTAAGACAGAAGTATTTTCATATGAAAACTAACATGTCAACAACATAACTACAGCAACTGTCAAAACTAGCCTGTCTAAGACAGAAGTATATTCGTGTCAACAATAATCTATCTAAGCCAGAAACATGTATATTAGTGCCAACGATAGCCTACCTAAGACAGAAGTATATTTGTGTCAAAACTGACTTCACCATGACAGAAGTATATTCGTGTGAAAATTAGCCTGTTAACGACCGAAATATATTCGTGTCAAAACTAGCATGTCTCTAACAGAAGTATATTCGTGTTAAAACTAGCTTCACGGTGACAAAAGTATAATAGTGTGAAACCTAGCCTGTCTATGACAAAAGTATATTCGTAACAAAAATAGCTCCACCATGACAAAAGTATATTCGTGTCAAAAATGCTTCTGCATGACACAAGTACATTGGTGTCCAAAGTAGTTCCACAATGAAGGCGTACGAGGGGAAATCAATAAGTAAGTCACAAATGGCTGGAGAAAAATAACTAAATATGATAACAACTTGACACCAGTTTATTTTTATACATACATTGTCCCTTTATTTCTCAACATAATTCCCACCAGCATTGATGCACTTATCCCATCGTTTTATCAGTCCTCCCAAACCGACTGCATAGAACCGCGTGCTCTGTTTTCTAAACCAAGTTTTCACTTCACATTCAACTTCGGCGTCATTCGCGAAATGTCTCCCGCCAAAGTGGGTTTTCAGTGGACCAAAAAGGCTGAAATCGCTAGGGGCTAAGTCGGGGATTTAAGGTTGATGTTCCAGAACTTCCCACCTTAGTTGGTTAATGTTCTCCCGAGTTATTCGAGGCGTATGTGGTCTGGCATTGTCATGAAGAAGCAACACTCCTCTTGTCAGCGGTCCTGGAAATTTCAATCGATCATGCATTATGCTGTTTGCTGAACTATGTGAGCACCCTATTGCAGATGCTACAGAGTCTATCGTTACTCGCCTGTCACCTCTAATCATCTCCTCCGCCCGCTTCACGGATGCTTCTGTTGCGATCTTAACAGGACGACCAGATCGGATTTCATCAACAATTTTAGAGCGTCTTTGAGAAATTTTTTTCTACCCAGCTATGCACCGCTTTACGAGATAAACAGTTGTCAGCATAAACAGGAAGCATTTCCTTATGTATGTCCGTTGCAGGCAGTCCTTTTGCCCACACAAAATAAAAAGCACAACGGCACGTTGCCCTTTGGTTGTACACTCCGTAAGTATAGTCGACATTTTGTTTATGCGCTGCGCATGCGCATGAGACACCAAGTGCCACCTGGCGAACGGGAATATAAAGTTCGATGTTGTTGTAACCGAATGATACCAGTAGAAAACACCAAGTACATTTAATTACCATCCCACAGAACTGTGTGACTTACTTATTGACTCGCCCGCATATATGCGTTTGAAAACTGGTTTCACCTTGGTAGACGTGCATCCGTATCAAAACTAGCTAAACTGTGACGAAAATCAATTTCATTTAATGCTAGCGATACGATGCTAGAAACCCATCCCTAACCTTTACATCTCACCGTTTTGCACGGCAATGGATACATTAAAACACATTTACGGCTGTTTAAACGATATGATTGCCGCCAGCAAATGTTTACATTCTAGCCAAATATCTCCAGTTATTTCCTGACAAAACAATGTAAATAAAACACGGAGTACTGCTACATAAGTCGATGTTTTGTCGTGAGTAAATGTTAGTAAGCGAGAAGACACTTGGAAAATATTTGTTAAAAATGAACGTCACCATTGTGTAGCAAGGCCTTTACTAAGCATAGCCAGCAGGAAAAACTCTATATCCCTCACTTGTTCCTCTGTATTATGCATGTTTATGCCTGGAGTTCTTCTTCTTCTTCGTTAGTTCGCTTGAAATTTTTTGTCTATTTCTGCAATTTTTTCTTTTGTATAAACTTTACTGTTTTTTTTTTTTTTTTAGTTCACTCAGTGGTCCATATAGTTTATCAATTACTGTTCATTCTCGAGGCCAGAAAGTTTGCCTAGATATGACATTATGAACAGCCCTGGAGTATGTGATCTGTTGTCTGTGCGTCAGTCCACGAGTGCACATGCCTGATTCCGCAGGTATGCCAGGGATTTCTTTTCAGTTGTAATGCCGTGAATTTCTTCTGGTGTAAATGTAAAATGGTCTTTGCTTAATTCCGTATTTCTTCCCATGAGAAACATGCACGTTCTTAGACTCTGTTATCTGTAACTTGTTTGCTGGTGTTATGCCAGAGACTGTTAATTTTGTCCATCAACATTCCTATGGGCCGGTCTTTCCCTGGCGAAGGAGTTGAAGACGCTGTTCGTAATCCCGTATACTCACGTTCGAAACATAGCTACGCGATATTCGGCAGTGGATCGCGTCGCGTTGGTCTCTTACGGATGTATGTCAGCCGATCGTTCAGAAAGCAATAGCAAACTACTGAAAGTAAAACTTGCCAAGACATCACCAACAGCTGAAAAATGCTGATGTTGACTGCAATGTCCTGTAAATAGGATATACAAAATAAAAAAAAAATAAAAATAAAAACATTGTTATGGTGAGTTTCCTTCTTACTGCATGTGATTGATGTTATTTATGGAACCAAAGAATTATATATAAGGTTGTGATATTTTCAATTTCGTCATTCCTGTTTGTGACGTTTGTCTGACATGAGGTGTCTGTCAAGACAGATTTAACTGTTCTAACCCCTTGGCACTGTTTGAGGAGATGACCGTACATTTACACATTTGAGTTGCAGAGTAGGATGTCCACTTGATGTGCAGAGATCAAAATTGTCATATGGTTCATTACTTTTGACATTTCTTATGTTTTCCATGCATATTTTAAACAGGTATAGTGGAAATACTGCAACCCTGTTTTACTCTTCATAGCACCTTTAACCATTTTGATAGTTTATCAGCAACTCTGCTTATTGTTTGAGACACACCGTTTTAGCTAAGTGCAACATATGTGCTGGTAGCCCCATCTCTATCATAATGATCCACAATTCCTGACGATAAACAAAGTCATTAGCCTTACCCTAATCTGTGAAACAGGTGTCGTGTCCTCCTTTACAGTGTCGTCCCTGGAGTGAAGAGAGCCGACACCCACATTATAATATTTTTTCCCTCTCAATATTCTGGAGAATCCACCAGCTTCCGTCCAACACACTCCATCAGCCTATGGACACCTTTTCCTATCACTCTCTCACTGTCGTACTATGCCCCCTTCTCATACTTCCCCAACGCAACATACTCAACAACTCTTGCTTCTAGAAATTAATAAAGAGTAATTTATTAAAATAAAAGTGTAACGTATATGAGACGTGTATGTGAAGAAAATGTGTGACGTGTTCTATAAAGTGTGTAGACTCTGACTCTCAGACAGCAACCCAGTCAGCTGATCCCAGCAAAGATAGACCACAGCACGTTACGTCAGAACATGTACTTCTCACCCGTTGCCGAAACCATCTTGCCCGGTACTGCTTTGCCTCTGTAGACCTCTGGTAATCCAATTTCATGAACATCCGAAATAGACACCGGTGGTATTAACAGTTAATCATGGACCGGTTGCACTCTACACAATGTCCGTTCCTAACGTTCCTTAACAAACTGCACAAGTCTTTTGTAGTGTGTACGCAGTTAGTTAGTTAGTTAGTTAGTCGACAGATCATCCTCGTTGCACATCGAACCATTCAGTCCATAAGTGCTAATTTCTAATGTTAATTGTTGCTGTACTAATACTAGGTATTCTTAGCCGGTTCTCGGTTCGTTACTACTGTCTAATGCTGTGTGGTGCATCAGTATGCATCACTCTCTTTGATGAATCAATTTCCTTCTAGCGTAAGTTACGTTCTGTATGCAACTCTAGTGACTCTTGAACTGGTGTTCTTCCTAATGGGTTTTTTAATTCTTTCCCAAACTTGTATAGTTTCCTTGGATCTGGTAGGGAACCTAGGATAGAAACAACACATCTGGTGATAGTACTAGTCACTGATCCCTTCGGCTGAGTGTAAGCCTATCACCTTGCTTAAGGATCTTTAGCTAACTAGACTTAGTCATAGAGCAGATTAGCTACCCACCTAGAGTCGAATCAGGCTATGACAAAGGAAAAATCACCAAACAGAATGCGGAACCCCGCCCACCAGGGACACCTACGGGAAGATCCCAATTATCCCTCATTACTAAATTCTCAACTAGTAAAGCTTACAACACTTCACTAATCTATTCTAGCTAACAGAGCCAAGTATCACTTCACTACTCTAGCTAGTTTCCACTAACAGTGCTAATCATCACACTATAGTTTAACAAAGCCACAGTCTATAGTAATTATAACGAATATATTATAATAAGTTATACCTTAAATGGCACTCCTGCAGTCCTATAAATCATATCTACATCTGCCATATAGGCACGTGTAAAATTAAGTCACTAATTAACACACGGTAGATATTATTTCCACTGGCACTGCAGTGCCCTGCACTCTGTCTAGAGCATTATTCAAGTCCACCCTAGTTGATCTCAACTCGAGTTTATATGGCAAACTACCAAAGTTGTCCACGTGACGTTATCTTTTACTCCCCCACACAGGTGGCACAGTGGCAAATCATCCCCTGTCAAGAACTATTTTCCTGGCTTAAATCCTGTCAAAGTTGTCAGTAATTGCCTAGATTCTCAAAACAAGCCAGCTAGTTTCTGTAAACTCCCAGCAAAGAGTTTCGATACCAAGCTGCCAATCATCTTGATGTTCCGGAAACCAAGAATTGACAGATGCACTGTTTTCCGTACTAGGTACTTCCGTTTTACATCTGCCCCTGTGATCTCACGGCTTCCATCTGCATTCAAATGTTGACAAACTTGTCACTCTTCTGTTCCGTGGTGACAATCCCAGCAGCCATTTCCGTCTGATGTCCGGCAGTATAGATGACAAACGGAACCATTCCATATCCTTCTCCCTCACCACCAAATGTGTTTATGGGCTGACACGATGTAACCTGTACAACTGTGTTTACTCTGTTAGTACAAATAGATGTCGCTGGTCGATCGTCCGCTTAATCCGAAAATCCTCTGTAATAATCAACCGGATAAACACACGGTTTCATTTTGTGACATAGGCCCCCTCCTAAGAGAGTAGTCCATCTCACTCTTCTCCACCGTGAGTTTAATCCAGATGATTCATTCTTCTTCTTCAGGAGCTGGGTGTCTTGACAAGAAGTCCGCTCCAACATTTTCCTTCCCAGGAATGTACTCTACTGTGAAATTATACGGTTGAAGTAACAACGACCACCGCATCAAACGTGCGTTGAGCTTCTGAGAAGTAGCCAGGAACATCAGGGGCTGATGATCTGACTGGACCCGAAACTTAACTCCATACAAATATGGCTGAAATTTTTTCACTGCCCATACGAGGGACAAGCACTCTCTCTCGACGGTTGAATAATTCCTCTCCGCCTGTAGAAGTTTCTTACTTGCGTATGCTACAGGTCTCAAAACCGAAGCATCGTCTTTTCCTTCCTGTAACAAAGCGGCTCCAATTCCAATCGCACTCGCATCTGTTCTCAACACAAATTGTTTGGAAAGGTCAGGGAGCTGTAATACAGGTTTGCTGACCAAGGCCTCCTTTAACTGACTATAGGCATTCTCACATTCTGGTGTCCAAATGATTTGATCCGGGAATCCCTTTTTCAAGGTTTCCGTCAACGGAGCTCCCAGTTCAGTGAAATGTGGGATAAATTTGTGGTAGAACCCACACAACGAGAGAAAAGATCGCACATCCTTCTTCGTTTTTGGCCTTGGTGCATTTCTGATTTTCTCCAGGTTCTTCTCTTCTGGGACAATGTGTCCTGGAGTGATGGTGTGACCTAGAAATTCCAGAGTCTGGTAACCAATCATGCACTTGGTTGGACGAGCGGTAAGCCCTGCTTCCTTGAGCCTTAAACACTCTCTCCAAAGATTGTAAGCGGTCATCCAGGCTGTCACTGGAAATCAGAATATCATCCATGAATGAGATGATGGATGGATCCTGTAACGGATCTAGTAAAGTCCTCATCATGCGTGTAAACACACTGGGTGCATTGCTGAGTCCAAAGGGCATGACCTTGAATTCGTAGTGTCCACTGGGTGTACTGAAAGCTAACAGTGGTCGAATCTCCGGTTTGACTGGTATCTGATAGTACCCCCGACTCAGATCCACTTTTGAAAAGTACCGAGCCTTATGGAGCCTAGCGAATAACTGAGTTGGATTCGGCAAAGGTTCCACCTGAAACTGTGTATGACTGTTCAGAAGTCGGTAAGCTATACACAACCGGTGTTCTCCACTTGGTTTGCGTAACAAAACTACCCCTGCATTGTATGGGGATGTGGATGGTGCAATCACGTCATCCTCCAGCAATTTTTGTATTTCCTCCTCCAGGGCCTTTTCTTTAGAGAATGGCATTGGGTAAACCTTTTGGCGAACAGGCTCCTGTGTGGTCAAAGTCATCTCGAACTCCACCAACCTCGTTCGTCCTGGTTTATCAGTCAGTATCTCCTTATGAGACTTGAGAACCTGGGTTATCCTTTCCCTCTCCTGGGAGGTCAGATCAGGGTTCACTTGCACATCCCTATAGGTTTCCTGGTGTACCAAGGGATATTCCCTGCCCTCGCTGGTTCCCACTTCTGTCTCCACTGCAACTGCCATTGCCATGAGGTGAGCTGCCTTGTCTCCGGGTCTCTCTTCGTATTTCCGCAAGAGATTGATATGGAAAATCTTCGACTTTCCCCGGATCCGGATCTGATAGTTGGTTCTGTATATCACCCTTTCCACGGGAAATGGTCCTTGCCAACCTATCTCCAGTTTGTTGTTTCCCGTTGGGAGTAGCAACAAGACTTTATCTCCCACCTCTAGAGATCTTTCTTTAGACCTACGGTTGTAGTAAGCCGCATGTCTTTTCCTGGCCTTTTTCAAGTTTTGATTTGCCAGAGTCCATCCCTTGTGGAGTTTTTCTTTCAGTTCCTCCACGTATTGATAGGATGAGATCACTTCTTCTGACGTCCCCTCTTCAGTCCAACTCCTCAACATGGCTTCCAACGGTCCTTTGATTGGACGACCAAACAGCAACGTAGCGGGTGGTAGTCCTGTTGAGCCATGAGGAACTTCCCGATAGGCAAAGAGTGCTGCTGGGATATATTCATCCCACCTATCAGGTTTTTCCTGCGCTAATTTCCTGAGCATTGTCATCAACGTGCCGTTGAAACGCTCTACTTGTCCATTGGCTTGAGGGTGGTAAGGGCTGGTATGTATGTGGTTAGAGTGAAACACCCTAAATACCTCCTCCATGAGTTTTCCACAAAACTGTGATCCATTGTCCGTCAGAATTTGATCCGGAAAGCCTAATCTGGTAAAGGCCTCCATCAGTGCGTCCGCCACTCTTTTCGAGTCAATCGTGGTCAACGGTATGGCTTCACCCCACATTGTACAGCAATCCACCATTGTGAGTATATACATGTTCCTCTTCCTAGTCCTGGGAAGTGGACCCACGATATCGATGGCTACCCTCTCGAAAGGAGAGTTCATGATGGGCATCTCACCCAACATCACCGGTGCTGTCCAGTGTTTCGGTGCCACCCTCTGGCACTCAGGGCATGACTTCACATACCGACGCACATCATCTGTCATTCCCGGCCAATAGTAATGGCAGGAAATCCGCTGCATGGTGGCGGCAATACCCATGTGTCCACTAAAGGAGATGGTATGCCCCATATGAAGAATCTGGGACCGATGAGCTTTCGGGACGACCAACTGACCGTATAGGTTGTCTCCCCTTCCTGCTCTCCTGTAGAGTATCCTATTCTTCATGTAGTACTGCCCCCGTCCTGGTGGATCAGCACTTTTCTGCAGCTTTTTGTAGCAAGGACGTAAAGTATCATCCTCACTCTGGGCAGTTCGTAGCTCCCCCGGCATTGGGTTAGTCACAATTGCGTCTGCCTCTTCCGTTTTCGTCTGAGAGCGAGTCTGCATTGCTCCCATATGGATTGGCTCCCTGGGCATTCCCAGAAAGACATACCGGCAACCTAGGATGACTGGAAAAATGGGATCGGTCAATACAGCGGCCTTGATGGTGCCGGTGACGTACCTTGACCGAATCTCCACATTAGCAATGGGCAACTTCATGGTTACAGCACTCTTCTGTGCAGGCTGTATGTCCAATGTTTCACCTGTGAATTGTTCTGGATGTACCAGATCCGCAGAAATCACGGCCTCCCCGTCCAGTCCTGTGTCGTATAAACACTCCACTTGACGACCGTTAACCTCTACCAATTCCACTACAGGTGGTTTTTCCGGGTCTGGAGTCTCTTCCTCGGCCTCGACCTGTTCGGTGGGCTCCACCTTAGGTTTTCCTGAGCACACGACGAATTGAGTGTCTCCTGACATTCCCTTGCAGTCAATAGCATTGTGCGTATTCGACTGGCATTGGTTGCACCATTTCCCTGTCCTAGATTTTCTATTGCCAGACTTGAGTGAGCTCTCCTGGTGGCGAGCTTCCTTGTTGACCTTGGCATTTTCTGTGACAACCTCCTTGGAAGTCACTTGACATGCTGCGAAGTGAGGGTTCTTAGCCTTCGATTTGCAGTCCCTCGTATTGTGAGAGGGTGACTTACAAATTGAACACCACTTCTCCGACCACGGTCGTTTAGGTGTAGAACTTGAAGTGCTCTTGCTTCCCTCCTTCTTCTTCTCTGAACTATCCTCTGATTTTTGCACATAAGGTTCCCACTTTTTTGTTCCTGAGTTTTTGGTTTTCTTCTTGTCATGTTTCTCTTGACTTTTGGTGTTGGTGGAAAGGTTTTCCCCTGCCTCCCCATGTACCTCGACGAACCGTTCTGCTAATTTCGTCACGAGGTCAATACGTTCCGCTCCTTGTTCTCCCAGGAACGTCCTGAGAGGTTTAGACATTTGCTTCTTCAGCTGGTCGACCACCATGAGCTCTTCCAGACTCTCATAGTCATGTGCGAACCCAGCCAAATCCATCCACTTGTGGAGATAAGATTTTAGACGCAAACTGTAGGCGGCAAACAACTCTCCGGGTTCTCGTTTCGCTGCTCGAAATTTTTTTCCGGTAGGTATGTGACGTAACCTCGAGTCGTTTCAGCAGAGCCGTCCTTAACTCATCATAATTGTTCTCATGTCCTGGCGGCAGGCGAGTATAAACCTCGTATCCGGTCCCGCGTAATCCCTGGGATAGCTTAAGATTCCATTTGTTACGCTCCAGACCCATAGCAACTGACATAGCCTCGAAGCGTTGAAGATACTGATCAATCTTCTCTTTGTCCTCCTCGTAGACCGCTAAAGGAAACTTCATAGCATGGTACCCATGTCCACCTACTGGTGTTGAGCCTGGGATGGAGGAACCTCCAACTGCTCCCTCAGTTTCTCCATTAGATTGACTCTTCAACTCGAGTTCCCTCATCCGGTACTCGTGCTCCCTTTTCTGTGCTTCCTGTTCAGCTTCTAATTTCCTAGCTGCTTGCTCAGCTTCAAATTTCCTAGCTGCTTGCTCAGCTTCAAATTTCTTAGCTGCTTGCTCAGCTTCCAATTTCTTAGCTGCTTGCTCAGCTTCAAATTTCCTAGCTGCTTGCTCAGCTTCAAATTTCTTAGCTGCTTGCTCCGCTTCCAATTTCTTAGCTGCTTGCTCAGCTTCCAATTCCATCCTTCTCAATTCCAACTCGGCCTTTCGATCTTCCCTTTCTGCTTGACGATACTCTCTCTCCACTTCCTGTATGTAATCCGTTAGAGCAGAACCCGCCAATCCCATGTCCTCCCCCTTTGCCCTTAATTCTAACGTGGTAAGTTTAGGGGTGGTCATTATACAGAGAGGTAAGCTAGCAGGTCGAGTACAATATAACTGCAAATTACTATATGAACAAGTACTATAAATCTAGATATTACTACAAACCGCACATTCACTCAGTGACAAGAGTAGAATCAGGACCACAGACCTATGCAGACGTGTGAAGTGTGAACAGGTAAGATATTAGTCCTAACCCCTATCCACATTCACTCTAGCTGGATTCTCCAATATGATATCTCCCTCTTATAACTAGGGATCCCGTGTCAAAAGACCCCGTTGTCAGAAGATCCCACTGTCAAAGGTTCCTGCTTGCAGGAGATCTCGCTGTCCAAGGATTCCGTTTACGGGAGATCCCGCTGTCCAAGGATTCCGTTTATGAGAGATCCCGCTGTCCAAAGATCCCGTTTACGAGAGATCCCGCTGTCCAAAGATCACGTTTACGAGAGATCCCGCTGTCCAAAGATCACGTTTACGAGAGATCCCGCTGTCCAAAGATCCCGTTTACGAGAGATCCCGCTGTCCAAAGATCACGTTTACGAGCCCCCAATAATGTCGTGTCCTCCTTTACAGTGTCGTCCCTGGAGTGAAGAGAGCCGACACCCACATTATAATATTTTTTCCCTCTCAATATTCTGGAGAATCCACCAGCTTCCGTCCAACACACTCCATCAGCCTATGGACACCTTTTCCTATCACTCTCTCACTGTCGTACTATGCCCCCTTCTCATACTTCCCCAACGCAACATACTCAACAACTCTTGCTTCTAGAAATTAATAAAGAGTAATTTATTAAAATAAAAGTGTAACGTATATGAGACGTGTATGTGAAGAAAATGTGTGACGTGTTCTATAAAGAGTGTTGACTCTGACTCTCAGACAGCAACCCAGTCAGCTGATCCCAGCAAAGATAGACCACAGCACGTTACGTCAGAACATGTACTTCTCACCCGTTGCCGAAACCATCTTGCCCGGTACTGCTTTGCCTCTGTAGACCTCTGGTAATCCAATTTCATGAACATCCGAAATAGACACCGGTGGTATTAACAGTTAATCATGGACCGGTTGCACTCTACACAATGTCCGTTCCTAACGTTCCTTAACAAACTGCACAAGTCTTTTGTAGTGTGTACGCAGTTAGTTAGTTAGTTAGTTAGTCGACAGATCATCCTCGTTGCACATCGAACCATTCAGTCCATAAGTGCTAATTTCTAATGTTAATTGTTGCTGTACTAATACTAGGTACTCTTAGCCGGTTCTCGGTTCGTTACTACTGTCTAATGCTGTGTGGTGCATCAGTATGCATCACTCTCTTTGATGAATCAATTTCCTTCTAGCGTAAGTTACGTTCTGTATGCAACTCTAGTGACTCTTGAACTGGTGTTCTTCCTAATGGGTTTTTTAATTCTTTCCCAAACTTGTATAGTTTCCTTGGATCTGGTAGGGAACCTAGGATAGAAACAACACATCTGGTGATAGTACTAGTCACTGATCCCTTCGGCTGAGTGTAAGCCTATCACCTTGCTTAAGGATCTTTAGCTAACTAGACTTAGTCATAGAGCAGATTAGCTACCCACCTAGAGTCGAATCAGGCTATGACAAAGGAAAAATCACCAAACAGAATGCGGAACCCCGCCCACCAGGGACACCTACGGGAAGATCCCAATTATCCCTCATTACTAAATTCTCAACTAGTAAAGCTTACAACACTTCACTAATCTATTCTAGCTAACAGAGCCAAGTATCACTTCACTACTCTAGCTAGTTTCCACTAACAGTGCTAATCATCACACTATAGTTTAACAAAGCCACAGTCTATAGTAATTATAACGAATATATTATAATAAGTTATACCTTAAATGGCACTCCTGCAGTCCTATAAATCATATCTACATCTGCCATATAGGCACGTGTAAAATTAAGTCACTAATTAACACACGGTAGATATTATTTCCACTGGCACTGCAGTGCCCTGCACTCTGTCTAGAGCATTATTCAAGTCCACCCTAGTTGATCTCAACTCGAGTTTATATGGCAAACTACCAAAGTTGTCCACGTGAAGTTATCCTTTACTCCCCCACACAGGTGGCACAGTGGCAAATCATCCCCTGTCAAGAACTATTTTCCTGGCTTAAATCCTGTCAAAGTTGTCAGTAATTGCCTAGATTCTCAAAACAAGCCAGCTAGTTTCTGTAAACTCCCAGCAAAGAGTTTCGATACCAAGCTGCCAATCATCTTGATGTTCCGGAAACCAAGAATTGACAGATGCACTGTTTTCCGTACTAGGTACTTCCATCTGCATTCAAATGTTGACAAACTTGTCACTCTTCTGTTCCGTGGTGACAATCCCAGCAGCCATTTCCGTCTGATGTCCGGCAGTATAGATGACAAACGGAACCATTCCATATCCTTCTCCCTCACCACCAAATGTGTTTATGGGCTGACACGATGTAACCTGTACAACTGTGTTTACTCTGTTAGTACAAATAGATGTCGCTGGTCGATCGTCCGCTTAATCCGAAAATCCTCTGTAATAATCAACCGGATAAACACACGGTTTCATTTTGTGACATAGGCCCCCTCCTAAGAGAGTAGTCCATCTCACTCTTCTCCACCGTGAGTTTAATCCAGATGATTCATTCTTCTTCTTCAGGAGCTGGGTGTCTTGACAAGAAGTCCGCTCCAACATTTTCCTTCCCAGGAATGTACTCTACTGTGAAATTATACGGTTGAAGTAACAACGACCACCGCATCAAACGTGCGTTGAGCTTCTGAGAAGTAGCCAGGAACATCAGGGGCTGATGATCTGACTGGACCCGAAACTTAACTCCATACAAATATGGCTGAAATTTTTTCACTGCCCATACGAGGGACAAGCACTCTCTCTCGACGGTTGAATAATTCCTCTCCGCCTGTAGAAGTTTCTTACTTGCGTATGCTACAGGTCTCAAAACCGAAGCATCGTCTTTTCCTTCCTGTAACAAAGCGGCTCCAATTCCAATCGCACTCGCATCTGTTCTCAACACAAATTGTTTGGAAAGGTCAGGGAGCTGTAATACAGGTTTGCTGACCAAGGCCTCCTTTAACTGACTATAGGCATTCTCACATTCTGGTGTCCAAATGATTTGATCCGGGAATCCCTTTTTCAAGGTTTCCGTCAACGGAGCTCCCAGTTCAGTGAAATGTGGGATAAATTTGTGGTAGAACCCACACAACGAGAGAAAAGATCGCACATCCTTCTTCGTTTTTGGCCTTGGTGCATTTCTGATTTTCTCCAGGTTCTTCTCTTCTGGGACAATGTGTCCTGGAGTGATGGTGTGACCTAGAAATTCCAGAGTCTGGTAACCAATCATGCACTTGGTTGGACGAGCGGTAAGCCCTGCTTCCTTGAGCCTTAAACACTCTCTCCAAAGATTGTAAGCGGTCATCCAGGCTGTCACTGGAAATCAGAATATCATCCATGAATGAGATGATGGATGGATCCTGTAACGGATCTAGTAAAGTCCTCATCATGCGTGTAAACACACTGGGTGCATTGCTGAGTCCAAAGGGCATGACCTTGAATTCGTAGTGTCCACTGGGTGTACTGAAAGCTAACAGTGGTCGAATCTCCGGTTTGACTGGTATCTGATAGTACCCCCGACTCAGATCCACTTTTGAAAAGTACCGAGCCTTATGGAGCCTAGCGAATAACTGAGTTGGATTCGGCAAAGGTTCCACCTGAAACTGTGTATGACTGTTCAGAAGTCGGTAAGCTATACACAACCGGTGTTCTCCACTTGGTTTGCGTAACAAAACTACCCCTGCATTGTATGGGGATGTGGATGGTGCAATCACGTCATCCTCCAGCAATTTTTGTATTTCCTCCTCCAGGGCCTTTTCTTTAGAGAATGGCACTGGGTAAACCTTTTGGCGAACAGGCTCCTGTGTGGTCAAAGTCATCTCGAACTCCACCAACCTCGTTCGTCCTGGTTTATCAGTCAGTATCTCCTTATGAAACTTGAGAACCTGGGTTATCCTTTCCCTCTCCTGGGAGGTCAGATCAGGGTTCACTTGCACATCCCTATAGGTTTCCTGGTGTACCAAGGGATATTCCCTGCCCTCGCTGGTTCCCACTTCTGTCTCCACTGCAACTGCCATTGCCATGAGGTGAGCTGCCTTGTCTCCGGGTCTCTCTTCGTATTTCCGCAAGAGATTGATATGGAAAATCTTCGACTTTCCCCGGATCCGGATCTGATAGTTGGTTCTGGATATCACCCTTTCCACGGGAAATGGTCCTTGCCAACCTATCTCCAGTTTGTTGTTTCCCGTTGGGAGTAGCAACAAGACTTTATCTCCCACCTCTAGAGATCTTTCTTTAGACCTACGGTTGTAGTAAGCCGCATGTCTTTTCCTGGCCTTTTTCAAGTTTTGATTTGCCAGAGTCCATCCCTTGTGGAGTTTTTCTTTCAGTTCCTCCACGTATTGATAGGATGAGATCACTTCTTCTGACGTCCCCTCTTCAGTCCAACTCCTCAACATGGCTTCCAACGGTCCTTTGATTGGACGACCAAACAGCAACGTAGCGGGTGGTAGTCCTGTTGAGCCATGAGGAACTTCCCGATAGGCAAAGAGTGCTGCTGGGATATATTCATCCCACCTATCAGGTTTTTCCTGCGCTAATTTCCTGAGCATTGTCATCAACGTGCCGTTGAAACGCTCTACTTGTCCATTGGCTTGAGGGTGGTAAGGGCTGGTATGTATGTGGTTAGAGTGAAACACCCTAAATACCTCCTCCATGAGTTTTCCACAAAACTGTGATCCATTGTCCGTCAGAATTTGATCCGGAAAGCCTAATCTGGTAAAGGCCTCCATCAGTGCGTCCGCCACTCTTTTCGAGTCAATCGTGGTCAACGGTATGGCTTCACCCCACATTGTACAGCAATCCACCATTGTGAGTATATACATGTTCCTCTTCCTAGTCCTGGGAAGTGGACCCACGATATCGATGGCTACCCTCTCGAAAGGAGAGTTCATGATGGGCATCTCACCCAACATCACCGGTGCTGTCCAGTGTTTCGGTGCCACCCTCTGGCACTCAGGGCATGACTTCACATACCGACGCACATCATCTGTCATTCCCGGCCAATAGTAATGGCAGGAAATCCGCTGCATGGTGGCGGCAATACCCATGTGTCCACTAAAGGAGATGGTATGCCCCATATGAAGAATCTGGGACCGATGAGCTTTCGGGACGACCAACTGACCGTATAGGTTGTCTCCCCTTCCTGCTCTCCTGTAGAGTATCCTATTCTTCATGTAGTACTGCCCCCGTCCTGGTGGATCAGCACTTTTCTGCAGCTTTTTGTAGCAAGGACGTAAAGTATCATCCTCACTCTGGGCAGTTCGTAGCTCCCCCGGCATTGGGTTAGTCACAATTGCGTCTGCCTCTTCCGTTTTCGTCTGAGAGCGAGTCTGCATTGCTCCCATATGGATTGGCTCCCTGGGCATTCCCAGAAAGACATACCGGCAACCTAGGATGACTGGAAAAATGGGATCGGTCAATACAGCGGCCTTGATGGTGCCGGTGACGTACCTTGACCGAATCTCCACATTAGCAATGGGCAACTTCATGGTTACAGCACTCTTCTGTGCAGGCTGTATGTCCAATGTTTCACCTGTGAATTGTTCTGGATGTACCAGATCCGCAGAAATCACGGCCTCCCCGTCCAGTCCTGTGTCGTATAAACACTCCACTTGACGACCGTTAACCTCTACCAATTCCACTACAGGTGGTTTTTCCGGGTCTGGAGTCTCTTCCTCGGCTTCGACCTGTTCGGTGGGCTCCACCTTAGGTTTTCCTGAGCACACGACGAATTGAGTGTCTCCTGACATTCCCTTGCAGTCAATAGCATTGTGCGTATTCGACTGGCATTGGTTGCACCATTTCCCTGTCCTAGATTTTCTATTGCCAGACTTGAGTGAGCTCTCCTGGTGGCGAGCTTCCTTGTTGACCTTGGCATTTTCTGTGACAACCTCCTTGGAAGTCACTTGACATGCTGCGAAGTGAGGGTTCTTAGCCTTCGATTTGCAGTCCCTCGTATTGTGAGAGGGTGACTTACAAATTGAACACCACTTCTCCGACCACGGTCGTTTAGGTGTAGAACTTGAAGTGCTCTTGCTTCCCTCCTTCTTCTTCTCTGAACTATCCTCTGATTTTTGCACATAAGGTTCCCACTTTTTTGTTCCTGAGTTTTTGGTTTTCTTCTTGTCATGTTTCTCTTGACTTTTGGTGTTGGTGGAAAGGTTTTCCCCTGCCTCCCCATGTACCTCGACGAACCGTTCTGCTAATTTCGTCACGAGGTCAATACGTTCCGCTCCTTGTTCTCCCAGGAACGTCCTGAGAGGTTTAGACATTTGCTTCTTCAGCTGGTCGACCACCATGAGCTCTTCCAGACTCTCATAGTCATGTGCGAACCCAGCCAAATCCATCCACTTGTGGAGATAAGATTTTAGACGCAAACTGTAGGCGGCAAACAACTCTCCGGGTTCTCGTTTCGCTGCTCGAAATTTTTTCCGGTAGGTATGTGACGTAACCTCGAGTCGTTTCAGCAGAGCCGTCCTTAACTCATCATAATTGTTCTCATGTCCTGGCGGCAGGCGAGTATAAACCTCGTATCCGGTCCCGCGTAATCCCTGGGATAGCTTAAGATTCCATTTGTTACGCTCCAGACCCATAGCAACTGACATAGCCTCGAAGCGTTGAAGATACTGATCAATCTTCTCTTTGTCCTCCTCGTAGACCGCTAAAGGAAACTTCATAGCATGGTACCCATGTCCACCTACTGGTGTTGAGCCTGGGATGGAGGAACCTCCAACTGCTCCCTCAGTTTCTCCATTAGATTGACTCTTCAACTCGAGTTCCCTCATCCGGTACTCGTGCTCCCTTTTCTGTGCTTCCTGTTCAGCTTCTAATTTCCTAGCTGCTTGCTCAGCTTCAAATTTCCTAGCTGCTTGCTCAGCTTCAAATTTCTTAGCTGCTTGCTCAGCTTCCAATTTCTTAGCTGCTTGCTCAGCTTCAAATTTCCTAGCTGCTTGCTCAGCTTCAAATTTCTTAGCTGCTTGCTCCGCTTCCAATTTCTTAGCTGCTTGCTCAGCTTCCAATTCCATCCTTCTCAATTCCAACTCGGCCTTTCGATCTTCCCTTTCTGCTTGACGATACTCTCTCTCCACTTCCTGTATGTAATCCGTTAGAGCAGAACCCGCCAATCCCATGTCCTCCCCCTTTGCCCTTAATTCTAACGTGGTAAGTTTAGGGGTGGTCATTATACAGAGAGGTAAGCTAGCAGGTCGAGTACAATATAACTGCAAATTACTATATGAACAAGTACTATAAATCTAGATATTACTACAAACCGCACATTCACTCAGTGACAAGAGTAGAATCAGGACCACAGACCTATGCAGACGTGTGAAGTGTGAACAGGTAAGATATTAGTCCTAACCCCTATCCACATTCACTCTAGCTGGATTCTCCAATATGATATCTCCCTCTTATAACTAGGGATCCCGTGTCAAAAGACCCCGTTGTCAGAAGATCCCACTGTCAAAGGTTCCTGCTTGCAGGAGATCTCGCTGTCCAAGGATTCCGTTTACGGGAGATCCCGCTGTCCAAGGATTCCGTTTATGAGAGATCCCGCTGTCCAAAGATCCCGTTTACGAGAGATCCCGCTGTCCAAAGATCACGTTTACGAGAGATCCCGCTGTCCAAAGATCACGTTTACGAGAGATCCCGCTGTCCAAAGATCCCGTTTACGAGAGATCCCGCTGTCCAAAGATCACGTTTACGAGCCCCCAATAATGTCGTGTCCTCCTTTACAGTGTCGTCCCTGGAGTGAAGAGAGACGACACCCACATTATAATATTTTTTCCCTCTCAATATTCTGGAGAATCCACCAGCTTCCGTCCAACACACTCCATCAGCCTATGGACACCTTTTCCTATCACTCTCTCACTGTCGTACTATGCCCCCTTCTCATACTTCCCCAACGCAACATACTCAACAACTCTTGCTTCTAGAAATTAATAAAGAGTAATTTATTAAAATAAAAGTGTAACGTATATGAGACGTGTATGTGAAGAAAATGTGTGACGTGTTCTATAAAGTGTGTAGACTCTGACTCTCAGACAGCAACCCAGTCAGCTGATCCCAGCAAAGATAGACCACAGCACGTTACGTCAGAACATGTACTTCTCACCCGTTGCCGAAACCATCTTGCCCGGTACTGCTTTGCCTCTGTAGACCTCTGGTAATCCAATTTCATGAACATCCGAAATAGACACCGGTGGTATTAACAGTTAATCATGGACCGGTTGCACTCTACACAATGTCCGTTCCTAACGTTCCTTAACAAACTGCACAAGTCTTTTGTAGTGTGTACGCAGTTAGTTAGTTAGTTAGTTAGTCGACAGATCATCCTCGTTGCACATCGAACCATTCAGTCCATAAGTGCTAATTTCTAATGTTAATTGTTGCTGTACTAATACTAGGTATTCTTAGCCGGTTCTCGGTTCGTTACTACTGTCTAATGCTGTGTGGTGCATCAGTATGCATCACTCTCTTTGATGAATCAATTTCCTTCTAGCGTAAGTTACGTTCTGTATGCAACTCTAGTGACTCTTGAACTGGTGTTCTTCCTAATGGGTTTTTTAATTCTTTCCCAAACTTGTATAGTTTCCTTGGATCTGGTAGGGAACCTAGGATAGAAACAACACATCTGGTGATAGTACTAGTCACTGATCCCTTCGGCTGAGTGTAAGCCTATCACCTTGCTTAAGGATCTTTAGCTAACTAGACTTAGTCATAGAGCAGATTAGCTACCCACCTAGAGTCGAATCAGGCTATGACAAAGGAAAAATCACCAAACAGAATGCGGAACCCCGCCCACCAGGGACACCTACGGGAAGATCCCAATTATCCCTCATTACTAAATTCTCAACTAGTAAAGCTTACAACACTTCACTAATCTATTCTAGCTAACAGAGCCAAGTATCACTTCACTACTCTAGCTAGTTTCCACTAACAGTGCTAATCATCACACTATAGTTTAACAAAGCCACAGTCTATAGTAATTATAACGAATATATTATAATAAGTTATACCTTAAATGGCACTCCTGCAGTCCTATAAATCATATCTACATCTGCCATATAGGCACGTGTAAAATTAAGTCACTAATTAACACACGGTAGATATTATTTCCACTGGCACTGCAGTGCCCTGCACTCTGTCTAGAGCATTATTCAAGTCCACCCTAGTTGATCTCAACTCGAGTTTATATGGCAAACTACCAAAGTTGTCCACGTGACGTTATCCTTTACTCCCCCACACAGGTGGCACAGTGGCAAATCATCCCCTGTCAAGAACTATTTTCCTGGCTTAAATCCTGTCAAAGTTGTCAGTAATTGCCTAGATTCTCAAAACAAGCCAGCTAGTTTCTGTAAACTCCCAGCAAAGAGTTTCGATACCAAGCTGCCAATCATCTTGATGTTCCGGAAATCAAGAATTGACAGATGCACTGTTTTCCGTACTAGGTACTTCCGTTTTACATCTGCCCCTGTGATCTCACGGCTTCCATCTGCATTCAAATGTTGACAAACTTGTCACTCTTCTGTTCCGTGGTGACAATCCCAGCAGCCATTTCCGTCTGATGTCCGGCAGTATAGATGACAAACGGAACCATTCCATATCCTTCTCCCTCACCACCAAATGTGTTTATGGGCTGGCACGATGTAACCTGTACAACTGTGTTTACTCTGTTAGTACAAATAGATGTCGCTGGTCGATCGTCCGCTTAATCCGAAAATCCTCTGTAATAATCAACCGGATAAACACACGGTTTCATTTTGTGACAACAGGCATGACGATATGCATTGTACTCCTGTATTTCTGACAGATGGGTCCCATGTTGAAGATGTTATAATTGCTAAGTCTGACGACTCTGAAAATTGTCTGTGCATTTTTATTTATTTATTTTTTTTTTTTTTTTTGCGCTCGCTCGCTTTAAACTCAAGTGTAGTCCATACACGTGCTAATTCTTCTTGTGTACTGGACTGATTTTCGCTTGTTTATTAGCTTTCCCTACTACCAGTGGCCCTCGTCATCAGGCGAAGCCATCCCACCTACTCAGATACATGTAATTGTATTCCCCAAGTTAAGGACGAGAAGTCGAGATTTTAGTCCAAATGACCGGTGTAGGGATTGAACCCTCTACCTCTGTATCAGCATACCGGAAGTCTCTTATCCATTTGTCCATGCTAACGCTCTGTACTTCTTTTAATGCATACTTTAACTCCCTTTCAGTACAAGTCATTTTTTTCTTTAGTTCGCTTGATTTAAATGCAAGTGTAATCCATATTACTACTTCTAGGGCTGTGGACTGGTTTTTGGGTGTGCCCTCCGTGAGTGTGAGTGTGCAAAAGATGGGTGGGGGGGGATTATTATGTTTGTATAATGTTTGTTTGTATGTATAGTTAGTTAGTCGCGGTTCCAACTTCACGGCAACGGGTCGTCCCCAGTATGCTCCGTTCCTGTGTCAGTGAGTGTCACACAAAAGGCTCATCACTGCCCAATGTGAAAAGGGGTACAGACAGGAGTCTCGTCAAGCCAACAACCCGTAAAGGTAGACCGTGTATAATGCCGCCACGAGAATGCCAACACAAAAGTCCTCCACGAAAAATACAGTTCATCGTCGATGGAATCGGCATTCACCAAAAACACTTCATTGACCCGGGTTTTCTCACACTTGGCTTGGTCGCTTTCGGTAGGGCGACACGCCGAAAACACGAGCTCCGTAGCTCCAGCGACGACTCAAATGAGTCTCCTGAAAAATGCACTCGTGATATGAAAAGGCAAACCAGTCAATTCAGTGACAACCGGCCGCCATTATTCCGAACATGCGGGTCACGCTATCTCACCACACCTCACTTCATGTATGTCTGTCTGTCTGTCTGTCTGTCTGTCTGTCTGTCTGTCTGTCTGTCTGTCTGTCTGTCTGCCTGCCTGCCTGCCTGTCTGTCTGTCTGTCTGTCTGTCTGTCTGTCTGTCTGTGAGTGTGTGAGTGTGTGTGTGTGAGTGTTTGAGTGTGTGCATGTGCGTGCGTACGTACGTACGAAGTACGTACGTATGTGCGTGCCTGCCTGCCTGCTGCCTGCCTGTCTGCCAGCTTGCCTGTCTGTCTGTCTGTCTGTGTGTGTGTGTGCACGCGCGCTCGTGCGTGCGTGCGTGCGTGCATTTATTTATTTATTTATTTATTTATTTATCTAAAATATATGTGCCTCCGTGTGAGTGTGTAAATTGATGCACTGGATATATGTACCAGCACTAGTCGCCTTTAGTGGGAACGTATGTGTAACATGTAGAACAGTACGCTGACAAAGGCATGAGTTGAGTTGAGTTGAGTTGAGTTGAGTTGAGTTAAGAACCGACATCACTGCACTCAGGACATTCCCATACGTGCTCAGTCGCTGTCGGAAACACTGGTTCGATGTCCGCTCTCGTCGCTCGCTACGAGAGAGAGAGAAAAAATACTGAGCACCTATCTTCCCATGCACTCCGGCCTACAAAATGCGTAGTACCTAACACTTCTCATACCTACTACAATAGTCACTTCCATCGGGACTTTTAGTCATGATTGCCACGGTTCCATTTCGTCTTTACCCGTACCCCTTCAACTTCAAAGAGATGTTATATTAGGGTCTATCCCTGTCTCGGATTAATAATCACGTAAATGAGTCAGACACAGATAACGACTGGTCGCGGTTTCACCCACACAGAAATATTAATTTGAAGGTGATTGATCGTTGTCCAAAGGAGGTGATGGAGGAGAGTTGTGTCGCTAGACATTCGAGAGCAGGACAAGGGGAGACTACCGGTAATATTCCGTTGTCTTTTACTCGTCACATGATACCCGAATGCATGCTGGGACTTACGGACATCAGCCTGGAGTTGACCGGCAGGGGCGCGGCGCGCTGCATCGACATTAATACATGTGGTGGTATTGATTGGCATTTGTAGAAGACAAGGGGGGAAGGCAAGCATTATAGAGGATATAATAGAACAGAACAAACTGAATGATTTGGGACATTAAATTCGAATACTCGACTTTAAATAATACTTGTGGCCAAGTCAACTGTATTGACCCAGACAATTGTTATTTTAACACTGTATGTTCTACATGCCGGTCTCTCTGGCCGAGGGGTTACAACACTTTCTCTCCGTAATCCCGTTTATCACGCAGAGTCTCGTAGCGGGCGAGAACTGGGAGCGGTTCGTCCCTCGCTGTTGACTTGCGGGATAACTGAGCCTGCCGCTCAGAAATCAATGGCAAACTACTGAGCGTAATCTTGCCAAGAAATCAACAGACAGATGAAAGATGCTGCTGTTGACAGCGATGTCCTGTAAAGGATATGCAAAAAACAAAAATGTTCTACATGCCGTTCTCCGTGGTAAAGCCGTTACGGAAGCAGTTCGTAATTCCGAAACACAGCTGCGACCGATTTTACAGCAGACTGTGTCGCGCTGGGGTGTTAACGTGTTGGTATGGGAGCCGGTCGTTCGGAAAGCAATGGCAAACTACTTAACATAAACTTACCCTGATATCAACAACAGCAGTAAAATGCTGATGTTGACTGCGATGTCCTGTAAATAGGATATACAAAACAAAAAAACATGTTCTACATAATTGTTGTTTCACCACTTTCTGTCCCAGATAATTGATATTTTTAACACTTTCTGTCCAGAAAATTGTTATTTTACTACTTTATGTCAAGATGATTGTTATTTTACCACTTTCTGTCAAGATAAGTGTTATTCTATCACTTTCTGTCCAAAAAATAGTTATTATTTTGCTATATTATATCAAGCTAATTGTTATTTTACCACTTTGTGTCCAGAAAAATTTTATTTTATCATTGTATGCATTTCACTTACATTTCAAACTAAGCATTTGACATAAAATATCAGGTCACTATTTTATGGTGCAGTGTAACATGTCCCTTTCCACTTTCTTCCTGTTTTCCCCATCAAACTCATGTACCCCCCCCCCCCCCCCCCCCCCCACTTTTTAACCCCTTGAGGCTCGGTGCCTCGAAACAATACAAGACCCTGAACTACATGTGGGCATGTATCACCCATAAGCCAAAAAGCACCAGTTCTGTCACTTTATAGAAACTGAAATTCTCAAACTAGTGAAAACAAAAGCTGTATCAATAAAAAAAAAAAGTTGCTATCAAGCTTATATACAAGAGTACCGGAAGAACACACAACATGATAACACTGCTCGTCGGGTGAAACTTGAAAACAATATTTCTTTTCACTTCCCGGTTTCCGTTTGCAGTTTTTATATTCCCGGATTATCAAGCGTCTCTATGAATTATCCACTCATTTTTATTCATTTATATTATTATTTTAATCGTTTTGTTCTTGTTTTCCCACTGATAAAGATTTCGATCGAAACGTTTGCCCGTGTTTTTAACAGATTTAGAGCCAAACAAAAAGTAGGATTGGACCAAACAACATGTCTGGCTGAAAATGGGAAGTATGGGTGTGTTGCAGTTGTGACTTAAAAGTTGTATCGTAGCAGACATGCTGTATTGTATATCAAATTAAAGCTTTTGTAAGGGAAAAACTACTGTATATAAGCCAATGGCAGATACAGAAAGTCGCTTAAGACGATTAATTATCCCATATCATTTAATTAGTTAACAATTTTGTTTTCATCCTTCGAGTTTCGTAGTAATTTTGTGAGTGTTCTTTCCGTATAGATTCAGCCAAACAAAACCTAGGCTTGGCCCCAAGAAATATATTTATATGGCAGAAACTGAGAAGTTTCGGGGTCATTTTTGTGTGTGTCCTTTCCGTACTACATAGAAGCAGAAGTTTTCAACAAGTAAAACAGCTGTCATGGGTACCTATCTACTGCCACATTCTACCTTAGAACAGGCATAATGCATTTACGAAACAGTAACGAGCAAGTTCTGATGCAGAATCTTGGTCTGTGATGTGTCAGTAACATCAGATTGTATAGGAGTGAACGCGCGAAGAAATCGGTGGCTTTTTTTCTCCTCCCTTAGCGGACGGTGTGCTCTGGCGTCCGACCGCACACAGTTCGTGGCGACTGCACTAGCCAGGCGGCTTTAATTCCTCAGGCTCAACCCCCCCCCCCTCCCCCTCACCCCTACCCCACCCTACACCGCAAAGGTGCTATATTCAATAACGACAATTCTTTTATTAGCTCAAAGCACCGAGAGGTGAAGCCACCAAGTCCCATTCACAACACATGTCTCTACCAGACAGCATGAAGACAGTTGTGAAAATCATCCCATTCTATGAGTGGAACGGGTGAGTGAGAAATGCAATCCTGACATTACTGAATGTTGAGCTGGGATCTTGGACGTTATGCAAAGGCGTATCCAGATTCTAAAGTTACGGGGAGCGAACAAATAAATGTGTATGCGCATATACACATATATACGCACAAATGAACCCTGCACCACCTATTAAAAAAAATAGGGTAAAGGGGCAGCGATGGCTCTCCTTGCTCTCCTACCGCCCACTCCCACTTTTCTTTTTAGCCACGCCACTAATGTTTTAGACCACGACAAATTACAGCATGAATACATAGTAACAGATGAAATGACTTCTTATTTAAAACACGTAGACTTTAGATTAGGAGGGGCAAGGAGATTCTCCCTCCCCTTACCCTCCCCACTGTCCGTGCCCACTTACTGTTTTTGTTTAGCTACGCCGCTGATATTTTAGACGACGAACAATTACACCAGGACACCAGCAGTAACAGATGAAACCACTTCTTATTAAAAATGTGCGGACTTAAGTGTAGGAGTGGCAAGGCGATTCGCAAGAGGGAGAGAGAGAGAGAGAGAGGGAGAGAGAGAGGGAGAGGGAGAGAGAGTGGGAGAGGGAGAGAGAGAGGGAGAGAGAGAGAGGGAGAGAGAGGGAGTGAGGGAGAGAGAGAGGGCGAGAGAGAGAGGGCGAGAGAGAGGGAGAGGGAGAGAGGGAGAAAGAGAATGGGAGAGGGAGAGAGAGAGGGGGAGAGAGAGAGGGAGAGAGAGAGGGGGAGACAGAGAGGGAGAGAGAGAGGGAGAGATAGAGGAAGAGAGAGAGGGAGAGGGAGAGAGGGAGAGAGAGTGGGAGAGAGAGAGAGAGGGAGAGAGAGGGAGAGAGAGACAGAGAGAGAGGGAGAGAGACGGAGAGAGGGAGAGGGAGAGAGAGTGGGGGAGGGAGTGGGAGAGAGAGAGAGGGGGAGAGAGAGTGGGAGAGGGAGAGAGAGAGAGGGGGAGAGAGAGGGAGAGAGAGTGGGAGAGGGAGAGAGAGAGGGAGAGAGAGAGGGAGAGAGAGAGTGAGAGAGAGAGGGAGAGAGAGGGAGAGAGAGGGGGGAGAGAGAGAGAGGGAGAGAGAGGGGGAGAGTGAGAGAGAGAGGGGAGAGGGAGAGGGAGGGGGAGAGAGAGCGGGAGAGAGAGAAGAGAGAGAGAGAGAGAGAGAGAGAGAGAGAGAGAGAGAGAGAGAGAGAGAGAGAGAGAGAGAGAGAGAGAGATGACGAAACTGAACTGTTTAATAACTACTGTGTTATATGAACGCTCTGTGTCTACCTTGTAACATTTGATGAAGGACGTGAACCAGCTAACTAAAACAAGTCTAGACATCCACATAAAACATGATTTGTGGGTCTACTTACTTTATAAAATGAGGTTTAGAAGGACGAGACATACATAACTGTAAAGTATGAAGGGAAAAACTATGTCAAGTAATCGGTTCTTGTATTAACACGATCTTGAAATGGTCTTCATCCCCCCCCCCCCTGGAAACCCTGAAATTCCCACCTGGGGGGGGGGGGGGGAATTCCCCACCGGTTGAGAACCACTGAGCTAAAGGTTGTGCAGGAGTGCTATGATTTCGTTTATGTATTAACCAATGGGAGGCGTTATTCGTAGCGCGCTGTGAATAATACTGAGCGTTATTCACAGCTGCGAGATTTATGTGTGGCTCCCATTGAAATTGTAAATCATTTTTTTATATATGTTTTATACATTTAGTTCTGTATGCAGTTCCTAACCTAACCTAACCCGAAATTGAAAAGAACGCTCCTTATTCTATCGGGATTTTCGGAACATTTTTGACGGTAGTAAACGTCACGTGATCACCCGCGACTGCCAATAACACGTACATATGGGAGGCGTTATTCGCATTGCGCTACGTATAATCACTTCGTTAACCAATTGTATTTCGGCACGGATGAGAGGTTCAACTGTCTCTTCTGACGGCCACGTAGTGAATATGCTCCACACGCCGGTCAGTTTGACTGAAACGTTGATTTGTGGCTCAGAAAACTATTCCAAACTCATCATCATGGGCCATGCCAATAAACGTGGGTGGTTATGTTTTGTCACCTCACGTGATCACCAAAGTCGTGGATCAGTTCTGTGTTCTTGTCTCGACCACGTCACGTGGCCAAGCCATCTAGATATTTACCCCTCTGCCTTCCCCTTGTTTTATTTTCCCGCTATCGTGCCAGTTGTCACCAAGTTCTCTAATTTGAAACTACTAAACGTAAAATTGCCTAGTACATCACAGACCGCCAATACGGGCTGGAGGTGTTTGCAACGTCACGTAAAAGACACGTAATTATCAAAGAAAAAAAAGAATCAGCTATTTAGCCCCCGAACCCATATCGCGATGTTGGTAAGCAAGATCACTAACCACTACGCCATCACGGCCAAGTCAAGTGAGCACGGATGGTTAACTTTTAATTCAGCGTGTACCACTTTCAGTGGTTTAAATTTCGCCTCGAACTGCCGAGCTCCGCGTCGAAAGGCTCCAATAGTTAACATCCTAAAGGTCCCAAGTAAGCAGAACATTTAGAGCGTATTCCACTCCCTTCTTTCGACTAGTCATTTCTGGTAATATGTATGTTGACATGGATAGAATTCACAGTTATAAGTTTATCTGAAGCAGTTAGTTTAGAATTATTATTACCAGTTATAATCCGAAATGTACTCCCCGATATATATGAGCTTCTAAAATTGCTGGATTTGAGTTCGTACAAAAGTGTGAGCCCTGTCTGTACCGAGCAACTCATCGTGTGTTTATTGGTCACAAAAACGTTGTTCTTTATTTCTTTCTCTTTCAGACATCTATCACATCAATTTAGCTTTCAAAATTATTACTCTAATTCTTTCTATTTCAGACAACTGTCACATTAACTTAGCTATCCAAATTGTTACTTCAATTCTTTCTATTTAAAAAATGTAATTAACTTAGCAGCCCAAACTATTTGTCAACGTGTTCGATAGGACATAGACAGGACAGGAGACAGAATAAGGGATAAAGGACAAATAGGACGTAGAAAAGGACCTCTACTAGGGAGTAGATAGAATAGAGACAGACCGCATGGGATAACTTAGGACAGTTATAAGACAGGACTTAGATGAGGACACGGATGTGAAAAAAATGAGTTCATGAGTTCAACTCGACGCGCTATCGAGATCAAGTCGCATAATCAGATAACGCAGAGGATGCCTCGCGTTAAACGTGCCGCGCAGAGACACGCGCTATATACAGCCGGGAAGAAGAAGGTAGAGGCGAGGAAGACAGCTACGACAGCTGACGCTGTATCTACGAACAGCAGTCCGGCCCCTACACCAGCTGAAGCCGTCCCAGTTGATGAAGAAACCACAACTCAAGCCAGCAGCGGCCGGGAAGTAACAACCAGCCTCAAGACGATGCAGCCCAGTCTACCAGTGACCTCCACACAGGAGGAAACAACAGCAACATCTGAGGACTTCACCGGCAGGATACTGCTCAAACAGACAAGCGTGGGTGAAGCTAAACTGTCGGCGCTACCAACAGACAAGTTAATCAGTCTGTTGGAAAACGAGCTGGGAAGACACAGCATCAACCAGCTGCGCAAGACACACGAGGGAGTAGTGGTCTCCCTCAACAACAACCCAAAGACCACAGCACTTATGAAGAAGATAACACAAGATGAAAAAGCCGACATCAAGCTCCACCACGGCATCTTATTGGAAGCCAGCCGACACAACATGATGAAACGATGGGTCATCAAACGAGTCAAGACCCATCTCACCAACGACCAGATCAGGGAGTTGCTAACAAGGGAAAACCACAAACTCAAGATCACCAGTGCCGAGAGGATCATCGGAAAGAACAGCATCCCCTCTACTGTCGTCGTCGTAACATCAGAGTACCGACTGATCCCTCAATACATCAGATGGGACAAGAGAGACCAAGTTCCAGAGCACTACATACCCAGAGTGCTGCAGTGTTCTAAGTGCCAGAAGTTTTGGCACACCCGTGCCACCTGCAAGAGTGAGGTTGAGGTTTGCAGATACTGCTCTGGACCTCATCCATACAGCCAGTGCCAGCACGCAAAGATCGACAAGGACTTCAGAAGGCCTAACAATAACAGAAAATGCGCCAACTGCCTCGGCAACCACGGCGCCAGGTACCTCGGCTGCCCCTGCCACCAAGACAGCAAGGAAGCCATGAAGATCGCCATCAAGACTAACCTGCCCTATAAAGAAGCTAGGAGGCAGTACGAGGTCACCAATCAACTCACCAAAAGGGACAAAGCACAACTGGAAGGCCAACTGAAGGACCTGCGATCAAAGTTCACCAGCATGGAGGAGGAAAAAAACAAAACGCAAGAAACACAGATAACAGCCGCTCAACGCATCCTGGACGAGGCGAGGCAAATTCAGCAGAAGATCGAGCAGGATGTCGCCCGGATGGCTGTTATACAGGCTGAGACAGAAGAAAGGCTATCAAGCAGAGAGAAAGTAAACGACAAGAAGCAAGAAACACAGAAAACGACCGCTCAGCGCATCCTCAACGAAATGAAGCAAGTTCAGCAGATGATAGCTCAGGACTACGCGCGAATGGCTATTATAAAGGATGAGACGGATAAACAGCTACTTAAAATACAAGAAACTTTTAATGAGACGTTCGACCTGCTCCAGACCAAGATCCAGACAGCCACACCCGAACCAGAGGATACAAAAGCACAAACAGACGAAGAAGCAACAGAGGAAGAACGATATCGCTCACCACCAAGACCCGACTGGCGAACGCCGAGAAGATTCGAAGGCAACTCACGACGGGGAAATAGAAGGAACACCAGGAGAGACGACAAGTGGTACAACTCCCTGAAGGAAACCTCACCATATGACGGGGTGGGACCACAATCACGCCGGGCCTCAACAAGCGCGCAAATCTGACCAGACATGAAAAACCTCATCAAGAAAGAAACGAACGCAATTAACCCATCAGAAGCCGGGAAACTGATAACAAGCACTCCAAAGTACGAAAGACAAACTACAAGCTGCACCATAAGCACCCTACATAGCTAAGTCGGAAAACGAAGGCTGAAAGGGGGTATTCGTACCAAACAATGGAATGGAATGGAATGGACACGGACGTGTCATATCTAGGACATTAGCGGGTCTAACCCCGAGGATGGGGCGGGGGATGCTAGTTCACGGGACAACACCCGTAAACAGAGTTAACAGTAGGACAACCCAAGGTTGACACAGACAGGACTACTGTACTACGTGACGAGTGGGACAGCACGAGGTTTTGCTGACCGCACGAAGTTGAGAACGACAAGGGCAGCGAGTGGACTGAGGTTACTCAGACAGGACCCGACAGTCTTCCAGACAGGACGTGTGATTGTTTTTCGAAAGCAAATGTGTAGTTTACAAGAGCGCATGTTATAATTCGCGAGTGTGAGATTGTATTTGAGTATGTACGGGTTGTTGTGAGGAAAGGCGACATGTGTATTTCAGCAGGCCATTATTACCGCCTGATCTTGTGTATGTAAAGATAGCAGGTTCGCCTGCAATAAAATAGATTGTCCATTCACACATGAAGTTTCGTTGAGGTGTGAATGAAGTGGAGCGAGTGCCTGGAAGCAATTTGAGTTGTTGACACTATTACTCTAATTCTTTCTATTTCAGAGAACTAACATATTAACTTAGCGACCTAAGTTATTATTTTAATTCTTTCTAATTAGTTGCACATCGTTTACAGGACATCGCAGTCAACACCAGCATTTTTTGCTGATGTGATCTCTTGGCAAGTTTACGTTCAGCAGTTTGCCATTGTTTCTGAACGACCGGCACACATACCATTTCGTAAAAAACAAACGCAAGGCGGTCTGCTGTGTTTCGAACTCGGGTATGCGGGATTTACGAACTGCGCCCGTAACCTCTTCGCCACGGAGCAGGCTAATTTTTTCTATTTCAGACAAATGTCCCATTAACTCAGCTACCCGAACTATTACTTCTTTCTTTTCCAGACATCTTTCACGTTAACTCACTCTACCATAACTATTACTTTTCCTCTATTCCAGTCTTATTATAATCTTTAATTCTTTCTAATGCAAACACCTATACAATTAATTCACTTTATTGGAACTATGGTTTTAACAGCTTCTATGGGAGAGAGATATCAAAGTAACTCACTTTATTTGCAGTATTACTTTAAACTCTTGTATTCTAGACATAATCCCTAAGCACAGGTAGCCTTCTGTAAGATGGAAAATATACTGACAAATAAAAAGCTGTCAATTACAGTAAAACGAAAAGAGTGTTGATGTGCTATATAGAACCTGTACTGGACTATGCATACGAAACATTGAAATATTTAAAAACACTGAGAGATATCTACCAAGTGGAAATTTGAGTTTTGAGGAAAATGAAAGAGAAAAAAAAAACTACCACGGACGAACAGAAAAATGAAGGAAACAGTTCTTCGGGGAAACAAATGAAAACCGTAAATCGATTACGTAAAGTAGACGTAGACAGTCTAGAGTTTTGGTCACCTTACGAAGAGAAATCAACGTTTAAACGTATTGTTACCTAGCAAAATTGAAGGGAAAAGATCCCTGTGAAGGCAAAAAAGAAAACTGCCTGGATGGCTTAGCCATATGGAATTTTTTTTTCCCGCGTTTCCATCCTGTTTCAGAATATTGCGGTCAACATCAGCAACTTTCAGCTGTATGTTGATTCCTAGGCTAGATTACGCTCATCAGTACGCCACGAGTTTCTGAACGACCGGCTCCATACTCTCATAAGTCACTGGTGCGACTCGAACCGCTTCCAATTCTCGTGCACTCACGTCAACCACGAGAGTATTCGGGATTATGGAAAAAACTGCTAACTCCTAGGCCAGGGAGCCGGCGGCCACATGGAATAATATGACAAAAACACAGAATTGATCAAAGACGCTGGTATAATCATGAAAAAACCCAGTCCTGATCAAAGACTCACATAATCATGGCAATAACATAGACCGATCAAACACTAGCATAATTATGACAAAAACACAGACCGATTAAAGACTGACATCATCTTGACAAATACACAGACCCATCAAAGACTGACATAATGATGACAAAATCACAGACTTGTTCACAGATGCTAGCATAATCATGACACAAACACAAACCTGGTCAAAGATTCTGGAATAATCATTACAAAAACACAGACCTGATCAAAGACTGGCATAATTATGACAAAAACACAGACCGATCAAATACTCTCACATAATCATGACAAAACCGCAGACAAAATCAACCACGCGTGTCGACGTGACACATGATGATGCTGATGATTCTATACAACATTCACAAGTTAGTCTACCCGGGCTATAAACATAACTCTGTCTGTGTGACAGTGTTTCCATGTTGTCTCCATCATACTGTTGATTTATCACTTAACAACTTCTGTGAGTTGTTACATTGACTCGTTTTGATCTACGCTAGGCACTGTGTTTTAGTATTGCCGTAGTTCACCGGAGATTTAATTACGTTAATTTTCGGTTTCTTGTTTTGGTGTCTCGAATTTAAGGATATATAGAGTACTCGTGACGTTAAATTCTCCGATTATTTCAAGATCGCATTAAAACAGAAACCGATTACCGAGTATTGTTGTTCGCTACATTGTCTACAAATCTATACATCTTCTTCTTCAGCATTCTGATCCATTGAGGTTCTTTGCTGCAGATACAAGCCGTCTCCATTCGTCTCTCTGGTGGACCTTCTCTTGCCAGTCGTTGATTTCAAGTGCTTGTAGATCTGTATGTATATTATCTCTCCGCCGCCTTCTTGGTCTACTTCGGGGTCTACGGTAATTTATTTCTTGAGTGTAAGCGAGTTTTGTTTCCCTATTAACTTCCATTCTTTCTATATGCCCCAGCCATTGCAGTCTATAAGCCTTCATGATACCAGTGATTAGCGAGGACTTAAACAGATCATGTCTTTATTGCTTCTTCTTTTCCACTCTCCACTTTGCGTATCCCTAATGGGCCCAAAGATGCGTTTTAAGACTGTGTTCTCAAAGGTTTGTAATAAGGCTTCGTCTCCTTTAGTTTTACTCCAGGTTTCAGAGCCATACAACGCAACTGGTCTGATCAGTGTTTTGTATACTGTGATCTTGGTGTTACGAGATAGCGCATTTGATTTTAGCAGGCGTTGTAGTGCTTAGTATAACTTATTTCCAGAGTTGATTCTAGCTTGTCTCAATGCGCGTACTACGCAGTGCCAACGACATTTCCTCACTTCTTGATTGACTGGAGTCTGTCTAGTTCTCTCCTTGACCTCCACATTGGTGATTCTGTCCTAGCACTTGACTCCCACTATTATGCCAAGTCACCAGGTAATGAGTGTATGTAGTTTATTAGTAATTCCTTGAATCGTTCTCTACGTTTCTGACCCATATAACAGTGCTGAGGTACATATTCTAAGTTGGATGCTAAGGTTAGTTTATTTTGACTTTCACAAATCCTACAGTGCCATGAAAGCTCCTTTTACCGTTTGTATTCTTAATTTACTATCTCTGTCTGTTCCCCCCATCTTTGTCTACACTAAACAACTGTTACTTTATAGTAACAAGCGACCCGTTCTAAGGGACTCTTTACGACTGGAGTCCGGTATTTGGGATCGATATTCCCAGCTGTTCATGCAGGAAGGTCAGTGACTCTTTCCTATTATTTTGTTTCGTTGGTCCTGGAGATACTTTATCCAAAGTTCTCTTTTTTAGCTATATCCACTTTATGTTCATCGCCGAGCGGCGTAGGCAACCACGTTCCTTCATAAACATAGTTCATCTGTGTTCCTTATAAGCTCCACGGCTGATTGTCTTCCGTATAACTTTGACAGATCATCTTGATCTGCAAACGTATGTTTCTTTCGCCCTCGATCTTTCCAGTTGCCATAAGCTTTTGCAGACTCTCTCGACGATAACTTCGCCCTCAAAATGTGATAGTATTTTTGCTCTGATGTGAATGAGCATATTTTCTTTGTGAAGTGTCCCATTGCAGTGGTTGGGCGTGCAGATGAAGAACAATAATACCCACAAGTAGAAGAAAGGACTAGACAGTCCGTTTTTTAAACTGGAATCCAGATAGTACAAGGGGCAGTCAATAAGTAAGTCACAGATGGCTGTAGAAAATAACTAAATATGATAATAACTTGAAACCAGTTTATTTTTATACATACAGTGTCCCTTTATTTCTCAACATAATTTGTACCAACATTGATGCACTTATCCCATCGTTTTATCAGTCCTCCCAAACCGGCTGCATAGAACTGCGTGCTCTGTTTTCTAAACCACGTTTTCACTTCACATTCAACTTTGGTGCCATTCGCGAAATGTCTCCCGCCAAGGTGGGGTTTCAGTGGACCAAAATAGTGGAAATCGCTAAGGCCAAGTCGGGGCTGTAGGATGGATGCTCTAGAACTTCCCACATGAATCGGTTAATTTGCTTTTGAGTTAATCGAGCCGTATTTGGGTTCGCATTGTCACGAAGAAGCAACATTCCTCTAGTCAGCAGTCCTGGACGTTTTCTTCGAATTGCATCATAATACATCGATCATACATTATGCTGTATGCTGAACCATGATGAGCACCCTATTGAAGATGCGACAGAGTCTATCGTTACTCGCCTGTCATCTCTAATCATCTCATCTACCCGCTGCACGGATGCTTCTGTTGCAATCTCAACAGGACGACCAGATAGGATTTCATCAACAATTTTGCAGCGGCCTTGAGAAAATTTTTCTACCCAGCTATGCACAGTTTTACGGTACAAACATTTTTCAGCATAAACAGGAAGCATTTCCTTATTAACGTCCTTTGCAGGCAGTCCTTTTTGCCCACACAAAAAACGCACAATAGCACGTTGCGCTTTGGTTTTACACTCCGTAAGTACAGTCGCCATATTATTCATGCGCTGCGCATGCGCATGAAACACCTAGCGCCACCTGACGAACGGGAATATAAAGTTCGATGTTGCTGTCACCTAATGACACCTGTAGAAGACACCAACTACATTTAGCTGTCATCCCATAAAACTGTGTGACTTACTTATTGACTTCTAGGGGAATATTTATGTACACGTCATTATCCTGACAAAAGGCACTGCCGTTCATGTTTCACCACGACTGTCGGTTCTTAGCATTCTGTATCAGTGATCACCATGACACAGGCCGTTTGTAGAACACCATTCTATTCCCAGACCACCGAAAAGGTGCTTCATACCTCGGTGATTCCCCCTGCCCCATGCATTCTAATGGACAAGGTATCAGCAGTGCCCTGTGTACACCTTAGTGCTGGACGACCGCTGCTTCGTCTCCCAGAAACTATGCCTTTCCTCATTGTTCTTTCCGAACTACTCGGACGTTTAATAAAACCACCCAGTGTGCTGATGCCGAGGTAAGCGGTTCAACCGCTACACCGGACAGTTGGACTAAAATGTTGACTTCTCGTCCTTGACTTGTGGACGTAAATTACAAGTACCTCTGAAGTAGAAGTGTGGTCGCCTGATGACGAGGGACACTGCTAATAGGGAAAGCTAATCCACATACAAAATTGAGTCCAGTGCTACTAGAAGTAGTATGTAAGTGCTTGAGTTCGGAGCGAGCGAGCGCAAACAAAAACAAAATGTGGCCAAAGTAAGAGTATTTCAATTTTCAAGACATAACGCTGTTTGTCATCCGATGTTCTGATTTCGTAGAATGTCAGAATTCTTTTTAATTTTTATACACGATATTTTAAGACCTTATTCAGATGTATTGATATAATGTAATACGCCTGCACATAACTGACCAATAACTTATAGCAATAAATGTAAGCTCAAAATCAGAGGTAATCCCTGGTTCAAGCATTTGAAAAAACCGCATGTTCTTTAAGAGTTAAACAAAACTACACTGTGGGAACAACAGCGGTTTATTGTAACATTCAGATAGAATGGGTTAATGTAACAACTGGAAAGAACAGACATAGGTCAGTAACAATTAAGGACGAACTGGGTTTATGTAACAACTGTATTAGACAGAATGAGTCCAGTTAAAGTTTAGGATAGAATGCATTCACGTGACAACTGAATAGAATAGAAAGAGGTCAATAATAATTAAGGATGTAGTGAGTACATGTGATAAATGGGTGGAATAAATGAGTTAACGTAAAGTTAGGGATAGAGTGAATTGATGTGAAAACTGAATGGGGCAGAAAGGGTTTTAAAAAAGTGGATCGTGTATTTAGTAAACGATACACGCGGGGGAAGGGAGGATAAATGTGGAGGGGGTAGGAGGGGTAGGGGTGGGAGGGGGGTTGTAGCACTGTATACACTGAGGTACAATAACAAACGTTTTTGATACATTATGTTAAGACTATATAACTATGTAACCAGGATAACATTGTGATTACGCAGGGGCACAAAGGTCCACACTTCAGAACCCCACTTTCTCAGACTATTATTCCTCAGTACAGTACAGAGCCGGCTCCTTGGCGAAGGTTTAACGAACGCAATTCGTAATCCAGCATACCATGTTCGAAACACAACTGTGGGCGATTTGTGAGCAGACCGTCTTGCGTTGGGTTTTCATGCAATGGTGTGGAAGCCGGTCGTTTAGAAAGCAATGGCAAACTACTGATCGTAAACTTGCTAATAAATCACAAACATCCAAAATGCTGGGATCGACTGTGACGTCCTGTAAAGGATTAGCAACTAACTAAACAGAAGATCATAGAGATCGCTGCCTCATAAATTAGGCGCCAGATAATTTCCCGGAAAGCAAACGCACCGAGGAAAGGAGGTAGTCATCTCAGCTCATAATGTTGGGTCATGGTGTATGACAGAGACTTCACACCCCTACGGAAGTATCAGTAGCTGTTTTGGAATCACCTTACCTTCATATGGACCAGGCTGTTTTCAGAACGCACTACTAGAAAGAGAGGGAGGAAAAACATTATGAAAACAACGGCTTCAGAAGTAATGAAATAAAATAATAAAATGGGGAAAAGCAATTTTCTGCAGCTCGCCTGGGAGGACAGGAAAGCGAAGATTTTTTCTTTCCTCTTCACGTTTTGTCCTCCCCGACAGAAAATAATAGCACTGGGTGAAAGAAAATTGTGACTTGAGGATAGAGGCGATGCCACAAAGGAACTCCCTCTTCGCAACACTGGAACAAAAAGGAGAACGTGGAAATCCGGGAACTTTGGGTAACGAAACAGAGAGAGACAATATGAATAAAGAAAGGACAGGAAGAGGCGGGAGAAGTAATGGAAGCGACGAAGAATTCAAGACGACACCTCCTGTAGGGGGCAGGGACACTGGAGTTCTGCTTGTCGAGTGTGGTTTCCATGGTAACGGGCCACGGAGACCAGGCGACCATTTACGGGTTTCACCTGAGCAGGTAGTCGCGGTATAAAGGGACAGAGGGGAGGGAAGAGGACGGGAGCGACAGAGGCGAGTGATGAAAGGCTCGAGGACTTGCTAGGACCGGATCGAAGCTTAGAAGGGGAAAATATTATCCTGGCCTGGCTGTCGGTGAAGCAATGAATTGTGGGGCCGGGTCTTCGCAGGCGTT
>OY992885.1:34203109-34215609 GCA_963921405.1 Cepaea hortensis
ATATTTCATCCTTACAGAAGAGCGTGATTACTCAATGTCCACATATTTCATCCTTACGGAAGAGCGTGATTACTCAATGTCCACATATTTCATCCTTACGGAAGAGCGTGATTACTCATTGTCCAACAATTTCAGCTTTCTAGAAGAGCTTTATTACTCATTGTCCAACAATTTTATCTTTACAGAAGAGCTTGATTATTCATTATCCAACACTTTCATCTTACAGAAGAGCGGGATTACTCTTTGTCCAACAAATTCATCTTTAGAGAAAAGCTTTATTACTCATTGTCCAACAGTTTCATCCTTACAGAAGAGCTTGATTATTCATTGTCCAACAATTTCATCCTTGAAGAAGAGCGTGATTACTCTTTGTCCAACAATTTCAGCTTTATAGAAGAGCTTGATTACTCATTGTCCAATAATGTCATCTTTACAGAAGAGCTTGATTATTCATTATCCAACACTTTCATCCTTACAGAAGAACGTGATTACTCATTCCCCAACAATTTCATCCTTACAGAAGAGAGTGATTTCTCAATGTCCAACAATTTCATCCTTACAGAAGAGCATGATTACTCATTGTCAAACATAATTTCATCCTTACAGAAGAACTCATTGTACAACAATGTCATCCTTACATAAGACCGGACCTTTAAGTAGTTTATATGTGCTCTTATCGTTACGTCTCTAGCATGGGAAATAAATTCAAGGGTATCGATGGGTGCTCATAGCGAGAAGATGTTTACTCATAGAGTGAAAATGAAAGCAGTAGAAATTATAAGACGCACTAGATAATAGAACAATTAACGTTCATAAGCACTATGGGATTCAAACGTTCCACCTTCCATGACGACAATGGCTCTCTGAAGGAGCAGGTATACATCAACGTGGTTCATTATGTCACTCAGTATTTTAAAACGCCCCTGGATAAAGCAGGCATGTAGTTTACCAGGCATCAGTTACAACCAGTTTCTTTCCAACATTACATTTTTGGGTTGATTATTCCTTACTTAGTCACCGCGGTAGCCCAGTGGGCAGAATGTTGGCCAGCCGCCCCCGTAGTCATATGCTCGAATCACTTTCGAGGCAGGACATTTTTTCATTGATCCGGCTTCCGAGATCTACGTGGCCTGTATTGTGTATCAGAAAATGTATGGGAAATAAAGGCGGCTGAACTGATATTTACCACACAATCCGCCCAATACTTGTCAACAACTGCCATCTACTGCCTGTAGAACCATGCGGATGTAGGACACTGGTGTACTAAGCCTGAAGAATTAAGATCGTCTGGCTAGTGTAGTCGCCGCGAACTGTGCACATTAGGGTTTTATTTTTCCCCAACAGAAAAACAATCCACGCCTTACCGAGGATTCGAACCCGGAAAGCGGTTCCTCATCCGTCCAATACCAGTTGGTGTGAACATATGGAGCTAGCTCCCTATCTTCAATAGACCACACTTTGTGACAAGGGATTCTTTACTATTGCAACCTAACAGGATGTGTTATGTCTCACGGAGTGACAAGGGATTCTTTACTATTGCAACCTAACAGGATGTGTTATGTCTCACGGAGTGACATGGGATTCTTTACTATTGCAACCTAACAGGATGTGTTATGTCTCACGGAGTGACAAGGGATTCTTTACTATTGCAACCTAACAGGGTGTGTTATGTCTCAGTGAGTGACATGGGATTCTTTACTATTGCAACCTAACAGGATGTGTTATGTCTCAGTGAGTGACAAGGGATTCTTTACTATTGCAACCTAACAGGATGTGTTATGTCTCACGGAGTGACAAGGGATTCTTTACTATTGCAACCTAACAGGGTGTGTTATGTCTCAGTGAGTGACATGGGATTCTTTACTATTGCAACCTAATAGGGTGTGTTATGCTTAGCAATGTTGATTACAGCTGTATTATATACCACTTTAGCTAGATGGTATATTCAACACTACTATATGGCGCGGAAGCCTGGGCAATGAACAAGCAATTAGAAAGTTGAATAGAAGGCATGGAGGTATGGATATAGGAAGTATATGTCGTAGTTATGGAAATAAAAACAAACAAATAGGGAAATTCTAAATAACTGGGAATGAAAAGAGATTGATGAAAGAAACAAAAAGAGGCCACTGAAATATTTCGGCCACGTTACACGGCCTAACGCTCTGATAGAAACCTTTCTGAAGGGTAAGATTGAAGGCAAGCGAGCAAGAGGTAGACACCGATTCAAGTGGGAATATACCATCAAGAGCTCAAGTGTGACAGTGTGTACAATCAAAGCTAGAGACAGTCTTGGAGATCCATTGCAGCCAACCTTCATTGTGAAGACGACAATTGATTGATGTATATAAAACAGCTTCAGTTAAGACCCTTTATTAATAATGACATTAATATGATTTGTCTTTTCCCATGTAAATAAGAAGGTAGACGAAAAGAAGGACACATATACATACAAGCGAACATTTTGAAATAAACGTATGCATCAAATCAATTGTTTAACCTGTACGCCGAAAATATAATTAGAAATGTCAGAGATGATATAACCAGGAAGCAATATGATGCTCAAAATATTGGTGGTAATGAAATACCAGAGATTCGATATGCTGATGATATAGTATTAATATCCACATCACAGACTGGTATAGAAAACTTAATAACCTCAACCCAAAGAAATAGTGAAAATCACAACTTATATCTTAACATAGCAAAAACAAAGATAATGCACACAGATAAAACTACTATGGAGAAAGAAATATATTCAAAACAATGTTTTACAGTAGTGAATTTGAATAACGAAGACACAAACAATAGATTGCACGATTTATTGCCTGGCATATTTCGCTGCATCTCGTCAGGTACATACTGCAGAATTCACACAACATAAAGTAAATTAACTAGATCGCAAGCCAGATTTGTGCAAACAGAAAGACATGTTAGTCAGCTTAAAATTACCGTGGTAGATAAGCGACATTACTGTGCGAATATGTGTATATTTCAACTTGAAGGATTTATCTAGTTATTTTACTTTATGTTGTGTGAATTCTGCAGTATGTACCTGATGAGATGCAGCGAAATATGCCAGGCAATAAATCGTGCAATCTATTGTTTGTGTCTTCGTTATTCAAAGAAATATATGTTAATGAGGAAAGATTGGAGGTGGTGGAAAATTCTGAATATCTTGGGACATTGATTACAAACAATGGTGACATACTGAAAGAAATTAAACGACGACTATCAATTTGTCTTCAAAGGCTAAAACAACTTAATAAATTATGAAGTGGGACAGATAGAACTACAAAAATTCGATTTTTAAGAGCATGAATCTTTCCCATTGCAACATACGCCTGTGAGACCAGGAAACTTACTAAACAAGCTGAACAGCGCTGAAATGCTTTTGAATATAGATGTTATAGACGAGTTCTAAGAATATCTTGGGTAAAGAAAAGAACAAATGCATCCATACTTCAAGAGCTGAATGTTGAATAGGGTTGAATATTAAAGACCATAAAACAAAGAAAATTTATATATTTTGGTCACTTGAAACGTCACGAAAGTTTGGAGAGAACAATAATGGAGGGGTATACGTCTGGCAAGAGAGGAGAGGAAGGCCAAAGAGATGATGGGTACAGGATGTGGCTGATGATCTCCAGATGGGTGTATCAGACGCGGGACATTTTGTTTGTGATCGAGAAGTCTTCCAGAGGGTTGTTATGGGAGCGAGGTTCTGCAAAGGACATGCTACTGAATGAATGAATGAATGAATCAATCAATCAATCAATGAATCAATCAATCAATCAATCAATCAATCAATCAATCAATCAATGATATCAATGATATCAATGATGTTGAAACCACAAGAATATTGAGCTTTACAGTGGGGCATGTTCTTTGCAAGACCTTGCAGGATTTTCTAAGAAGTTTTACTTTGAGTAGTTTGGCATTTTTTATGAACAAGAAGTCATTTTTAAGTCCAACGTAATGCCGGTGTAGGGATTGAACCCCCTCCCCAGCCATCAGCACAAGGAAGTTTCAGAGCGAGGGCTCTTATACTTTCCGCAACGTCTACTTATAGAAAACTACAATAACACAGTCATACGGGGTGTATATTTAATAACTGTGCAGTGTTTGAAAATATTGCCGGTCCAAGCTTTGTAGTTACCTATTATGTTGCATGAACTTTCTCTTAAGAAACAAGGAAAGACCAACGCGTAACACCCTCAGTGAGCTGAAGCAAGCTAGAAAGGATGTGCAAAATGCTGCCAGGCAGTGTGCAAATGACTATTGGATCAAGTTATGTGAGTCCATTCAAAACGCAAGTGATAAGGGAAACATCAGACGCATGTATGAAGGGATAAAGAAAGCCTGTGGTCCAATGATCAAAAGAAGTGCACCATTGAAAACCTTGACTGGAGAAATCATCACTGATAAGAAACAGCAGATGGATAGATGGTTAGAGCACTATTTGGAGCTTTACTCAAGTGAGACCAAATTAGCGGATGATGCCCTCAACGCCATAGAGGCCCTGCCAACTCTTGACCACCTGGACACACTTCCCACCATACCAGAAGTTAAGAGGGCTATAAATGAACTTTCGTCTGGCAAGGCTCCAAGTAAGGATGGGATTCCAATAGAGGTTATCAGGAGTGGGCAAGACACACTCACCCTACAGATCCACCAGCTAAGAGAGCTATGCTGGCGAGAAGGACAAGTCCCACAGGATTTCACAGATTCAAGCATCATAACGCTGTACAAGAACAAGAGCGATCGAAGCGACTGTAACAACTATAGGGGTCTCTCACTTCTGTGTATTGTAGGAAAAGTATTTGCCAGAATTGTTCTTCGCAGACTTCAAGTCCTAAGAGATCAAGTCTACCCCGAATCACAGTGCGGCTCCCTATGGAACCGTCCTACCGTTGAAATGATATTATCATTGCGACAAATGCAAGAAAAATGCCGGGAACAGAATCAACCACTGTTTATTGCCTTCATCGACCTCACAAAGGCATTTGATTTGGTCAGTCGTGAGGGTCTGTTCAAGGCGCTAAAGAAGATTGGCTGCCCACCAACTCTTCTGTCCATTGTGGAATCGTTCCACACAGGCATGAAGGGTGTAATCAAGATTGATCGTGCTATTTCAGAAGAGTTTGAAATTAAGAGTGGAGTTAAGCAAGGTTATATACTAGTGCCCCCCCCCCCCCCAATCCTCTTTGGAATATACTTTTCACTTCTACTGAAATATGCCTTTCGTGATCAGGATGCTGGTATACACATTCACTCACACTCAGATGGCCGCCTCTATAATGTTCAGAGGTTGAAGGCAAAGACCAAAATTAGGAGGGTACTAATCAGATAGTTGGGCCGGCTTCGTGGCTTAGAGGTTATGACTTTTCTCCGTAATCTCGCATACTCTCGTCGGTAACGTGATGACGGTTAGAATCAGCAGTGGTTCGAATCGCATCGGTAAATTACGGGGTATGTGAGCCGGCCGCTCAGAAAGCAATGGCAAACTACTGAGCGTAATCTTGCCAACAAATCAAAATACAGCTGAAAGATGCTGGTGTTGACAGCGATGTCCTGTAAAGGATATGCACACACACAAAATCAGATAGTTGCTTTTTTGCGGATGATGCTGCAATTACGACCCACTCTGAGGAAGAATTACAACATCTACTATCTGCATTCACCAATGCTTGTTCTGAATTTGGTTTAACAATTAACAAAAAGAAGACAGCTTATATCACAAGGCGCACATGGGGTACCATCAATCTTAATTGACCACGCCGAACTAGAGATCGTAGACCATTTTACATATCTAGGATCTGAGGTAAATAGCAAATTATCCCTAGATCAGGAAATCAACATCAGGATTGGTAAGGCAGCAACAACAATGAACATGTTAACAAAACGAGTCTGGGAGAACAGGAAGCTTACTGCCAAAACAAAAATTCTTGTCTACCAAGCCTGTGTCCTTTGTAATCTTCTTTATGGCAGTGAAACCTGGTCAACTTACTCACACCAAGAGAAATTTTTAAACAGCTTTCATATGCGTTGTCTGCGAAGAATACTTGGTATTAAGTGGCAAGACAAAATCACAAATACTGAAGTATTGCAAAGATCAGGCTGTGTGACAGTGTGTTCCTGCTCAGTCTTCGTAGACTAGATGGATAGGACACGTTAGGAGGATGGATGATGGTAGAATACCAAAGGACATCTTTTTTGGTGAATTACAGATGTGTAGGAAATCTCAGGGTTGGCCTTTACTACAATACAAAGATGTGTGTAGGCGGGACATGATTGAGACAGGCATTGATAATGCACATTGTGAGCAAGTCGCCGCTGAGCGTGTTGCATGGAGGGCAACTATCAGAAATGGAATAATGACAAATTAGAAAATGATTGCAGATAAAGCACACACAGAGCGTGAGAGACGTAAGATGGTGCATGATGATGGAAATGACCATGTTGTCACATGCATCCACTGTGGACGAACATTTACAGCACGAATTGGCCTTATCAGCCACACTCGCCACCGCCATGGTTTGTAGTTATTAAGCCGTTTTGAAGCACAATATACTAAACTTTCGTCTGTCAAGACGGAAAGGTGCCAATGCATGCATGAACACAAAACTTGGACAGAAAATATTTTCAAACACGACACAGTCATTAAAAATACACCCCATAGATAAGTAATACACGAGTTTCAACGAACAGCATAAACGAATCACTAAGTTCAGTCAGTCATGTCATGTGGGTCCTGGCTATTTTTCAGAATTGTCTGTGAATGAAAGACATCGAGGAATGAATGTGGACACCTCACCTTATTATATTGTAACCGAATACACGAGAAAATCTAACACATCTCTCCGTTGCGATAGTATCTGCCTTAAAAAATACGTTCACTTTCAGTTACATCTCTCAATTGCGATAGTATCTGCCTTACAAAATATGTTAACTTCCAGTCATATCTCTCCATTGCGATAGTATCTGCCTTAAAAAATACGCTCGCTTTGAGTCAAATCTGCAATACTATTCCTCTTATCTTGACGTTTTCTCTGAATCTCCAAATACCACAAAGTCGTACTTCTATGGCATTCTGCAAATCACCAGTTTTCAACAAGGATGAAAGATAGCCTCCAACAAAATCTAAGCTGTAGGGATGATTACTAAAATGCCCAATATCTTCGCTGCAGTTGCTATCAATTTTGTCCACACGGAGAGTCTGGCAATCTGTCGTGTTTGTGGCTGCCGTTATCATTGCAGGTTTCAGTGTTCTTCTAATGCTGCCCCTCTACATACTTTGTATATGGCTTCCGTTTCTGACGTCTAACGGACAAGGATTCCACAGGCTACAAATGTGTCCATATGAAACGTGTTTGCAATAATTTTAGTTTGTCCTCTCTCTCTCTCTCTCTCTCTCTCTCTCTCTCTCTCTCTCTCTCTCTCTCTCTTACTCTTTCTCTTTCTCTCTCTCTCTCTCTCTCTCTCTCTATCTCTCACTGAGATTGTGAGTGGATATGATCATGTGTGTAAGGAAGCGTGTGTAAGGAAGTGTGTGGGTGTGTGATTGTGTGGATGTACGACTATGTGAGTATTTGGGTATGAGCGTGTGTGAAAGTGTGTCTGTGTTTATTACTTAGTGTGGGAAGGAGTGTATGTGTATGCTTTGCTTTATCTATGAATGAGGATATATGGGTGTGAGAGAGGGAGGGAAAGAGAGAGAAAGAGCGAGATGGAGAGAGAGGGAGAGTATATATGTATGAGTAAATGTTTGTTAGTGAATTTGCGATTGTGAGTGAGTATATGTGTATCAGAGGTAGTGTGTATTTGTGTGTTATTGAATCGGTGCATACCTGTACGAGTTTGTGTAAATGATGCATGCCTGCCTGCCTGCCTGCCTGTCTGTCTGTCTGTCTGTCTGTCTGTCTGTCTGTCTGTCTGCATGCAGGTAGGCAGGCAGGTAGGTAGGTAAGTCGGTAGGTAGGTATGTGTGTGTGTTTGCGCCCGCTGCGTGAGTTGGTGTATGGGTGGTAGAGGAGGGAGGGAGTTAGGTAGGCATTTATGTGTTTATGCATGTGTGCGTGTCAGTGTGTGTGTGTGTGCGCACGCGCGCGCGCGTGCCCTCCTTCTGCCTTCCTGTCTCATAACATGGTCATATGCATTGCTTATATTTACATCATTCATTTGACAATGTGTTTTTTTTTCTATTTGAATGTAGCATGCACAATAGATTATTGATGTACTAAAGATACGTGATTGGAAGGGCCGACTTTAAAACAGGCCTGGGTGCCAAATTTGTGACCCTTTGTAAATAACGTTGGCTCGTTCCTTCGTTCGTTCGTTCTCTCGCTCTGCTTGTTCCCTCACTCCTACATTGTCTCTGTGGTTAATTCCTCCCTATCTCATTAACACTGTATCTCTTTTCTTCGGACGTCTTACATCTTTCTTTCTTTCCCTCTCTCTTTGTCATCTCACCACTCATTTCTCCTTTCAATGTTTTCTACACATCGTCTTGTTTTATGCTTTCGCTTCTATTTTATTTTATTTTCAGCCTCACTCATTTTTTTCCCACACCTTTATCATACCACCCTTCCACTCACCTATCGCCCTTCCAAATTCCACACTTCCTCCGAAATTTCACCAGCAACCCACTTTTCTTTGTTTCTTCCAGTTTTCATACTCATTTCCGATTTTCATTTTGCCTCCCAGTTTTTACTATCACAGTTTTCTCCACACCATCACTCTCCTCATCCCTGTTTTTACCGTTTGCCCTGTCTTTTATTTTCACTATTTCATCTCTCTCTCTCTCTCTCTCTCTCTCTCTCTCTCTCTCTCTCTCTCTCTCTCTCGGTGTGTGTATGTGAGTGTGTGTGTGTGGGTGGGTGGGTGGGTGATTGCAATATTCTAACCCCTCTCTCTCTCCTCTCTCTCTCTCTCTCTCTCTCTCTCTCTCTCTCTCTCATTCTTTCTCCTTGTTTCCCCTATCTGAACCGAGTCTTATTCTCTATTTCCTTCTGTCTGGCTTTTTCTAAATCTTTCTGCCGTCTCTCCTATTCAGACGCTTTCCCCCAAATCTCCTTCCACTTTTCAAACAATCAAATACTCTCAATCATCTCTATTAGAAACAACAGTAGACCTACGCCAATCCCAACATTCATTTGACAATGTTATTTTCCTATGTGAATGTCACATGCACTATTGACGAACGAAATATGAGTGATTGGAAGGGCTGAATATAAGACGTACTTGCATTGCCCAATTTGTGACCTTTTGAAAATAAAGTTCGTCCGCTCGTTCGTTCTTTCTCTATCAGAGCCAACACTAGGCCCATAAGCATCCTTTCTCTGTCAGAAACAATAGGCCCACAACAATCTCTTCTAAATAAGAAACAACAATAGGCCCACAACCATATCTTCTCTATCAGAAGCAACAGTAAGCCCACAATCATCCATTTGATCAGATACAACAGTAGGTCTACAACTATCTCTTCTTTATCGGAAACAACAATAGACCCACAACCTTCCATTCTCTAACAGAAACAATAGTAGGCCCACAACAATCCCTTCTCACTCAGAAACAACAATAAGCCCAAAACCATATCTTCTCGAAAAGAACCAACACTAGGCCCACAACAATCTATTCTCGATAAGAAACAACAATAGGCCCACAACAATCTATTCTCGATAAGAAACAACAATAGGCCCACAACAATCTATTCTCCATCAGAAACAACAATAGGTCCACAACAATCTATTCTCCATCAGAAACAACAATAGGCCCACAACAATCTATTCTCGATAAGAAACAACAATAGGCCCACAACAATCTATTCTCTATCAGAAACAACAATAGGCCCACAACAATCTATTCTCGATAAGAAACAACAATAGGCCCACAACAATCTATTCTCGATAAGAAACAACAATAGGCCCACAACAATCTATTCTCTATCAGAAACAACAATAGGCCCACAACAATCTATTCTCGATAAGAAACAACAATAGACCCACAACAATCTATTCTCTATCAGAAACAACAATAGACCCACAACAATCTATTCTCTATCAGAAACAACAATAGGCCCACAACAATCTATTCTCTATCAGAAACAACAATAGGCCCACAACAATCCCTTATCTATCAGAAACAACAATAGACCCACAACAATCCCTTCTCTATCAGAAACAACAATAGACCCACAACAATCACTTCTCTATCAGAAACAACAATAGGCCCACAATCATATCTTCTCTATCAGAAACAACAATAGGCCCACAACCATATTTTCTCTATCAGAAACAACAATAGACCCACAACCATATCTTCTCTATCAGAAATAACAATAGACCCACAACCATATCTTCTCTATCAGAAACAACAATAGGCCCACGACAATTTCTTCTCTATCAGAAACAACAATAGGCCCTCAACCATATCTTCTCTATCAGAAACAATAATAGACCCACAACCATATCTTCTCTATCAGAAACAACAATAGGCCCACGACAATTTCTTCTCTATCAGAAATAACAATAGGCCCTCAACCATATCTTCTCTATCAGAAACAATAATAGACCCACAACCATATCTTCTCTATCAGAAACAACAATAGGCCCACGACAATTTCTTCTCTATCAGAAACAACAATAGGCCCTCAACCATATCTTCTCTATCAGAAACAATAATAGACCCACAACCATATCTTCTCTATCAGAAACAACAATAGGTCCACAACCATATCTTCTCTATCAGAAACAACAATAGGCCCACAACCATATCTTCTCTATCAGAAACAACAATAGACCCACAACCATATCTTCTCTATCAGAAACAAAAATAGGTCCACAACCATATCTTCTCTATCAGAAACAACAATAGACCCACAACCATATCTTCTCTATCAGAAACAACAATAGGTCCACAACCATATCTTCTGTATCAGAAACAACAATAGGTCCACAACCATATCTTCTCTATCAGAAACAACAATAGGCCCACAATCATATCTTCTCTATCAGAAACAACAATAGGCCCACGACAATTTCTTCTCTATCAGAAACAACAATAGGCCCTCAACCATATCTTCTCTATCAGAAACAATAATAGACCCACAACCATATCTTCTCTATCAGAAACAACAATAGGCCCACAACAATCTATTCTCGATAAGAAACAACAATAGGCCCACAACAATCTATTCTCTATCAGAAACAACAATAGGCCCACAACAATCTATTCTCGATAAGAAACAACAATAGGCCCACAACAATCTATTCTCTATCAGAAACAACAATAGACCCACAACAATCTATTCTCTATCAGAAACAACAATAGACCCACAACAATCTATTCTCTATCAGAAACAACAATAGGCCCACAACAATCTATTCTCTATCAGAAACAACAATAGGCCTACAACAATCCCTTATCTATCAGAAACAACAATAGACCCACAACAATCCCTTCTCTATCAGAAACAACAATAGACCCACAACAATCACTTCTCTATCAGAAACAACAATAGGCCCACAATCATATCTTCTCTATCAGAAACAACAATAGGCCCACAACCATATTTTCTCTATCAGAAACAACAATAGACCCACAACCATATCTTCTCTATCAGAAATAACAATAGACCCACAACCATATCTTCTCTATCAGAAACAACAATAGGCCCACGACAATTTCTTCTCTATCAGAAACAACAATAGGCCCTCAACCATATCTTCTCTATCAGAAACAATAATAGACCCACAACCATATCTTCTCTATCAGAAACAACAATAGGCCCACGACAATTTCTTCTCTATCAGAAACAACAATAGGCCCTCAACCATATCTTCTCTATCAGAAACAATAATAGACCCACAACCATATCTTCTCTATCAGAAACAACAATAGGTCCACAACCATATCTTCTCTATCAGAAACAACAATAGGCCCACAACCATATCTTCTCTATCAGAAACAACAATAGACCCACAACCATATCTTCTCTATCAGAAACAACAATAGGTCCACAACCATATCTTCTCTATCAGAAACAACAATAGACCCACAACCATATCTTCTCTATCAGAAACAACAATAGGTCCACAACCATATCTTCTCTATCAGAAACAACAATAGGTCCACAACCATATCTTCTCTATCAGAAACAAAAATAGGCCCACAATCATATCTTCTCTATCAGAAACAACAACAGGCCCACATTCATATCTTCTCTATTAGAAACAACAATAGGCCCACAACCATATCTTCTCTATCAGAAACAACAATAGGTCCACAACCATATCTTCTCTATCAGAAACAACAATAGGCCCACAACCATATCTTCTCTATCAGAAACAACAACAGGCCCACAACCATATCTTCTCTATCAGAAACAACAACAGGCCCACAATCATATCTTCTCTATTAGAAACAACAATAGGCCCACAACCATATCTTCTCTATCAGAAACAACAACAGGCCCACAACCATATCTTCTCTATCAGAAA
>OY992885.1:34220609-34288109 GCA_963921405.1 Cepaea hortensis
TTGTTGTTGTAGTTGACGTTGTTGTTGCTGTTGTGGTTTGTTGTTGCTGTTGCTTTTGTTTTAATGTTGGCGCCGAAGCGGATCATATTTAGTTTCCAATACATTGTTTCCTGTGTCTTCATAGAGGATTCTACAAGCTTATTCCAGTCCATCTCTTGATGTTATCTATTTTTTATGTTGCCCATCGCTTCATGTTGTCCATCGCTTGATATTGTCCATCGCTTGATGTTGTCCATCTCTTAATGTTGTCCACTTATTTATGTTGTCAGTCACTTGATGTTGTCCATCTCTTGATGCTGTCCATCGCTTGGTGTCCATCGCTTGATGTTGCACATGAACTATTCCCTCCCAGAACATTCTTCAGCAAGAAGCCAAGTCTCTTTACGCTGTCGGTGTGTGTCTCTTATATCTTATTCCCTGTTTTCTTCAATTCCAATAAATATTATATGTTTGTTTTCTTCTCCTGTCGTGCCAATCGTCCTTCTTGTCTACATAACCACTATCCGAATGCTTCGTGTTTAAACCTCACTTGGTTTATTCTTTGCCTATGTTTCTGCACCATAATGAGTTACACTGGCAATGACATTAGCGCGGTTCGATGCCTGCACACATCGCTCGCTACTAGAGATAACAACTGGCCATCCATTCCTCCTTGCATTCTGCCATAAAAAAATATGTTGGTCCTAACACTTCATGTGTCCACAGCAAGTTCCTCCTATTCGACTTTTTAAAAAATGTAACGCTTGCTCAATTTCAGTTTTAATTGATCTCGTTTTCCAGCTTGTTTGTACTGAAACCGGTAAACAGTGTCTCCAATAAAGCAGTATTAGTTTCATGTTCATGATAGTCCCCTACAGTCGGATTAAGTTTTGATTCGTACACTAGTTCTTTAAATGTCAATACATAAACAAACAAAGAACCCTTTGGTCAGCATGGCCGAATTGATAAGAACGCGTGTTCTTAAGCATCCGGTGTGTTGATGCCGAGGTAAGGGGTTCAACCCCTACCAGGACAGTTGAACTAAAATGTTGACCTGTCGTCCTTGACTTGGTGACGTAAATTGCAAGTACCTCTAACGTCGGAGTGGGTTCGCTTGATGGCGAGGGGCACTGTAAAAAGGGAAAGCTAATCTACACGCAAACATCAGTCCAGGACTACTGGAAGTAGTGTCTATGAACTACACTGAGTACAAAGCGAGCGAGCGAAAATAAAAAATCGAAAAAAGGATTTTTCTACCCTTAAGACCCACTGTGCATTTAGTGCTAAACCATTATATTTTTTTAGATCTATCGGCACACGGTGAGTGATGTGATCAGTGTCGTGCCGGCCACTTTTACTTCCCAAGACATTTTCTAGCACCAATATCAGTCTGTGTCTACCCGGGAGCCACGGTCCACTTTTAAAATCCCTCCCGTTGCGGATGCGAACCTATGACCACTGGACCGGCAGACGAGCGTCTAGCTACTGCGCCCCCACGGTCCCCTCTGTGATCTATTTTTTTAATGGTGCATGTCCTCTGCAGGACGTGGCTACCAACTCCAACCATATGTTTATATCCCTGTACAATTTACGTTCAGTAGCTTGCCATTGCTTTCTGAGCGACAAGTCAACGTTGAAGTTCAACTGACATGTTTAGGGAATGAACCCGCTATCCAGCTGTCAGCATACGGAAAGTTTCAGCGCAAAGCATGAAACCCTACGGCTACGCTGACCTCTCTATGATATATATATATATCGCATATCCTATTTACAGGACATCGCTGTCAACAGCAGCATTTTACCATTGTTGTTGATTTCTTGGCAAGATTACGCTCAGTAGTTTGCCATAGCCTTTTGAGTGACCGGCTCACAAACCCCCGTAAATAACCAACGCGACGCGATCCGCTATCCCATCTTGCGCAGCAGCGTTACCCTACGTGGATATACGGGATTACGGAGAAAGTCGATAACCACTTGGCCAGGGAGATCAGCATCTATGCTATATAGTGCTATAAAAATTGCTAGCTACAAATTATAACCTCATTCTATAGACCTAATTACTCGCCCTAGCTCTGTAGAGATTGTCTAGTTGGTTGTCTATGTAACCTATTCATGGTTATTCATGACCCTGACAATGGCGTAGGCGTACAGATGTAGTCCTTCATGTTCTGGATCGACACTGTTGATAATACTCTTACATGCAACCGCCTCAGTCTGCCCAGCATCATTTCTCTTGCCCCTGTTCTCGTTGACCTTTCCAGTTGTCACGGTGTTTTATAATGTCTCTCTTATCATCAGTTACCCAAGAATGCTGTTTGTCTCTTTCTTATAGTTGTAAATACTGTTCTACTTTCAATAGCATCTTCCGTGAAATTGTTGCTAGATATTCTAGCAATCCGGGGTATTCGTAACATTCGTGTCAGGAAGTTACTCTAGCAGTCCAAGTTATTCGTAACATTCGTCCCAGCAAGTTACTCTAGCAATCCAAGGTATTCGTAACATTCGTTTCAGGAAGTTACTCTAGCAGTCCAAGGTATTCGTAACAATCGTGTCATGAAGTTACTCTATTCTCAGTTTAAAGTAAAGCCCTTTTTCGCTATTTGGAAGCGGCAAGTTCGAATTCTGGTGCCCTGTAATGTCTTCTCTTTCTTCTTCTTCTTTCCTTCCTTCCTTCATTTTTTTTTTTTTAGAAAAGTATGCCACGCCTAGTTAAACACCTCCGAGAGCAGTGAGTCCGACTTCTGCATGCATTTGTGTCAGTTTATCTTCCCATAGACAAAGTTCATCGAAGGTGACATGTTCTATCTGTCCGTGGGTTGGTTAACTTTTCCTAACAATTTTGCCAAGGCAGTAGCTTCGCAACCTATACTTTGCGATATTCATCTGCCGTGGGATTATTAACATGCACAATATACACACACGGACTTCCGTTTTTCGCCATTATCTGAGAAGGCTCGGTATCTGATCTAACGACTAAAATGTTCAGGAGATGTTTGATATCCTTAGATTCATGGCGGGAAACATGACGAAAAGTCAAGGCGAGAAGTCATGGCGAGAAGTCATGGCAAGAAGTCATGACGAGAAGTCATGGCGAGAAGTCATGGCGAGAAGTCATTGCGGAACCTCATGGCGAGAAGTTCAACGAGAAGTCATGGCGAGAAGTCATTGCGGAACGTCATGACGAGAAGTCATTGCGGAAAGTCATGGCGAGAAGTCATGGTGAGAAGTTCAACGAGAAGTCATGGCGAGAAGTCATGGCGAGAAGTCATGGCGAGAAGTCATGGCGAGAAGTCATTGCGGAACGTCATGGCGAGAAGTCATGGTGAGAAGTTCAACGAGAACTCACGGCGAGATTTCAAGGCGAGGATACATGTTATGGAGAGAAATCACGCCGAGCGAGAAGTCTTGGCGAGACGAGAACTCATAGCGAGAAGTCATACGAAGAGCTGTTGTCAAGAATCATAGTGACAACGCCCAACCGTTTGTGTGGATCTTTCTAGTTAATTCAGCACATAAGATACCACACTAGTCTTGGCATGGAACAAACAAAAGCAGTAGATGGTAAAGTCTCACTTTTCCTCTACGTATTAGATACCACACTAGTCTTGGCATGGAACAAACAAAAACAGTAGATGGTAAAGTCTCACTTTTCCTCTAGGCATCAGAGCAACAGGAAGACACGGTAGCGTAGTGGCTAGGTGTATGCCTGCCGCTCGGTGGATCTTGGGTTCGACCCTCATCAGGGAGGGTTCGAAGTTTTTAAATTGACCTGGCCTCCCAGGTTGACCCAGCCTAAAATGTGTACCAGGGAATGTCTTGGGGAGTACATGCGGCCAGCGGGATACTGACCACATAACTGACCGAGTGCCCATTGGTTTATACAGTCTGGATCTAGCACCACACTCTCACTGTGCCTAAGACAATCAAGAGGGTCCTGCACTTATTATTACAGTAACACAACAATATCAAACTGATATTGATAATAGCACATACAGGGTGTAATTTTAATGACTGTGCAGTGTTTGAACATTTTGCCGGTCCAAGTTTTGTATTTACCTATTATGTTGCATGAATTTTACAGAGGGTGAAAACAAAACTTGGACCGGCAATATTTTCAAATACTGAACAGTCATTAAAAATATACCCTATATTAATACAGAGAAAACAAAAAGAGGGGGTGAGGGACAAAGATAGAGACAGAGATCTGTAAACATTAGTAAACGGGTATATTAAAAAGGAAAAGAGAACGGACGAACTTTGTTTTCAAATGCCACGCAGGCCCGTGTTATATTCTGCCACACCGACCATTACTGTTTCACACACCAAGTGTATATTTAAACACTACGCGTGTTAAATATACAATACATAAACAATTATATAGATACATATAAAGTACATACACGGAGATAGATGATCAGTTGCCAGAAAGAGAGAGAGAGAGAGAGAGAGAGAGAGAGAGAGAGAGAGAGAGAGAGAGAGAGAGAGAGAGAGACATACAAAGGGAGGCTGGATCGAAGATCAAAGACGTTTCTCGGTGGTCGTTCATTTTCCGAATAAGATATCACCTATTGATACCATCCACTGGCTCATAATTCAACGTGTCCTTGCCATTACATTGTCATTATTATCGATTCGGCTGCCGCTTCCAAGGCACTTTTCTGTTCACTATTTGTTCCAATGGTCTCCGCTACTTTCACGTGTTGTTAGTGGTCTCGGAACTTACTCCAATTTTCCCCTCTGATGGCAAAAAAAAAAATGATAATAACCTCACCCAATGCCTCGACTAAACTAGAGGAGAAAGTAAAGCTTTTAAACATAATGACAGCAATCCGAGATCGTCGTGCTTCCAGATGAGTGACAAAACCCAGCTAGTTGATTGGCTGAGAGTTTCTTTTTTAACCTGTCCCATTTTCATGTTTTCCTCCGGGGCTCTGAATCCTCAGGTTCTTTTACAGGTGAAAAGGCCAGGGTGTAAGAATAAGAGAAGAGGATGTTGAGGAGGAGGCGTGGCGGAGGCCAGGGGGTGTGAAGGTTGCGCTGTGTGGTCGCGGCGTGCGCGTGAGTGTTTGTGTGTGAGTGCGACACCTTTTGCCTCTGCATTGATCTCTACCTGGCAAGGGAGTCCACCAGTGCCAAGGGGAATAACTCGTCGTCTCCCACGAGCAGGGCCATGATCAAGGGATGTGGGGGAAGCGGGAGGGGTTTTACTGGCGTATTTTGCTTCCTCTAAACCCCTCTCCCTCTTTTTGCCTCTAATTTCCTCTCTTTGAATCGGAACTTCATATCCCCCCTTCCCCTACTAGTACCATATGCGGTATTTCATTTTAACGTTAATTCCTTTCTTAAATCGGTGCTTCCCCCCTCCTCCCGCCTCTTTCCCAAGAATGCCCTTTCCGTCCCGATTCAGCGATTGCCTTCCCTCTTCTCTTGTCTCTCACCTAGACCCCCCCCCCGCCCTCTTTTCTCCGCCTCCCCAAACACTCCTGTTCCTGGTCCCCGTGAGTAGCCTGCCTCAAATGTCCCTGCCAGCGTACAACCCGCACTCACGAAATGTCCCCATCACTCCCTCCTCTTCTCGCTCCCCGACAGTGTAGCATCCTTGCCCAGAATGCATTTGCACCTCCGCCCTGGCTGTGACAATCAACACGAGCTTGCAGGTTAGTTCACGGCAGACTACCACTCACCAGCGACGTGCCTCGGAGTGCCACACAGACTGGACTATACACCTACGTCTCCTTCCTGACCCGTCCTAGTTTCATCAAGGTATTTCTAATGTATTAACCTTTGAACTTTCGGTGCGTTGTTTTGCTGATTCATTATATAGATACCCCCCCCCCCCTTTCCCGGTGCCCACCTGACCATCTAATCTTAAATTAAGGCAGTGTTTGTTTTTATACCTGTGCTACTACGAGTCTAATATTTAGGGATACATATTTCTTTTCTAGACTAGCTAGATTAGTTGTCTATGGTAAAAATGTAAGATGTATAATTAGCATGATATTTTAGTCTTCACATTGCAAGTCTAAGATATACATAATGTGTACAGTTATACCTGTGTGGTACATTGGAGGTATGGCAATGAGTTCATGTTTACTGGACCAAACCGCGTACAAAAGTTGAAGTGGTCAGTATTCCACCGGCCTCCTTAGGAGCTTGAACATTTTCTGGTGTCCATTTTATGAGGCTGGGTCGACCATAGAGCCAGGGGAACACGAGAGAAATGCCAGTTTATTAGTGGTTAAACCCTTGACCTCCTGTCGAAAGACTAGTCCACTAGCCACACTGCCAATACAGCGCATATTTTGGTGATGGTAAAATTCTGTGCTGGTCTTATTTTATGCCTTGTCCTCCCAGGTCGGCTGGATATAGTACGGGTATCTTGGGAAATGAAAGCGGCTTGACTGATATTGACCATACCAGGCCAGGCGTTTGGGTTTTACATGTATGGGTTTAGCACCATAAACCTCAAAGCGTGTTAAATGTTTTTTTTTTTTTCCCTTTAATTTTACGTTAAATATTGAATACTAGAGGTGTTAAGATGTATACTAATTGTGATAAATGATTTATTGGTCGTGTTGTGTTATATGCAGGATTATTTATAGATTTATACTTAAGATTGGTCATGTTCAGTTATATGCTAGTTATGTTAAGTTATATATTGATTGTGTTAAGTCATATACTAAGTACGCTAGTTATAGTCTGTCCTGCTATGTTGTTTGCTAGTTTTGTTAAGTTGTATGTTCTATATTGGTTGTGCTCGGTCATATCATAGGTATATTATGGATCTGTTTATGCTAGTTTAAAAGCTTGCTATGCTAAGATAAGATATATATATATATATATATATATATATATATATATATATATATATATATATATATATATAACGTTGGATGAAGAATGACTTGCACGATGAATTGGATCAAAGTGAGGAAGAGTTGCGCAATTCCTCGACCTCACTCTCTCGCCTGAGTCCATATATATATATATATATATATATATATATATATATATATATATATATATATATATATATATATATATACATACATATATATATATATATATATATATATATATATATATATATAGAGAGAGAGAGAGAGAGAGAGAGAGAGAGAGAGAGAGAGAGAGAGAGAGAGAGACAGACAGACAGACAGACAGAGAGAGAGAGATTCATTCATTCAGTTCATTCAGTAGCATGTCCTATGCAGAACCTCGTTCCCGTAACAACCTTCTGGAAACTCTCTCGATCATAAGCTGGGTGTCCCGCGTCTGATACACCCATCTGGAGATCATCCGCCACATCCTGCACCCATCTTCTCTTTAGATGTCCTCTTCCTCTCTTCCCAGGCATATACCCCTCCATTATTGGTCTCTCCAAACTTTCATGACGTTTCGAATGACCAAAATATTTTAATTTTCTTTGTTTTATCGTCTTTAATAGCCAACCTTCTTCAATATTCAGCTCTTGAAGTATGGATGCATTTGGTCTTTTCTTTATCCAAGATATTCTTAGCACTCGTCTATAACATTTATTTTCAAAGGCATTTATGCGCTGTTCAGCTTGTTTAGTAAGTGTCCAGGTGTTACAGGCGTATCTTAAATTGGGAAAGATGCACGCTCTTAAAAATCTGATTTTTATAGTTCTATCTGTCCCTCTCCACAATTTATTCAGTTGTTTTAGTCTTTGAAGAGCAATAGCTATTCGTCTTTTAACTTCTTTCATTGTGTCACCATTGTTGGTAATCAATTCTTCTTCTTCTTCTTCTTCTTCTTCTTCTTCTTCTTCTTCTTCTTCTTCTTTCGTTCGCCTGAAGTATGTTTATAACTGCAATGTTGTCTCTTGTATGAATCTAACAGTCTTTTTTAGTTCACTCAGCGGTCCATAGAGTTTATCTTCCACTGGTGTCTCCCTATGCCAGAAGGTTCGCCTGGATATGTTGTAAAAAGATATTCAAAATTTTACACCACCTCCAATTTTTCCTCATTAACATATATTTCTTTCTCCACAGTAGTTTTATCTGTACGCATGATCTTTGTTTTTGCTGTGTTAAGATATAAGTTGTGATCACTGTTCAATTGGGTTGAGGTTATTAGGTTTGCTATATCATATATATATATATATATATATATATATATATATATATATATATATATATATATATGTGTGTGTGTGTGTGTGTGTGTGTGTGCGTACGTGCGTGCGTGCGTGCATACGTGCGTGTGTGTGTGTGTGTGTGTGTAGAGAGAGAGGTTTTATATCTTCAATAATTTAAACTTATAGTGTAAACGATAGGTTAAACCTGTGATTAGATGGGTAGCATGGCCAAATGGATACGAACGTGTGTTCTTAAACATCTGGCGTGCTGATATTGAGGTAAGGAGTTCAACCCCTACGCCGGACAGTTGGACTAACATGTTTACTTCTCGTCCTTGACTTTGGGACGTAAATTACAAGTACCTCTGAAGTCGGAGTGGAATAGTCTAATGGCAAGGGACACTGAGTGGCTCTAGAAGTAGTGTGTATGGTCTACGCTTGAGTTAACAGCGAGCAATCGTTAAATAAAACATCTGGGATCACAATCTCATTGCTCAAGAGATGAGCTGAGGTTGTGGGCCCATGTTTAACTTATGTTGCTCCAAGCAACTATAACAATATTGGTGTGGCACCGCGTGCATATTTGCGCCTTAAGGAACATACAAGAGTTTTTTTACCTTTTTTTACGTACCTCTACATACTTTACTTTTTACTTACCTCTACAGATTGTACTCTTTTACTTAACTCTATATACTTTTATTGTTTTAAGGTACTTCAATTTTAATTCACCGCAACAAAGAAGAATCCCTTCGAGCCTCATTTGCATCGGTCCGGCAATCATTTTCCGGTTTAGTGTTCGGTGGACTGCTAGACCGATCGATGGATGTTTTTTTTTAGTTTTGGGCCCGTAGGGCCCTCACTGTCGTCGACAAACTGGTTGTTTGCGGTGAATTAATATTGAAGTACCTGTTTTAATTACCTCTACATACTTTACTGTTTTTCTTAACTCTGTAGACTTTTACTGTTTTACTTACCTCTACATATTTTACTGTTTTACTTACCTCTACAAACATTTACTTTTGTACTTAACCTCTGCATACTTTTAATGTTGTACTTAGGTCTGCATACTTTCCTTGTTTTACTTACCGCTACATACTTTTACTGTTTTACTTACCTCTACGTACTTTACATATTTACTTACCTCTATGTGTTTTATTTAACTCTACAGACTTTTACTGTTTACTTACCTCTACATAATTTTACTGTTTTACTTAAATCTACATACTTTACTTTGTTACTTACCTCTGCATACTTGTACAGTTATTCAGTGTATGGCCCCGACACGTTTAGTTCTGCACTCCTGTACTAGCCTGTATGTAACCTGGGCCCTTATGGAAAGCAAAGACTGTAGTAACCGACCATGCATGTGTAAGAGTTGACCAAGGAGTGTTCTTCGGGACTGCTACCACAAACCGTTAAAAACTTTAGCTGCAAAACCCAACCAGCCAGAAACATATAAAGGGCGTAATGTTAATGACTGTGCAGTGTTTGAAAACATTGCCGGTCCAAGTTTTGTATTTACCTATTATGTTGCATGAAGTTTACAGAGGGTGAATACAAAACTTGGACCGGCAATGTTTTCAAACACTGCCCTGTCATTAAAAATGCACCCAATATAAAGATGAGGAAGAAGAAAAAAACAATTCAGCCAGCCAAAATAAAAGCTGGCTCTTCAAGAATAGGTATGCTGCGATGCAGAGGTGTCTGGATCGCGGACTTATTTTCACCTGGAAAACCCTCCAGCATTGCCACGTGAATTGGTAGAACTGTGTACAGGTTGGGAAGACAACACAGGTGGTTGATGAAATGAAATTTTAGTTAGCAATTTACACAACCAGGGAGCAATATAATGCCCTAAATATCGGTGGTCATGAAAAACCAGAGATTCGATATGCTGATGATACAGTATTACTATCCACATCACAGACTGGTGTAGAAAGCATAATCTCAACCCAAAGAAATAGTGAAAATCACAACTTATATCTTAAAGTAGCAAAAACAAAGATAATGCATACAGATAAAACTACTATGGAGAAAAAAATATATGTTAATGAGGAAAGGTCGGAGGTGGTGAAAAATTTTGAATATCTTGGGTCATTGATTGCCAACAATGGTGACACAATGAAAGAAATTAAACGACGACTATCAATTGCTCTTCAAAGACTAAAACAACTGAATAAATTATGGAGTGGGACAGACAGAACTACGAAAATTCGATTTTTAAGAGCATGCATCTTTCCCATTGCAACATACGCCTGTGAGACCTGGACACTTACTAAACAAGCTGAACAGCGCATAAATGCTTTTGAATAAAAATGTTATAGATGGGTTCTAAGAATATCTTGGGTAAAGAAAAGGACAACAGAATCCATACTTCAAGAGCTGGATACTGAAGAAGTTTGGCTTTTAAAGACGATAAAACAAAGAAAATTGATATATTTGGGTCATTCGAAACGTCATGAAAGTTTGGAGAGAACAATAATGGAGGGGTATATGTCTGGGAAGAGAGGAAGAGGAAGGCCAAAGAGAAGATGGGTGCAGGATGTGGCGGATGATCTCCAGATGGGTGTATCAGACGCGGGACATCTTGCTTGTGATCGAGCAGTTTTCCGGAAGGTTGTTATGGGAGCGAGGTTCTGCAAAGGACATGCTACTGAATGAATGAATGAATGAATGAATGAATGAATGAATTTTACACAAAGAGCAAAGAATTAGAGACAGCGATGAATAATATGGGCATGGCATTTTGCGAGCTGTAGTAGATAGTAAACGTTAGGAAGGCTTGGCGTGAGTTACTTGCGGCCTGGATTTTCCTTTGCAAGTTGTGCTGAGCTAGGAGATGACATCGCAGCTCTCGGGACACTCCCTTGCGGGCTCCGTCCCCAACTTCAAGAGCCAAGGAAGAGTGCCACTACTGATCGTACCAGAGGCAGCGTAATTATGTGTCCGCCTGCTCTGTTCTCGGATTTCTATTTTTAGCGATTGCGAAATGGCGCGTGATTAATTCTGGTAAATAGGGGTCAGCATGACTGACTACATAAGAGCGCTCGTTCTTACACATCCGGTGTGCTGATGCCGAGATGAGGGGTTCAAACCCTACACCGGTCAGTTGGACTGAAATGTTGACTCATCATCTTTGCCTTGGGGACGTAAATTACAAGAACATCTGAATTCGGAGTTGGTTCACCTTATGACGAGGAACACTTGTAATAGGGAAAGCTAATCCACAAGCAAAAATAAGTCACGTGCACTAAAAGTAGAAGCACGTGTTTGGACTATGCTTGAGTTCAAAGCAAGCGAACGCAAATTTTAAAAAAATATATAGAAGTGGTGCTACAGGAAAAAGTATATTCTCAGAAACTATCACTGTTATTTGTTTCCTAGTATAGTGTCATAAGTTCTCAGTTGTTTGTTTTTTTTTTAAATATTTTTCTGGAGAATTTATTGGAGAAAGAACTTAGTATTTAGATGATGTCAATGTTGTTTGCAATGTTCAATTCATAATAATATGTAGCTTTCCTTGCGTAAGCTTTCTTCTCACAGTCAAGACGAATGAGGATGTTGATTTTTGCAACTTCAGTGTTGTACAGTTTCTTCACCGCCTATTGTATCTTTGGCTTGTTGGCCTGTTTTGTCAACAATGAAGACGAGTGTTGTTATATTCAGTCTTCTTCAATGCAGACTCAGTGGTCAGAGTGTACTTGACCTGGCAATACTTGTCAATTTAGTCTCTTTGACGCTTTCACCGGGGTATTTAGCAGCCCTGCGCAGATTCTGTGTTTCGGGGCGACGGGGTGTCTCAGTGCTCAGTGTAACCCTTTCCATCTCACACAGCTTTGGTATTAACTATTGTTGCTGCTGCGGCTGCTGCTGCGGCTGCTGCTGCGGCTGCTGCTGCGGCGGCGGCGGCTGCTGCTGCTGCTGCTTTGAAGAAAAAGTCGTTCAGACCCCTTTCAACCGTCATTCTGTCGACATGCTTGCGGAAATAGAGCAGAAGAGAAACAAGGTAAGGCCTCCCCCCCCCCCCCACTTATAACACGTGTTATAACTGGGACCCTTATGGTGTTTCTTTTCTGCCTGTGGTATCAACTTTTTCATTCGACCATTCCCCCTACCCCGTTCAACCTCATGAGCGAAGTTATAATTGGGGCCCATTCCAGCCTTATTAATAATCCTGCAACCAATTCAGGCACATTTCGGAAATTAATTTCAAAGGGATTGTAGCCCAGGTAATGGCTGTATGTTACTCACTCTCCCGTAGCTTATATACGTCCTGTCCTAGGTACGTCATACTTAACATCATTCTGACCCCTGCTGCTGTTACTTTAACTCCTTGTTTCCCAGGTGTTTGTTACTTCAAAGTAGTAATTGACTATTGCTGGAAGTGTTAAGGGATATAGCGGATGCATCAAGCATGGGGATGTCTTCTTGGGAACAAACTGACTATTTAGACTCCGGTATTTTCTGAACCTTTGAGTTATCCCTTGAAGTATATTGTGTGAACCTTTCGTTGTAAAGCCGGAATGATGAGACCTCTTATCTTTTAAGTGTTATTGCGTGAAAATCTTGTCCTAACATTGGAATAGTGTGAACCTCTTATCTTACCGCCTTGCGTTGGTGTTTTACGCTATGGTATGGGTGACGGTCGTTTAAAAAGCAATGGCAAACTACTGAACGAAAACGTGCCAAGAGATCACAACAACAAAAAATGCTGGTGTTGACTGCGACGTCTTGTAAAGGATATGCAACTAACTTTAACTTAACTTGTCTAACTGGACTTGTGTGAACATCCTATCTTAACACGGGAATTATGTGAGCGTCTTGTCTTAACACTGGAATTGTGTGAATTTATTGTATTAACCTGGAATTGTGTTGACCACTTGTCTTAACATTGGATTTTTCTGGATCTCTTATCTTAACACTGGAATTGTGTGAACCATTTGTCTTAACATTGGCATGGCATTAACATATAAACTATAAATACATGTATTTATTTATACTTTCCCATGAAACCTGTCATATGAAATTATTATTATGAAATATGAAATCAAAACACAACATTATTGAACTCAGGACATTTCTACAGGTGCTCAGTCGTCGTCTTCAGTAACCAACGTGAAGTTCCCATGTTAATGGTACCAGTGGCAGTCTGATTAAATGTCCGCCTGCATTGTCCTGTACGCGTTGAGTATTTATCCAGACCCACTGCTCACCCTCTCCCCTTTCTCACCGCTCAATTATCCTCTGCATATGTCGGTCGTTTATTTTGCTGCAAATCCCATTGTATCCCAGAGAAACCACGCCACATCAGCCTTGTCATAACTAAGATCACTTGCCAAAGGAGAGGAAAGGCCACTCTACCAGCCTGTTCATTTCCTCCGCATACCGGCATGCTCTAGGCAGAAAATCCATGATATGCTCTAGACTTGCGTCTTTTCCACGCGAAACAATACATTTCCTATTTAACGTCGCATGCATTACGAGTCTGTCACAACAACAATACAGTAAAACCTCGGTTTTCGTGATAATCCGTCAGAAAACAATTGGCGAAATCCGAAACCGACGAAAACCGAGGTAATTATTTTCATATGAATCAATGTACATCCAATTAATTCGTTCTAGATACTCCAAAGTAATACTAAAAACACATTTTATAGAGAATAAATACAGACTTTAATACTATATTTCGGCCCCAGACTTGTCCGAACTCGCACCTTCGGTGTTCACACAACGAAACATAACGCCACACTGAGCAGAAAAACCCGTGGTCCATTTTTCCCCCCGCAAAATTAGCAGGTCATGTTGGCACTCCGACGAAATCCGAGGCAACCGACGAAAACCAAGACAATGGTTTCGCGGGAAAAAATATCGATGAATACCGAAAGCGACGATAACCGAAGGCAACGAAAACAGAGGTTTTACTGTATGTCGTTATGTGCTACTCCCCGGCTATCAGAACACCGAACTTTTCCCTCCATGTTTTACCATTTAATTCGTTTTCTGCAAAGCAACTCAAGAAACGTTAGTTGGTTTGTTAGTTAAATTAGTTTCATGTCTTTTACAGGACATCGCAGTTAACTCCAGCATTTTGTGGCTGTTTGTGATTTACTAGACAATTTATAATATTCATTATTCTCTGAACGTCCGATGCTGATACCATCGAAATCATAGCAAAGACATCTGTTTCCAAAACCATCGAAATCAACCCAAGGACATCTGTTTCCAAATCGTCTGCAGCTAATTTTGAACCCTCGACTCGGGCATCATCATTATCAAGTGCCCTGCCAGCTGGCGTAGGCGTCCATGGCTCTCCTCAGATCTCCGTCTTTGGTGTTCTGGATTAACTCTACTAATAATATTCCCCCATGCCACCGTCTCAATCCATCCAGCATCATTTCTCTTGGTCTGCCTCTTCCTCTCTTCCCCTCGATCTTTCCAGTTGTCACGATGTTCTCCAATGTCTCTCTTGTTAGTTACTCTGGCAGTCCAAGGAATTCGTAACATTGGTCTCAAAACCCACATTTCTGTTGCTTCTAAGTTCTTTCCTAATTTGTTCATTAGGAACAAGATTCTCTGCCATACAGCAAAACTGATTCTATATAGCATTTCAACACTCTCTTTCTCGGTATGTCAGGGAATTGTGAAACACGTTCACTGGCCCTAAGCCACAGCGCTGGTTGTGTATACATACTGGTTAGCATATACACAAAAACGGCTCTGATGTTAAATTGATGAAAACCTGAGAATTGTATAACTAGAAATTCTGAATAACGAAGAGATGCTGTCATATATTTTTGAAGGGAGTGGGAGATCACTGTAGTGCATGCCCCATCTCTAATAAAAGATGTAGAGCCCCATCCTCTTCTATCTTCAATAACCCCAGAATATGAACCTTGAGTTATCTGCAGGCCTCGTTCTATTAAGTATTGTCTAGGAGATATAGATTATGGCCCTGGTAAGAATGGTAATTTACTAACTGGGAATCTGCCCCTTCTCCAATGAATCTGATAGCTCTGGAGCCCCCTTATTGTTTATCAAATCTGAGGAAAGTCTGGAGAAGTTTCTCAGCCTGATTTAGATGAAGAAAACATGGATGTTGAGCAGTTGATAGATCTAGAGTCTTTTTATTTCCCCATTCAGTAAGTCATTATGAGTTAATTGATCTTTAAACAATCAAACACATAAACAATCACATCAGATTTTGACAACAGGATGTACAAAGAAGTTGTTTACACAGATAGGTTTGAACTTGACAAATTAACAGAAGGTCAATTCATGTTAATCATTTATTGACTGGCTTGAGCCTTCTGGTCAGTACATACATCTCTATTGTGATTTACACAAAGTAATAGAACAGTTGCACATTGGACCATTGTCCCAGACAAGCAATAATAAGCATCAATATATGAGATGTCAATAAGTGTGAAAACATAGTAAACATTTTGATGTTGTACATATTAAGTATGATAGTGTTGTCTCAACCATAAACATCAGTGTTCCTGTAATTGGGTGTGGGTTCTACTTATGAGAAAAGTAACCTGGTGACTGGAGGATTAGGTAAGCCAGGGTCCATTGACTGATGGATCCACTTCAGGTCTGCCCGTATAGCTCCTCTGAAGGCCTCCCCATGCTCTGCTCATAGCGAAGTCATCCTCCCTCTCACTTGTGGTTCATCTCTTTCTCTCGGCTTCCCTCCCTCAGGTCTGATTTAGGTGGTTAATTTGCTGATGTGTTGGGTGGTTGTTGGTATGTAGCCACCAAGATCACTGATGAATATTCGCATAAATATATACATTCCTACCAATACAATAATAAGAAGTAGGTCGGAAGAATCTAAATTCCTGAAGTAGGAACTAGTTCCCCTCCCCTCCTTTTCTCTCTGAGCTAGTGTTGGGTTAAGTTGGGGTGGTCAGAGATTATCACACGGTGTACGCCTTGTATCAACTTGTTCCTGCTGTATGTAAATTCTCATTTGACCGGGGTCAGTGAACGTGTACAGTAAGACATTGACAAGAGTGAGAATATGTCAAGATGCATGTAAATAAATGACATACATTTAGAACATTTCTTCCACTAAATGGTGTTTACAATGTGTATAAATAATTCTCTGTGTTTTCCCAATTAACTACTTCTTCTTCTTGTGTCTAATAACTCTCTTCCATTACCTGTTGTTGTTGTGATGTTGAGTGTTGGGTTGCGTGGTGATGAGTGGTGTGGAGTGGTGTTGTGTTTTTAAGTTATGTTGAGTAATGAGTTAAGCTCACTTCGCGTGATGGTTTTTCCGCGAAGCACAACTTTCTCATGTAATGCAATTCATGTGTGCCCTTATCTAATTACATTTGACATAAATATAAATATTTATTTCGCCAAACCATATTAATTCTATAGATAAAGGAGAAAGGAAAGATTGATTTCACTTTCGGCTTTCTAGATTGTAAATAGGCATAGATAAGTCTGTTTTAGAACAAGGCACTTATTCTAGTACACGAACTGTCTTTTCAGCTGTAGATAGTGGTGCATCTTTAACAATGTTTCTGGTGAAATGCACAAGATTGCTTTAGAATCATCACTTCTCACAGTTGTTTAGAATAGAATATAGTAGTGGAATGCACTTCTTAAAGTTAATAATTATCTCTAAGAATATCAGAGATTGTAGTTTCATCGAAGAGAATATTCCGCCCGGGAATGGCTTTGCGTCGTTAGAATCTACAGTCGAGCATTTTTACATTTCAGCGGTTTTAATTAATACTCATACATTTCAATTGACATCACAAACATGGGTTTACATTACTTGATACATCGGGTTCTTAGTCTAATCAAGGGCCAACAAACGTACCTCGGATCCAGACTTTTGCCTTGCCCATTGAATTTTTGGTCACACAATCTTCTCACATCCGTCCATGGAGCGAGTTCAGACAAAAGTGCGGGCTTATTAACATTTCTGATGAAATAGTAATATATGTTAATTATGCACTGGCGCGAAGGCGGGTCATGTGGTTTTCCTATCCAATGGTTTTCTGAGCTTGGTCTGATGAAATCTTTCCAAGAATCCACGTCATTTGTCACTTGTTCAGTTCCAGTTTTGATGTTAAGTTTTAAGTCCCAATCTCCAATTGCGTTTGTGAAGTCAATTTCTTTTAATGTTGTTTCCTCTTTTTGCGGCATGTGTTGATAAAATGAATAATGTTGGCTGCGTTATGCCACAGATGCATAATAGATTGCACGATTTATTGCTTGGCATATTTAGCTGCATCTCGTTAGATGCATACTGCAGAAATCACACAACATAAAATAAAGTAATTAGATAAATATTTCAAGCTGAAATATACACATATTCGCACAGTAATTTCAATTGTCTACCACGATAATTTTAAACTGACTATCGTGTCTTTCCGTTTTCACAAAACTGGCATATGCAGATTAATCATGATGGCTTCTGCGACCTGTAACAAGCGACTTTTTTGTGTGTTAAACAACACACGAAACGCATTGTCCCTGTCAATCACGTGACCGGTTTCCAAAATATGCCGTTCAATCGATGACGTAGGAGGTTTGTGGTGTGTCGGCTTGGCCAGGTTCCCGACATCTTTATGTATTTTTATGTCAATCCAATTGGGTATGTGTTCGACCACCTATTGTTTAACTGCCTCTCTGTCCTGCCGATGTAGGTAGATATTAGACATAGACATATGTGAATTGATAAATATTTGGATTGGAACTAAAAATCCATTGTCTGGAATCCACAAATTAAATGAAATAGAGGATGATCTTAAAACACACAGAGCATACACATAAAAAGAAATGAATAATGTGAGGGATGTGGACAGAGCTGTATGGGATAGCTAAGGATATTAGAACTTGGAGTGAGTTGGTTGAGAAAATGAGAGGGAAGACCAGGAGAACTTTTAATCTGATAGCGGTGGGAACGATTAGTAGTATGACCCTTCGCTGGCTGTTGAACGAGGGGACGGAGCACGTATGGGAATGTCCTGAGTGCAGTGATGTCGGTTCTTAACTCAACTCAACTCAACTGGTTGAGAAAATGCCTCAAGTGTGTGTGTGTGTGGGGGGGGGGGGAGTGAACGAGGAAAGAAGAGGTAAATAAAATACTAGCTTAATTAAGTTGTAGGCGAGTCATCTTGAGTTATATACTAGCCATGTCATGTTATTGATGCATCATGTTGAATTATAAGTTGTATGTGGGTCATCTTGAGTTATATACTAGCTAAATTAGATTGTAGGTGGGTCATTTTGAATTATAAACCAGCTAAGTTAGGTTGTAGGTTGGTTACCTTGAGCTATATACTGGTTAAGTTAGGTTGTGGGTAGGTTATCTTGAGTTATATACTAGCTAAGTTAGATTATAGGTGGGTCATCTTGAGTTATATACTAGCTAAGTTAGATTGTAGGTGGGTCATCTTGAGTTATATACTAGCTAAGTTAGATTGTAGGTGGGTCATCTTGAGTTATATACTAGCTAAGTTAGATTGTAGGTGGGTCATCTTGAGTTATAAACCAGCTAAGTTAGGTTGTAGGTTGGTTATTTTGAGTTATATACTGGCTATGTTAGGTTGTAGGTGAGTCAGGTTGTAGGTTGGTTATCTTGAGTTATATACTAGCTAAGTTAGATTGTAGGTGGGTTATCTTGAGTTATAAACCAGCTAAGTTAGGTTGTAGGTTGATTATCTTGAGTTATATACTAGCTAAGTTAGATTGTAGGCGAGTCATCTTGAGTTATAAACCAGCTAAGTTAGGTTGTAGGTGGGTCATCTTGAGTTATATACTTGCTAAGTTAGGTTGTAGGTGTGTCATCTTGAGTTATATACTAATTAAGTTATTGAAGCATTATGTTGAATTATACTAGCTAAGATATGTTGTAAATTCATTCTGTAGAGTTATATACCAGTTAAGTTAGGTTGTAGGTGAGTCGTGTGTGTCATATACTAGACATGTCAAATTATTGGTGCATCATGTTGAGTTATCTACAATTTATATTGGATTGTAAATACATTATACTGAGCTATGTTCTTGATAATTTGGAATGGCCATGGACCATGTTGAGTTAGGAATAGTTACCCGACTTAACTAACCTCAACTAACTACTAATTATGTTAAATCTATCTATCTATCTATCTCTCTCTCTCTCTCCTGGTGTGGAAAGATTAGGGCAGTTACCCCATCTGGCTCTCTCTCACTATCTCTTTCACTCTCTCTCTCGCTCTCTCTCTTTCTTTCTCTCTCTCTCTCTCTCTTGTGTCGTTTAGCCTAGAGAAATATAGGGCAAGCACCATATGCCCAATGTACGTCATAGTGTGGAAAAATGTGTTATGTTGTAGATAGGATAATGTTCCGTTGTGTACTAGTTGTGTTATGTTGTAGATAGAATAATGTTCCGTTGTGTACTAGTTGTGTTATGTTGTAGATAGAATAATGTTCCGTTGTGTACTAGTTGTGTTATGTTGTAGATAGAATAATGTTCCGTTGTGTACTAGTTGTATTATGTTGTAGATAGAATAATGTTCCGTTGTGTACTAGTTGTGTTATTTTGTAGATAGAATAATGTTCCTTTGTGTACTAGTTGTGTTATGTTGTAGATAGAATAATGTTCCATTGTGTACTAGTTGTGTTATGTTGTAGATAGAATAATGTTCCGTTTTGTACTAGTTGTGTTATGTTGTAGATAGAATAATGTTCCGTTGTGTACTAGTTGTGTTATGTTGTAGATAGAATAATGTTCCTGTGTGTACTAGTTGTGTTATGTTGTAGATAGAATAATGTTCCATTGTACTAGTTGTGTTATGTTGTAGATAGAATAATGTTCCATTGTGTACTAGTTGTGTTATGTTGTAGATAGAATAATGTTCCGTTGTGTACTAGTTGTGTTATGTTGTAGATAGAATAATGTTCCGTTGTGTACTAGTTGTGTTATGTTGTAGATAGAATAATGTTCCGTTGTGTACTAGTTGTGTTATGTTGTAGATAGAATAATGTTCTTGTGTGTACTAGTTGTGTTATGTTGTAGATAGAATAATGTTCCATTGTACTAGTTGTGTTATGTTGTAGATAGAATAATGTTCCATTGTGTACTAGTTGTGTTATGTTGTAGATAGAATAATGTTCCGTTGTGTACTAGTTGTGTTATGTTGTAGATAGAATAATGTTCCATTGTGTACTAGTTGTGTTATGTTGTAGATAGAATAATGTTCCATTGTGTACTAGTTGTGTTATGTTGTAGATAGAATAATGTTCCGTTGTGTACTAGTTGTGTTATGTTGTAGATAGAATAATGTTCCGTTGTGTAATAGTTGTGTTATTTTGTAGATAGAATAATGTTCCATTGTGTACTAGTTGTGTTATGTTGTAGATAGAATAATGTTCCGTTGTGTACTAGTTGTGTTATGTTGTAGATAGAATAATGTTCCGTTGTGTACTAGTTGTGTTATGTTGTAGATAGAATAATGTTCCGTTGTGTACTAGTTGTGTTATGTTGTAGATAGAATAATGTTCCTTTGTGTGCTAGTTGTGTTAATTTCTTTCATACTGGCCATATTAGTTACATACTAATGGGTTGTCTGCTATGCTAATTTATACGATGATCAGGTTAATTAATAAACTGGATATGTTAAGCTAACCACTTTTATTATTAAGTTGTATACTATATATAGAGAGAGCGACAGCGTATTTGTGTCTGCGTGAGAGAGATAGAAAGAGAAGGGGGGGGGGGGAGGAGGAGGAAGAGCTGTCTGCAAGCACAGCCATTTATTATGTATGGAAGGTGACTTGTGCTCAAAGGAAGACGTACCCAATCCATTTTATCGGTAGTAGCCACGTAAATGCTAAGAATTTCATATATATACTAGGTCAGCGGTTCTCAACCGGTGCCTGCGACTACAGTGGTGTCGCCATGTTGTATCTGAAAGAAAAGAAGTAGGAGTATCCGCCACAATACATTTTAAATGCAGTTATTTTAATCAGAAATTTTGAGTTGAGACCGTAAAGATTCCTAACGTTTATTTCAATATGGCCATAACCAAAATACTAAAGTCAAGTGGGTTGACTTTATTGCAAAGGCTGTTCTGATTCTCTCTCACTCTCTCACACATTCTCTCTCTCTCTCTCTCTCTCTCTCTCTCTCTATATCTCTCTCTCTCTCTCTCTCTCTCTCTCTCTATCTATCTATCTATCTATCTCTCTCTCTCTCTCCTGGTGTGGAAAGATTAGGGCAGTTACCCCATCTGGCTCTCTCTCACTATCTCTTTCACTCTCTCTCTCGCTCTCTCTCTTTCTTTCTCTCTCTCTCTCTCTCTCTCTCTCTCTCTCTCTCTCTCTCTCTCTCTCTCTCTCCTGGTGTGCGAAAAATGAGTGACTGAAAAGGCCGAATGTAAAACGGAACTGTGTGTCCCTTTGTGACCCTTTTAAAATAAAGTTTGCTCTTTGGCTCACCAGAATGGCAAGCCGCTTGCTGAGAGCTTCGCTCAAAGCACGAACTCCGTAGCTCCAGTGGTGACCCCTGGAATGACCGGGAAAAAACTGCACTCGTGCTCTAAATGACGCAGTCCGGGGAACGCATCCACGACGTTCAGAACGCAAAGTAACCACTTCGCCAGTGAGACTGGCTACATTGCTCAATTCTACTAATGCCCTTACCTTGCCATTAGGCAAATGCAAGCATGTCAGTTAAGGTTCATGGCCATGGATACTTAAAACAATAATAAGCCCCCCCCCCTCCCCCCAATAAACAATTAGTTGCATTGCTTTTACAGGGCGTTGCAAGCAACCCCAGCATGTATTGGTTGTTTGTGATTTACTTGGCAATTTTACTTTCAGTAGTTTGCCAGTGCTTTCTGAATGGCCAACGCCTCCTACCATTGAAATCAACGCAATACGATATGTTTCCAAATCGCCCGCAGCTGATTTCGCACTCTCGACTTGGTTTGTCGGGGAGTTGTGACGCTACATGTCACAAACCACTTAGCCACAGATGCACACACATCCCCGATATGTTCATGCCTATTACACGCTTTATTTTATTTTCGTCAGCGTCCATGGTTTGCCTGTTATTGAAGGCAGGTTCACAGTCTCGACACACTAGTTTAGATGCGAGAACATTTGGAAGTAGATCGCTTTGCGTTGATTTTCACAATGGTATAAGCATTGCGGAGTATCCATTTCTGGAAAGATTGGCTCAGAATGGAGTGGGTAGAGGCAATCTCAAAGCGTGCGTAATGGAACAGCCAGACAGACTTTAATTCAAATTGCCGCTGGAATAATCAGCATGGAAACTCTTCGGTGGCTTTTGAAGAGGAGAGACTAAATATGTCTGGGAATATCCGGGTGCAGTAATGTCACATGGTAAATCCAGGAATCAATATATTAAATATGTTATATTATTTACGTTAATGACCTGTCGTCTTTTTCTGCCCTGTTCGCCCATATGCCCTCAACAAACCCACACTAGGTCAACCTATCTCTTGCTGTCTCCTGCAGCTCACAATATTATTCATCTTTGTCTGTAAATCTATTTTCCGTGTGTTTTTAGGTCTCCCACTATTTCCTTTGCTTTTTGGGTTCCAGACAGCAGAGTGTCTAGTTATACTGTCCTCAGGTGTTCTCAGTGTATGGCCTATCCAGCGCCTTTTCCTTACCTTTTTGTTCACTGGAATGCGTTTAGTTTATTGAATATGGCAGGTCTTTCATCATCATCATCTATATCATCATCATCATCATCATCTTCCACTTTTACCGTCAAGCATTATGGGGAGGAATAGGTGACATTACAGCTCGCGACGGGTGGCACTGGATCGTGTCATTCTGTGTGATTGTACAATGGCTTTAATATCGTCAATCCATTCTCTTTTAGAGCGTCCTCTTGCTCTCGCATCAGATCTTTTTTAGTGTAGTGTCAGTGCTGGTTGTTAATGGTGTTGCAGTCTAACGTGAAGGCCAAACCATTTTATCTCATGCCTTTTAATATATGTGGCACAAGGTCTTGATCCCACTGTCTGTTAGATAACATCACTTCTTACTCCGTCTCGGATAGTTAAGTTGGCAGCTCTTCTCAAGCATCTCATCTCACAGGTGTTGATTTCGTGTAAGTATGATTTATGTAATATCCATTGACATTTTTAACATAAGGTTGGTGTTAATATGCTATTTATTATCTGTCGTTTAGCAGACGCAGGAATATTTGGATGTTTGAGTATGGGTGATAATTGATATGTAATCACACTTGCTTTTTTGACTTTCGATTTCGATTTCTCTGACTATTCTGCCATCAGTTGTAATTAAGTTCCTAGATATTTAAATTCTTTAACTTGCTTCAGAGATGTGCTATTGATCAGTATATTTAGGCAGGTCTGTAAATTGATAATTGTATTTCAGTTCCCACACTTCATACGTTGATATCTCCCAACATATTAAGTTCATATGTTAGGATACAATAGTAGATTGCGAGGTATTCAGAGCGATAAGTCATACTAAATGAACACGCATGTGTTATTTGCCGCTCATAGAAGTAGAAGAAAGAAGTAAAGTTTTGAGGACGCACTAGACAAAAATGAAATTGACAGCTACAGTTACCGACCGGGATTAGAATGGGTCATGATGACGACATCGTGTCGCCGCAGGAACAAGTGTACTTCGACCAACTAGACACTCAAAGTAATTCATAGTGATAGAACATGAAATATGAGAATTCACGGCAACCTTGTTGAAATTGGCTTGTCATGCTAATGTTGCGTGGTAGGGGGTGAATTCCACGTTACTAGAGTATTACAAGCCGGTCTCCGTGGCTAAGACCTTACGGACGCAAATCGTGAGCCCGCTTACCCGAGTTCGAAACACAGCTGCGACCGATGTGCCAGCAGTCCGCGTCGCGTTTTGTTTTAACGTGTTGGTAAGGGAGCCGATCGTTTAGAAAGCAATGGCAAACTACTGAACGTAAACTTGCCAAGACATTAACAACAGCAGTAAAATGTGTGTATTGACAGCGATGTCCTGTAAACAGGATATGCCAAAAAACAAGTGTTACAAAGGAGGTGTATGGTGACTTGAATATTATAACAAAAACAAGGATGGGGGAGGGGTTACTAGACTTATAAACGGGGTCGCAATTAGGTGTTTATTATAAATGTAGTCGAAAATTATATGGGGTCGTGGCGGGGGTTGTCGTGGGGTAATATGTTATTTTAAAAGAGTCTCGTGAGTTACTTGGATATTATAAAAACAAGGGCTTTAGTTATCTGAAGTCAACATTTTAGTCCAGCTGACCGGTGTAGGGGATGAACCCGCTGCCTCGTTGTGTTGATGCCGATGTCAGTCCAACACTGGTCAGTTGGACTAAAATGTTAACTTCTTGTCCTTGACTTGGGGACGTAAATTACAAGTACCTCAAAAGTCTGAGTGGGTTAGCCGTATGGCGAGGGACTTTAGTAATAGAAAAAGCTAATCAACACGCAAAAAGAAATCAGCCTAGTGCACTAGACGTAGTAGCACGTGTATCGACAGAAAGACAAGACAAGACAGGCAGGCAGGCAGACAGGCAGGCAAGCAGGCAGGCAAGCAGGCAGGCAGGCAGGCAGGCAGGCAGGCAAGCAGGCAGGCAGACAGACCTACAACCATGAGTACACATACAGTGAGAGTGTGTGTGTGTGTGTGTGTGTGTGTGTGTGACAGAGAGAGAGAGAGAGAGAGAGAGAGAGAGAGAGAGAGGGAGAGGGAGAGAGGGAGATGGAGAGCGTTCATCCTGCATACATTAAACAATCATAGACAGTTTGCGAAAATATCAAACCAAACAGGCCGCTCGCTGTTCTAGGTACAATTAAAAGTTAGGAATCATAGACACAAACCGAAAATGTATAGCACGTGTGACGACTAATGGATCTTCGTTAGTACCACTGCGATTGTGCCCTGTGCTGAAGCTCTCCATCTGTGTGATGTGTAGTATATTGGGGATTTATCGGTGTGAAATTAAAGTAATGCTTTACTTGCCAAAATTGTAAAAGCAAAAGCATCTACAGGTAAAATAGTTCAGTGTCAAAGGTTACCCCCAGCCGCATGTTACAGTGGCTCTTATGTAAGCACAGAATAGGAACACTGTAACCTAGCACGATGCCGTAAGAGGCGACTAAAGAGGGTTGGTGTGGAGCTGAGAACCCTACCCTGTAGAAAACTTTTAACTGCAAAATCCAAAGAACAAACAACAAATCTAAACACAAGGAAACAGAAATAACTCCTTTAGCCAAGAGGAAGGGAGGCTCTTAGAGAAGAGGCATGATGTGTTGCTTAGTAAGCCGCAGGGAGTTGACATAGCCGAATTGCTCCATTTTACCTTGTAAAACCTCAAGAACCAGAGCCTGGAATGTAAGGATTAATATGGAGAGGGCAAGAAGCAAGCTGCAGGATATGGGATAAATTGGCGTTAATTGTTTGAGGATCTGTGCTCCAACTGAAGATAAATAGCGACAGGAACAGCAACAGGAGCAGCAGCTGCAAAAGAAGAAGATGATAATGATGATGCTCACGAATAAGTAGATGATAATTATAATGACAAAGACGAAGAAGTAGATGCTGATGATGATGATGATGATGATGATGATGATGATTATGATGATGATGATGATGATGATGATGATGATGATGATGATGATGATGATGATGATGATGATGATGATGACAAAAGAATAAGAAGAGGATGGTGATGAATAAAGATGATGATCATGATGATGGAGCAGCAGCAGAAGATGAAGCTGAATGAAATGAAATTGATTGATTGATTGATCTAGGAACCGACATCACAGCATTCGGGGCATTCCCATAGGCGCTCCGTCCCCATCCTCAGCAGCCAGCGAAGAGTTCCTACACCATTAGTACCAGTAGCAATCTGATCATATGAAAATCATATGAGACAAAACAGAAGAAAACGATAAATTACCCTACAGGCTTACAGGAACAGATATTCATATACACTAATTCATAGTATTATTACCTAGATCGGCTGCTCATTTCTCCGCCCGCTTTCAATCCTATAGAAATATCTATGTCCATTATGAAAAGCTGTACTTGGTTATCCTTCACGTACTTGCAGCTTTCATTCAGCTTCACGTCTGTTTTGCTCATTGGCGTTCCGTCTTTTGATTTCATTCTTTATAATAACGAACTATTGCAGGTATATTCTCATTCTCTTTCATGACTAAAGTATTGTATATTTAAGACGTAGTGCCATCCCCGCTTGTCATTAACTCTTGATTGAACGAGTTTAAATAATCGAATTTTACCAGTGCAGTGTTTCATGAAGTCTGTTTATGGTCATGCTTGATCATTGCAATGTGGATCTCATTGCTTCAAATCGAGTTATAACTTAACATGTCACCAGATGTCAACATCCAGATTATCAGGAGCGACTTGTGGACATTATAAAACGGTATAGGATGCAGACAGTTTATTTAGTCTAGAAATAATGTATAACCTACTATCTTCTTCTTCTTCTTCTTCTTCTTCTTCTTCTTCTTCTTCTTCTTCTTCTTCTTCTTCTTCTTCTTCTTCTTCTTCTTCTCGTCCTCCTTCTTCCTACTCACCCCTTTATCCTCCATTACGGCATAGGCCCTCAACCAAACCACTCCAAGCCGAACTAGATTTTGCTATCTCTCCTGCAGTTTCCTCCAAGTCCTCTTACTAATGTGAAGTGAAAACGTGGATTAGAAAACAGAGCACGCAGTTCTATGCAGCCGGTTTGGGAGGACTGATAAAACTATGGGATACGTGCATCAATGTTGGTGGAAATTATGTTGAGAAATAAATGGACAATGTATGTATAAAAATAAACTGGTTTCAAGTTATCATGTGTAGTTATTTTTCTACAGCCACTTGTGAATTGCTTATTAACTTACCCTCATACCCGTGTTATTGATGTACTGTCCACGAACGTAACATGCCTTTCGTTTAGTGAAACCTTCTGTGTTTGTGTGCGTGTGTGTGTGTGTGTGTGTGTGTGTGTGTGTGTGTGTTTTGTTATTTGCACTACTTTCACCTTTGAGTGTATTGTTTGTTTACGCACATACACGTGCCTTGTCTGTATAATTTCCCGCTTATCAATTCCAGTGCTCAGATAGTTGTATTATACGACGGTGTCTAAAGCACAAACTGTGATGACATGTTATATATACACACTCACTCGCGCACACACACACATACACACACAGCGCGGCAACACATGAAAAGAGAAATTTACCAATTCTAATATTCCGGTGGCCGCTCTCCCTGGCCAGGGGTTAGCGTCTTTATCCGTAATCCCGTATACTCTAGTGAGTGACGTGATGTGCGCGAGAATTCGTAGCGGTTCTCGCCGCTACGGTAACTTACGGGGTATGTGAGCCGGTCGCTCAGAAAGCAATGGCAAACTACTGAGAGTAATCTTGCCTTGTACATCAACAGCAGCTGAAAAATACTGGTGTTGACTGCAACGCCCTGTAATGGATATGCAACAACAACAAAATATTCAAGACTCAATGGAACTCAAACAGTCTCATTCTCCAGCGAGCCATGACGGCGCATGCGCACTGACATCCACTTTCTAGTCCATCTCTGTAATTCAACTTCCGTATAAACTGACGACATTCTTTTGCACATCTTACTTTCACAGTCCGCCCCCCCCCCCCACACACACACACACACACACACTGTATGGTTTCTGCGTGTTATTAAGTTTATTTATCTGCAAAAAACAATTATTTATCTAACCTTGATGTCGTCTAGCTATTCTGTCCTCATTACTGGTCCATGATTTATTTACTTATTTATTCACTTATTTATTTATGTATTTATTTTTTTGTTAATTATTATTTATTTGAGCATACCAACAGCATAACGTGGACGGTAAGACTTAGTTTTCATTTGTTTGCCTAATTTAGTTTTCTAGGCTCCTGGAAAGAAGGTAATCTGCCATTGCTTTCCTTCTTGGAAGTGAGGACACTGGTGGCTGGCCGTAGTATCCTTTGTCTGTATAAAGATGCCTTCTGTACACCGTCGACAACGTGAGACCACAACCAACATATACACTTCGGCTCCTCCCACGCTCAGGTCTAGAGGTCAGCAAGAACCTCAAAAGTCTGAGTTTGTTTGCCTGATAGAGAGGAACACTGGTAATATGGAAAGCTAATCCACACACAAAATTCAGACCAGTGCTGATAAAGGTAGTGTGTATGGACTATGTTTGAGTTCAAGGCGAGCGAGAACACGAGCTAAAAATAAAACCTCAAGAGTAAGTTAAAAAAAAAAAACTTAAGTCGTAACGTGCCACATAGTTTCATGTTACCCGAGTTCGAGATGTCTCATGTGCTGCCGATCATTTTTGATATTGTTGTGCCACCATGCCATGGTGTCAAAAAATCCAGCATCTACTTTCTTGGTCTCCTTCTGCCTCTTCTCCCCTCCAACTGCTCCGTTGTGACGACCTACTCCAGCCTTTCCTTTCTCATGACCCCCCACCCCCCCCCCCCCCCCCACACCCCGAAAAAAAATATGTGGATTATTTTCATGTTGAAGATAAGACTACCTAAATAAAAGATGTAATAAGTCAAGTAAAATACACTTAACTTTATTATATTTTTAGAATAAACAATTATAAGTCTGTATTATTTACGATCAGGAAAGAAAAAAGAATTTTACGGTGTTCAATACAATCAATCTCAACACATGAATGTGAATCATGAGCACTTTCTAAACAGATAGGAGCATCCCTGAAACTGTAGAAATGCTGCTCTGCAAAATAATGCTTAAGATAGCATGGTTAACCAAACTGAATAATAAAGATATTCTAAAAGAGATCAAGAGTACAAACGAAACTCATTACAGACATCAGAAGGAAACGGTCAGCATTCTTTACCCATGTAATGAGACGAGAACAAAAGTAGAGCAGATTAAAGAACTAATCCGATTCATTGGGATACATGATGGCAATGGGAACAAATGCTCGATAGTCTGGCAGAATAATGTGATTAATATATATATAATTATGTCGCGTCGCTCGCAGTCTAAATTGTTTGCAGCGGTGACATATTGTGTATCTCTCCGCTAACGTTGCACTTGTCAATTTGTAGTCAGTAAAGTCAAAGACCCTTAATTCGTTTTTTTTTTTTAAGTTGCATATCCCTTACAGGACGCTGCAGTCAACACCAGCAATTTTTTCAGCTGCTGTTGATGTTCTTGGCAAGATTACGCTCAGTAGTTTCCCATTGCTTTCTGAGCGATCGGCTCACATACTCCGTAAGTAACTAACGCCGAACGATCCGTTTCCGAATCTCGCGCATTTACGTTCCTCACGTGAATATACGGAACTACGGAGAAAGTCGTTAACTCTGGGACAGGGAGACCGGCCCTTAATTAGTCTACAAATTATATAACTCCTGATGAAACTCTTTCTCATAGTAACTGACAAAGAATGATCAGGCTGATAGACTGGCAGGGAATGCACTTTCTTGTGGTAGATTGATTACTTATGGACAAGGGAGAGGTGGTCGTGCGTCGGTGTGACCAGGTGGAGAAGGCGGGGGAACAGATTGAGAACCCGTATGTGGAAAGAATGATATTGCAGGGAATCGACAGGGGTTCTGGAAGAATGTCAAAACTGAGAGGGAAGTCCAGGAGAACTTTCAGGAGTGGTGTGAACGATTGGTAATATGTCTTCAGTGGCTTTTAAATGAGTGGGCGGAGCGCGTACTAGAATGTCCTGAGTGCAGTGATGTGGGTTGTTAGCTCAACTCAACTCAACTGACAAATGAACCAGACAGACGCAAACAATGTGTGGTGTGTAAAGAACACACTTACATATACAGAACTTTAAAAGGGTGTAACAGGCAAGATGATCGACTTCATTGCACCGGGTTTTATCCAATATTGCTCGGTCTCTGTCCGCAGGGCGGCCTGTCGAAATCGTTGCACAAACCACGAGTTGTGTAGCTCCAGCAACAACTCAAGATCCAGTGTAGCTCCCCCAGTGTCTCTGAGAAAGTTGCTCTCGTAAACCGAACCACGTAGCCCGGAATCGAACCCACGACATCCAGAGCGTGATTCCGGCGACGTAACCACTTCGCCACGAAGACTCCCAAACAGAAGAATAAAATTAGAAATCATAAGAACAGATATGGAATGGGTTTTTTTTTTAACGAGAAGTATGGAAGGTCTTTATTGTGACAGAAGAAACGCACATGAAGAGAATAATGAGGGTCATCTTTAGAGGAGAATTGCTGCGTGAGCATTCCTGGCCAGAGGGGACATCCAGAGCTTCTCTAGACCACCAAGTTCAGCTAGTCATAGCCGAAGTAAGGACATCATGGTCGTTTTTCCATTAACCTTACCCAGTTCAACCTCAGAACAGAAGTTATAATTTAGGCCCATCCCAGCTTCAGATTATTAATCATTTGACCGAATCCGCCAGGTTTCAGAAATTAATCTGAAAGTGGATGGACGTTCTAGTTTCATTGTCTGCAAGACTTGTTATCGTTTGTCAGTCGATCTAACCATTCCCTGTTGTCGGATTTGCAAGGGCATACTGTATTTTTAAAAGCTAATTAAATAAACAAGTTGAACAGCGAATAAATGCATTTTAACATAAATGTTATTGACGAGTTCTAAGAGTATCTTGGATACAGAACAGAACAAATGCATCCATCCAAACGACAAGATCTGAATATTGAAAAAGGTTGGTAACTAAAGAGGATAAAACAAAGAAAATTGTAATATTTTGGTCACTTGAAACGTCACGAAATTTTGGAGAGAACAATAATGGAGGGGTATAAGCCCAGGAAGAGAGGAAGAGGAAGGCCACAGAGAAGGTGGGTGCAGCATATGCAGATAACCTCCAGATGCAGTTCCGCATGACCGAATGGATAAGAACGGTGTTCTTAAACATCCGGTGTGCTGATGCCGAGGTTAGCGGTTCAACCCCTACACCGGACAGCTTGTCTAAAATGTTGTCCTTGACTTGGGGACGTTAATTACAAATACCTCTGAAGTCGGAGTGGGTTCGCCTGATGGCGAGGGACACTGTTAAAAGAGAAAGCTAACCCACACGCAAAATTCAGTCCATCACTACTATAAAAATAGTGTGTATGGACTACGCTTGAATTCAAAGCGAGTGAGCGCCCCAAAAATAAAAAATCTCCAGCGTGTCGGACGCGGGGCATCTTGCTTATGATCGAGAAGTTTTCCGGAAGTATGTTCTGGGAGCGAGTTTCTGCAAAGGACATGCTACCGAATGAATGCATTTCTTCTTCCTCTTCTTCTTCTTTTGTTCGCTTGAAATATGTCTATAACTGCAATGTTGTCTCTTGTATGAATCTGACAGTCTTTTTTAGTTCATTCAGCGGTCCATAGAGCTTATCTTCCACTGTTGTCTCTCTTGGCCAGAAGGTTTACCTCCGGATATGTTGTAGTTTGGGCAGTCTTTGAGTATGTGCTCTGCTGTTTGCGAATCAATGAATGAATGAATTACGTAACTATCTTCACCGTGTATGTTTATTAATGGGTTTGTCCTCACGTAAAGTCAAAGTTGAGATGTGATCCTGAAGTTAAAGTCTAGGTGTGACAATGATGTGAGTAGTGACACATGACATGTGCGGTTAGGGCTGAGGTGTGTGACAAATGACATGTGAATGCAGGGTTAAGATGTGATCCTGAAATTAAGGTCTGGTGGTGACAGTGATATGAGGGATGACAAAAGGCATGTGAGATGAGGGATAAGGTGTCTGACAAATTATATGTGAATAGAGGGTTGAGATGTGATCCCGAAGTTAAGGTCTGGTTGTGACAGTGATGTGAGGAGTGGCAAATGGCATGTGAAGCGAGGATTGAGATGTGAGCCGTGAGACATTGAGATGATCAGTGGGGTATGATATTTGGCGACCACTTCTCCTTGCAGGTGCCATGAAACGCGTAGGTTCGCACAACTCAACGCTAAGGGTGCGGCATTAGTATCATTTAAACGGCTGGGCTTAAAGACCAACTGTACTAGCCCATTCTCTACGCGCAGTGTACAAGCTTAGATTTTTATTTCACCTCCGTAGATGAAAACCGTATCTCTTACCGGGATTAGATCCCTTGTCTCACAACAGAGACATCGGTATCCCAAAAGTTATGTTATCCTTCCCACATTTAAGTAAACAAAACCCTTCACTAAACGAATATAAATATTTACTTTCTCGGGAATGTGCGTGCTTGTCTCAAGATGTGAGAGACCAGTCACCGAGCCACCCTCCTTCTCGATCCAGTCTAAAAAACTAATCTCATAATTTATTCAAATAACTGAAATTTATTTTCTCCCCTGGATCCTGTCTAATAAACTAATCTCTTAATTTATTCAAATAACTGGAATGTACTTTCTACTCTGCCACCTTCCACAACCTAATATGCAAACAACCATTCTTTCGCCTTTTCGTCGTCATCTTCAAATCCAATCTACCCCAATCTTTGATTAAAGATGTTCAGGCCCCGCTCAACTGTCTTTCTATCTACGGGTTGTAGTTTGGGCCTTTATGCTGTTTCCTTTCAGTTTGTGATTTTAGATATATTATATTATTATTGCTTGATTTGCTTTCTATGTTATTTACCAAAGTTCTTATAGTCCTGGTCGTGTTGCTTTGGTCATCGTGTATGTCCACAACTTTTTGTCTGGTGTACTGCCAACCATGTCTCATACCGATATTCCTCCATGCTGTAATGCAAACCTGCCTAGTATCTTATCCCTTGGTCTCCCTTCCCCTCCTCTACTCAAACTTACTAGTTTTTACTCAGTGCTGCATGTCCCTTGGACACGATGCGATCGACTCCAATCCCAGGATGCAATTTTACATTCAGTAGTTTGCTATAAGCCGGCTCCGTGGCGAAGGCATTACGGGCGTAGTTTGTAATCCCGCATACCCGCGTTCGAAACACAGCTGCATGCGATTTGGCAGCAGACCGCGTTGCGTTGGTTTTTTCTGAAAATGGTACGGGTGCCGCTCGTTCAGAAAGCAATGGCAAACTACTGAACGTAAACTTGCCAAGAGATCACGAACTGCCAATACATTATGGGGTTGACTGCAACGTCCTGTAAAGGATATGCAACCAACTTATTTTTTTTTAAGTTTGCTATTGCTTTCTGAACGAGGAATCACAATTGCCGTCCAACTGACCAGTGTAGGGGATGATCCCGATCCAATTTTCCTCTTCTTATTCCTTGCCAAACGCTGTGGATTGTCCTCTTCTAATGAGAGTAAGCAGTCCTGTTTGTGAGTTAACTTCTTTCAATATATCTTCATAGCTGTTTTTATTTCTCCGTGATATTTTCAAAATTCTTCGATCATATTAGTTATTCTGATATCAGCACAGCTGACACATGATAAAAAGTCTTGCAGACGATAAGACTAGCGCATCGATCCGCCCTCACCCCCGCCGTGGCAAGCTGAGCGTGGTAGTCTAGAGAAGATCTGGACGTCGCCTGTGGCCAGGAATACTCACGCAGCATTTCTCCTCTAAAGATAATCCTCTCATTATTCTCTCTACGTGCGTTTCTTCTGTCACACCATAGACCTTCCATCCATTTGGTTTCACAAAGTTCCTTCCCTACACGCCCTTTGGATTGGCTGGTTACATGTTTTGCCTCTAAATAGTGTATATATGTGCGTTTTTTGCACACTTTATTTCATATCTCTTGTCTCTTTCTCAGTTACTATGAGAAAGAGTTTCATCAGCAGAGGTAACGAGAGCCAGTATTGGAAAATAGAAGTTAATCATGGATAATAAGCAGGTTAATGATTAATCACTCAGAGGCAAGGCCGGTGTAATACTGACCAAAGTTATACTAATCACAGTTATATTGACCACAATTATACTGACCTCAGTTATACTGACCAAGTTATACTGACCACAGTTATACTGACCACTGTTATACTGACCATGGTTATACTGACCACAGTTATACAGCCCAAAATTATACTGACCTCAGTTATACTTATCTCAGTTATACTGACCACAGTTATAATGACCACAGTTATACTGACCTCAGTTATACTGACCACAGTTATAATGACCACAGTTATACTGACCTCAGTTATACTGACCACAGTTATAATGACCACAGTTATAATGACCACGGTTATAATGACCACAGTTATACTGAAAACAGTTATACTGATCACAGTTATACCGAAAACAGTATACTGACCACAGTTATACTAACCACAGTTATAATGACCACAGTTATGCTGACCTCAGTTATACTGACCACAGTTATAATTACCACAGTTATACTGACCACAGTTATACTGACCACAGTTATACTGACCACAGTTATATTGACCTCAGTTATAATGACCGCTGTTATACTAACCACATCACCCATATAGTTCCTATTAGTCAATAAAATATATAGACCTAGCACTATACGTACAAAGCACCCTAACCATGTAAAAGAGTCCTTGACATTCACGGTACAGGCTGCGAACTTGAGCTGAGTTGAATCGAGCTCAGAAACGGCATCACTGCACTCAGGACATTCCCACGCGCCCTCCGTCCCCTCGTTCAACAGCCAGCGAAGTATCATACAGCTAATTGTTCCAACTGCCATCTGATTGAAAGTTCTCCTGGTCTTCCGTTTCAGTTGTGAGATTCGCCCAGAACCCCTGCCGATTCCCTCGCCATATCATTCTCCTCACTATGGGTTCTCAGTCTGTTCAACCGCTTTCTGCACCTGATCCCATAGGCGCTCGACCACCTCTCCCTTGTCCGTAGATAATCTACCACCAAGAGGTGCATTCCCTGTCAGCCTGTTCATTTCCCCGCACTCCCGCATGATCAGAGCAGGAAAACCAGACAATTTTCACAATCTGTGACCTCTGAAGCGAGGCAAACCATTCTACGCGAAACATTCCTTTCTCCACTTTACTAAGCATACTCCTTGAGTCCGTGATGAAGACAATGTGTGTCTCAGTGGTCTCCTATAACCAACGGAATGCCGCTATGACTGCTTCCACCTCCATTCTCATGCTGGAGGTCGTAACATCATATGCCACACTCTCCTTTTTCAAGAACTGCCCATTAGCCTTCGCAATGAAACCCCAACCACTCCGTTTGTTTCTCACCACTGACCAATCAGTATAGATCACTATGTCACCGTGATGTGTATTACTCTGGATTAGTTGTTGCACCTCAAACTCTGTGCGGCCCTGACCATTCTCTGCACTCACGACCCATTGTTACTATTACATTGTGCCAGTTCGTCCTGTCTGCCGGTACCTCAACCCACTCTTTTTCACGAATGATGGTCTCTAGATCACAAATATGACGTATAGATATTTCCGCCTGTGCCATCCAAGACCTGCCTCGTCATAGTCTATGACCCTTGACCATATTCATGGCTTCGCAATGAAACCACAGCCACTGTCTGTTTCTCATCACTGACCCATCGGTGTAGACCACTATATCACCTTGATGTATGTCACCCCGGATTAATTGTTGCATCTCAAACTCTGTGCGACAGCTGCCGGTTCTCTGGACTCACGACCCAATGTTATTATTACCCTGTGCCAGTCCGACATGTCTTCCGGCACTTTTACCGGAAGAGGCTGTGAAGTTATTGTTATAGAGAAGAAAACTGAGATTGTCTCAAACAGATGAAACGATTCGTGAAATTATCTGGATAGAAATTACAATCTGTGAGCACCTTATGGGAAGTTAGTAAAGCAAAGGACAATTGTAGGTGCCTTAATGTGCATTGTACATAAGTGTGCTAGACCCATATTTGTATACACTAACTGGCACTCGGTGGTCAGGGTGTATTTGTAATGAAGTTTTGTGTTCACCATCCGTAATGTTATGCAACACAATAGATAAATACAAAACTTGGACCGGCAATATTTTCAAACACTGCATAGTCATTAAACATACACCCTGTGTAATGAGATGAGGTGATCAGTTCGCTATGTAGTGACCTTTCCGTCCCACAAGTCTGAATATTGTCTGGTAACCGGCGTTGTGGCTTAGGGGACAGTGAGACGCAAAGTTTCATAATTCCCCGACACACCGAGTCGAGAGTTCGAAATCAGCAGCGGGCGATTTGGAAGCAGACCGCTTTGCGTTGATTTCGATGGTACGAGGCGTCGACCGTTCAGAAAGCAAAGGAAAAACCTGAATTGCCTAGTGAAATACAAACAGCCAATAGATGTTTGGGTTGATTTTTTTTTTTTTTTATTTGGCATAATCCTTTGTTTACAGAACATCGCAGGTAACGCCAGCATTTCTGCCGCTGTAATCTCTTGGCAAGTTTACGTTCAGTAGTTTTCATTTGCTTTCTGAACGATCGGCACCGATACCAATGCGAAACTAACGCAACGCGGCCTGCTGCCAGATAGCGCGCAGTTGTGTTTCGAACGCGGGTATACAGGATTACGAACCGCGTCCGTAACACCTTAGCCACGGAGACGGGTTGATTGTAGCTTCCTATAAAGTAAATGCGACCAGCTTCTTTTTACACCCATCATTAAGAGGCTAGGTCGACATCAAATTCGTACTGGTTGGAAAATATATCCCTGCCTCTGCTGGGGGACGATGCTGTGGCGAATTTGTTGCGAATGCAATACGCAATCCCGCATACCGCGTTCGAAACACAGCTGCGGGCGATTTGGAAGCAGATCGCATTGGTTGATTTTCATACAGTAGTATGAAACAGCCAAACATGCTGAGGTAGACTGGACGTCCTGTAAAATACATGCAACTAATTTGTAACTGCTGGACATTTAATCGGGAATACTGTCTTGGCTGGCCAGCGAATGAACCACTTTACGAGCACTGAACCATGCTCTGCGCGAGTATATAAAACGCAAAATGTGAATGTGGATTGGCAGTGACTGATTCTTCTTAAAGTCCACGCCTTGTGGCGATGGTCGCCATGTCTGTGTGTGGCATTTTATCTAGAGAATTGTGTCAATCATTTTTCCCTGTGGCTTTTGTCATCATATATGTAGCGTCCGTCTAGAGTTTTATCAACAATTTCTCCGTATAGATTTCGTTGACGTGTATGGCTGAAGCATGAGTGTTGTTAATTATGTTATGTTTAACTGTACCATTCTGTCTCCAGTCTTGTCAACCGATTCTCCGTGTGGCACTGGTCGTCATGTATATTTGTAGCGTTATTTTCGAGTGTTGTCAGCCGTTTTTCTGTGTGTAAAGTAACATTTGTGCTTCATAGATAAAGTAAAACATGATTAACTAATTAATATGTTGGAAGATATCAACATTGATGGGAAAGATTTAAGAATAATAAAGAATATTAACTGGAACCAAGTAGCAGCAATTAAAATGGGACATAAAGTGGGTAGTTACGAACATATAAAGCTAGGAGTACGACGGGGGTGTGTCTTGTCACCGGATATCTTCTCCATCTATAGCGAAGTAATAATGAGGGAGATCAAAGAGAAGCCAGGAATACTAATCGGAAGTTATAATATAAACAATATACGCTATGCAGATGACACAGCATTGGCGGCGGATAATGCAACAGACCTACAACAATTGTTGGACATTGTAGTAACAGAGAGTGCAAATAAAGGACTCTCCTTGAATATTAAGAAAAAAGTAACAATGGTGATATGAACGAAAATAGTTACACCAAACTGTGACATAGAAATATAAGGGAAAATTATTAAACAAGTGGATAATTGTAAATACCCAGGGCATTTACAACATCAGATGGAAGATTTACAGCAGAGATTAAGAGCAGAATAGGGCAGGCATAAGCCGCTTTTCAGAAAATGAAGAGTATCTTATGCAATAAGTCACTATGAATGAATGTAAGAAAGAGAGTGTTGAAATGCTATATAGAACCAGTTTTGCTGTATGGCAGCGAATCTTGGAATGTAAATGAACAAAATAGAAAAAACTTAGAAGCAACAGAGATGTGGTTTTTGAGACGAATGTTGCGAATTCCTTGGACTGCCAGCGTAACTAACAACGATTGCCTGAAAGAGGCTAATGAAACTAGAACACTATATACAACAATAAGAAAGAGACAAACAGCTTTCTTTGGTCATGTGATGAGAAGAGAGACATTGGAGAACATCGTGACAACTGGAAATATCAAGGCAGAGGAAGACCAAGAGAAATGATGCTAGATGGATTGAGACGGTGGCATGGAGGAATATCATTAGCAGAGTTGATCCAGAGCACCAAAGACTGAGATCTGTGGAGGGGCATGAACGCCTAAGCCAGCTGGCAGGGCACTTGATGATGATAATGAAAGTAAAATTTAAGGACCCTTGTACACGCCCTAAAGCCCATCGGGATTATGGTGCTAGACGCACATTTTATAGACCAATCTGCACTCTGTGGGTGATGCGGTCATTTCATGCGGCTGCCTTTACTTGGCAAGACATTTCCTAGTACCCTGTTTCAGCAAGGTCGGCCTGGGAGACCAGATTAAACTTTAAAATTCGAATTATAACTGAATATTCCACCGGCTCAGGGCACATAGCGGTCGCGTTAGCAGAATCATTAAGAGGTTTCTCTGATAATACCATGAGCTCCGCTGGACGAGGTTCGATGCCTGCGTTCGTCGTCACGCTAAGTGAGGGGAAGACTGACACATATTTATCCGTGCACGCAGGCCTACAAAATGTTATGATCCTAACACTACACATACGCATAACAGGTTTCTGATACGGTATTAAATACCCATAATATGAGACATGAGCTGCAGAAATTCTGGGATGAAATAGAAGTGATAGAGTTTGCTTAATTTGATCTTGTAGAGTCTCGACTACGGGATTTGTGGTTAGTACACATATTAGTGGTGATGATTTGCAGAAATGCCAGGACAATTACAAGTGATAAAGTTTACTTAATTTGATCCTGTTGAGTCTCAACTACGGGAACCACTATATGTAGAGCTTAGGAAATTTCAATCGATGTTTAAGCCAATTCATGACGAATATTTATACTACGAGTTAATAAGAGTACATAAATATGCACACCCACATCCACAAACACACACCGACACAAACACATACAGATAGACACACATGCGCGCACACACATATACAAATACAGACATCTGTCAATGTATCTTGTCAATCGAGTCAAGGAAGAGTTTTTAAGAACTCTACAGGGCCAATCCTGATGTACGGCAGCGAATCATGGACAACAAGTAGACAAGTAAGATGATGTGCTAGCTATACCGATGTGGTTTTATAAAAGAATGACAAGAACACCATGGGAGGATATAAATAGCAATATAGATTTATTGAAGCAGTTAACTCACAAAGAGAACGTTTTGCTTTCATCAGAAGTAGACAGTCCACATTCTGTCGTTATGTCTTGAGAGGGAGAATGTTGGAGAATGTCGCCACATCGAGATAGCTGGAGGAGATGAGAGACATTGAGAGAACAAGAGAGACGATTCTGGGCAGTTTAACATCAAGGCATGTCATATATATATATACAAATATATATATAGTCTAACCTGTTTAATAACGTTTAGCTCATTCCTGCTCTTCACTGGTCAGCAGAAATCATACTGGAAGCTCCCCCAGACATGACAACTGCTAGACGAACATCGCCACAGCCAATGGAAACAGACAACAGGGCAACTGATTCCTCTCCAGATGATACAGCCTCCCGAAAACATTCCCCTCTCCCAGGAAAGGTCGCGGAGGTGAAAAGTCACCCAGAAAGAAAGAGAAGAGCAAGCAGTGAAAGTGGAGATGTAAGTAGTGTCTGCGTGTTTGAATGTGTCTAAGTGTTTTGTTAAATCTAAAAGCATGTAAGCTTTATGTATGGATATTTCTTCGTCTTTTATTAAATCTACATGTGTTAAGTATTATATATGTGAGTATGAAAACGCCTACGCGTATAAATAAATTCTACAAGTATGCAAGTATTATGTCTGTGATTATGAATATGTCTACGCGTATAAGTAAACTCTACAAGTATGTAAGTATTATGTCTGTGAGTATGAATGCGTCTATGCGTGTAAGTATTATCTGTGAGTATGAATATGTCTATGCTGTATCTTGTGTACTCTACAAGTATGTTCTTCTTTGTCAGCGTAACTCTTAATGGATATTAGCTTGTGTATAAAAATGGCCAGAACTATATTGATATTATAACTGGGAATAAAAGAAATATTTACAATGTATAAATAGGGTAAAACAAGACAAAACTTTAGTAAACGTTACCCCATTAAGAGCACCAGGAAATATTCACCTCCAAATACTAAATTTCCTTAACATCTGGTAATAAAAGAAAACGTTAAGAATACCATTGATAGGCAGAAATAATGAAGTACATTAGCTGAAAGAGACCAAGTCAGTCAGTCAGTCCAGTCAGTCAGTCAGTCAGTCAGTCAGTCAGTCAGTCAGTCAGTCAGTCAGTCAACAGATCATCATCATTGCACATTGAATTATTAGTCCATAAGTGCTCAGATCCTCTCCTCAATATATCCCTAACATTACAATGTTAACACTTAAGTGTGTAAAAGTTTTCCTGCTCTCATTATTAAACAATTTAACATTTGTTTCTGACGTTTAAAGCAATGGCAAACTACTGATCTTGCCAAGAAATCAACAATCAGCTGAAAGATGCTGATGTTGACAGCAATGTCCTGTAAAGGATATGCAAAAAATATTTTCTGAGGGTTACTAGCTCCAGATGTGGTGTTCATATCCACCATTGCCACCATCATCTAGCAGCTCTTTTGCAGAAGGTTGACTCATCAAGGCCCGTTGTAAACATTCACGATCCGTTGCCAGTTCCTATGCCTCGTGCATGTTCATGCCTGAGGTGTCTTCAATGTCCTGTGTCGACCTCCTCCAGGGCGACCCTTACTTCTTCTTCTACTCCTTCTCCTTCTTCCAGGAACCGCGCCTTCTATCGCTGTTCTTTCCATAGAATGTGACTTCTTTTTTTTTTGCGTTAGCTCTCATTGAACTCAAGGGTAGTTCACACACATGTTGCTACTTCTAGTGCACATGGCTGATTTTTGCGTGTGAATTAGATTTCCCTATCACCAGTTGATCCCGCAATCAGGTGAAACTATTCCGACTTCAGAGATATTTGTAATTTACGTCACCTAGTCAAGGACGAGAAGTCAATATTTAGTTCATCTGACCGGTGTAAGGGTTGAACCCGCTAACTCAGCATCAGCACACCGGATGTTTAAGAGCGAACGAGCTCATTCATTCGGCCATGCTGACCCCAGTGTGACATTTAACATGACTAATGTATTTCCGTTTCCGACCGGAAATGTGTTACAAGAAACTCCAAGTAGTGGTACTATAACTTTGTAACCTACCGTGGGACAAAAGCAGCATAGGTACAAATTCATAAAAAGAAATTCGACAGCTTGTTGTTCTAATGAGGTCAACAAAAATGTTACTCGGCCTTTGCAGGACATGCCCATCAACCCCAACCCCAGATTTAGTTCCCTCGACCAGGTAGATCTCGTCTAACGAAGTATATTCAAACAAATAACCAGAGAAATTCGACAACTAGTTATTCTGTTAAGGTATTCACAAATATCAAAAGGAAATTCCACAACTATGTATTCTAATTAGGATACGTATAAATATCACAGAGACATTCGACAACTAGTTATTTTAATAAGCTTTAAACAGACAAGTAGAAAAGAGAAATTAGACACATAACTATTTTAATCTCATAATATTCGACGGCCAGCTATTCTAATATGACATATACAAATATCAGAGAAGTTCGACATTTATCTATTCTAAAGCATTCATCAAACAGAATCTAGATATCTGGTTATTCTAACTCGGCATACACAAAGATCAATGTGATATTTTGCTTTTCGTATAGAACATACACAAATAGCACAGATAAACTCGACATTTATATTCTTTACCTAGGTATTTGCAAACAAATATAAAGAGAAACTCGACAGCTACATACGCTCACCAGATATTTACATACAAACATCAAAGAGAAACTCGACTTTGTCATAGTTTATGCATATCAAAGAGAAACTCGACAGTAATCTATTCTAATTAGATGTATAATCAATTGTCAAAGACAAATTCGACAGATAGATATTTTTTAATATGTTGTATGTACAAACATCTAAGATAAACCCAACAGCTAGCTATACTAATAATGTGTATTAAACAAATATCCAAGAGAAACTCGACAGCTAGCTATCCTAGTGAGGTGTATTGTACAAATATCCAAGAGAAACTCGAAACTCAGCTATCTATTCTAATATGTTGCATATACAACATATATCCAGGATAAACTTGACAACTAGGTAATCTAAGGCGAAATGTTTGATCTGACAGAGTGCCATGACGAAAACTAGTGAGGGAAAAGATGATGACGATGAGGATGAAAACGACGATGATGAAAAGATCCTTGTTGGTCAGAACATTGACCCGGAGAGACTTAAGGCTTTTAACGTGAGTATCATATTGATTGGGAGTATCATGTTGACTGTTAGATACCTTGTGATCGACCATTCGGGTTGATAATTGGAAACCGTAATGCCATTACATTTGTATGTGATGGTTTTGTGTTTGTCCAAGTCCTTCGTGTGTTATCATTTTAAACATTCATTGAGACAATGGAATGCACATCGTGCTTCATTTTTCTACACATGTATTTGTAATCTTGTGTTACTTTTTATGTTCATAGTGTGTAGTTTATTTATTTATTTATTTTTTTAGCTCTCTTATGAGGATTGGTCAGTGCCTCTAGTTGGTTGGTTGGTTGGGGTTGGTTGGGGTTGGTTGGTTGGTTGGTTGGTTGGTTAGTTGGTCTGGTTGATTGATTGGTTCATTCGTAGGTTTTTTGTTGGTTAACTAATTGGTTGGCCTGATTGTTGGTTGGTTGGTTATTTGGCTGGTTGGTTTGTTGTTTGGCTGGGTTGTTTATTGGTTAATTGCTTGGTTATTTGGTTGACTGGTTGGTTGGTTGGATAGTTGGCTGGTTGGTTGGCTGGTTATTTTGCTGGCTTAGTTGTATGGTTAATTGGCTGGCAAATGGTAGTATTTATATAAACATCAAGTTGTACAAGAGTCGAGTGAACAATTCGAACTGGATGAGTTATAGAACAACAGCAACAACAACAATCGAATACAATAAAACAGTTTTATGACGAACTGAAAAACAGGTGACATGGACTGACGTTGATGAGACGTCTCAATGAGAAGACCATTTCTTACCCTTGAAAATCAAGTGTAGATCAAACAATTATTTATAATTTGCGCATATAGACGTGCAAACGATAAACAGAGATACCACTTGATACACAGACACAAAAATAAGTACATAGACAAATAGAAGTGTTTAAATGCCGAGGGACTGTCAACTCCAGTTGCTACCAGAGCCGTCATCAAAACCATAAAGAAAAGACAAATTAAATATATCGGGAATGTCAGCAGAACGGGTGGAATAGAGAAATTAACCCTAAGTGGAAAGATATTGGGTATGATAAGCGAGGGAAAAGAGAGAAAACTGTGAGTGGAAATTTTAAACAGGTGGACAACATATAATTATATAAGCTATGGACGTAAGCATGGCAGAATGGATAGCAGCGCACGCTCTGAAACTACCGGTGTGCTAATGCCGAAGTAGCTATGCCAGTTGAACATGTTGACTTCTCGTCCATGACTTGAGGACGCAAATTGCAAGTACCACAGAAGTTGGAGTGGGTTAATGTGATGACGAGGGGCAGTGATAATAGTGAAAGTAAATCCACACTAAAAAATCAGTCCAGTGAACTAAAATTAGGAACATGTGTATGTACAACGCTTGAGTTCAATGCGAGCCAACGAAAAATAAACGCACACAAAGATATAAGCTTCATGAGCTTCATTAAAGTGTCGGTTACAGAGAGGGCTGGACAGTCATGGTGTCAATGTCTGGTCCAGACTAGACTTTTAAGAAGAAGAAGAGCCGATCACACTGGCCTGACAACAACGCAGACTAACAAAAGGCTAGCACTGTATGAAACACATGGCTGCAGGTCCGCATGGCCGCGTGTTCTTAAACATCCGGCGCGCTGATGCCCAGGTAAGTGGTTCGACCCCTACACCGGTCAGCTGGACTAAAATGTTGACCTGTAGTCCTTGACTTGAGGACGTAAATTACAAGTACCTCTGAAGTCGGAGTGGGTTCGCCTGATGGCGAGGGACACTGTTAATAGGGAAAGCTAATCCACACGCAAAATTCAGCCCATCATTACTATAAATAGTGTGTATGGACTGCGCCTGAGTTCAGGATATGAAAAGTCGATTCAATCATCAAGTTGTAGACTCCTCACAGAAGTGTGGAAATCAGAAGTTAACATAACTGTAGAAGAATTTGTGCAGTTTTGCCAGGGGATCGGTCTTATAGCCTAAAGTTAGTGATTCCAAGCTGCTGTATAAATGTTTATATGAATATGCATGTTTTCCACACTGACCTATTTTCCTCCATTATCTGAGATCAGGGTGGCGAGTGACAGAATTAGCAGCCGTCAGTTTTTGCCTTACGTAATGGTCTATGCAGGGAGCGAAACAGGTAGTTTCTGCCCCAGAGGCTCTCATATTTTCACCTGAAAGCCAGTGAAACGCCGCAGTGAGCAGCAAGGCGTCTCCGTGACTCAGGGTTAGCGTTAACGTCACTCTGCTGGAGCACACTTAACGGCAAACTCCAATAGATTAATAACGGGCATCGTTAGGTTTATTATCATATGCTATGCTGATAAGCGTGGGCGATCAAGGTTCGTCAACGCACACAATCACCAGAATCATGTTTTGCTAATTGCGCATACATTTGTAAAACATCGTTTTTACATCTTGTTTATTTTACTGAAATATGTGTTTGTTTTCTGAATAATAGATGTTTGTTCGCTTATTTGTCGATGAAAACCTGGACCGAATGGTGCCAATCTCCAAGCAGCCTAAAGACAAAATCCAGGCCATCTTAGAGGCATGTGATCGACAGTTTCCAGAGTTCCATGAGCGGTCAAGAAAGCGGATACGAACCTACCTTAAATCCTGTCGGCGCATGCGCAGATCAAAAGAACACAATGGCTGGGAGCCTGTAAGTATATTCATCAATGTGTTTCTTCTTTCCCTTTCCAATCGCCCACTTTCTATGTTTCACACACTCATCCCTCTCATGGGGTCTCCTTGCGATGAGTGTAGGCTGCCTGGCTCTTGTACTGATAGGCCATGTGTTCGTTTCCTGCCTGGTGCTCTATGCGATGCTGTTCGAAATCCGGTCGGTAACTATAGCTTTCAAATTTTATGTTGTCTAGTGCGTCCTCTAGTCTTTACTTCTTACCTCTCCTTCTGTGAGCGCCAAACAATACTACAGGTGTTTATTTATGTAACCGTTGGGAGGCAGCTCTCCAGGATGATACGGATGTATTTGGGATCAAATCTGATGCACTGAAGTAAGCCTCTTGCCTTTAACCCCCCCCCCCCTCTCTCTCTCTCTCTCTCTCTCTCTCTCTCTCTCTCTCTCTCTCTCTCTCTCGTTCTCTCTCTTTCTTTCTTTATATATATATATATATATATATATATATATATATATATATATATATATATATATATATGCGTCCTCTAGTCTTTACTTCTTACCTCTCCTTCTGTGAGCGTCAATCAATACTACAGGTGTTTATTTATGTAACCGTTGGGGGGCAGCTCGCCAGGAAGTATATATATATATGATTTTTTTTTTACAGTTTTACAGTTAGGTACGTGTATCCCTCATTTGAAAAAGTGAGAAGACATAAACGCAGACACACAACTTACAACGAAAAAGATAACAAACACAGTGTATATATGTCACGGTGTATATATACACACACTCTTATACACTCATATACACTCATACACACTCCACACAGTGTATATATCTTACGACACAAACTATAATAAACACAGACATACACACCTTACAACGAAATAAATAATAAACAGACAGTGTAGACACCTTACAACGATTCTTTCAGTTGAGACCGACACCGCCCCACCTGACCTCAGCAGCGGCAGAAAGCTTGTTGGCCACAGCTTGTGAGAATGAAAGTCAGAATGCCAAGCGAATGCGTCTCGGTCTTGAACCGTTACCGGTGAGTGGAGGTTGTTTTCTGTTTATGGTGTTTTCTGTGTGTGCTGTTTTCTGTTTATGGTGGTGTATGTTTATAATGATTCCTGTGTATGATCGTCACTTCTTTGTAATAGTGTATACCTGTCCTGTTCAGTCAAGCTAAAAAGCATCTGATGGCTGCAGAAATGTGGTTTCTGAGGAAAATGCAAAGAATACCATGAACAGACAGAAAAACCAATGACCAAGTACTACAGGAGACAAATGAATATCGTGGACTGATTAGAGAAATTAGACGTAGACAGTCAAAATTTTTTGGACATGTTATGAGAAGAAATGGATTGGAGAACTTATTGACAACTGGCAAGATCGAGGGGAACAGACCAAGAGGAAGACCGAGAGAAAAATACCTGGATGGCTTGGCCACATGGCATGGACGAGACAGGAGCACTGAGCTGATCCACGACTCCGGTGATCGAGTGAAATGGTGAGTCATGACCGCCTACGCTTTCCGGCATGGCACATGATTGATTGATACCTGTTCATTTCGTTTTCTCTTCATCCTGTCCGTCTCTGACCTTCCATCCACGCCACTATCTATCTATCTATCTATCTATCTATCTATCTATCTATCTATCTATCTATCTATCTATCTATCTATCCGTCCGTCCGTCCGTTCGTCCGTCCGTCCGTCCGTCCGTCCGGCGCCCACCCGCCCGCCTGCCTGCCCACCAGCCCGCCTGCCTGGCCGCCTGCCCACCCGCCTGCCTGGCCGCCTGCCCACCCGCCTGCCTCCCGCCCTCCTGTCTGCCTGCCTGCATGGCCGCCCACACCCGCCCACCCACCCTCATGCCCGCCTGCCTGCCTGCCTGGCCGCCCACCCGCCTGCCCGTTTGCCCGCCTGCCTGTCTGCTTGCCCGACCTTCATTCTTTGTTTCTTTATTTATCTGGATACCAAAACCAAACCTGATTGTCTAGATAATTTTACGTTCAGTAGTTTGTCATTACTTTCTGAACAAGAAGTCAACTTTCAAGTCCAAACTGACGCTTGTAGGAAACGATACCGGTACCTCGCCATCACCGTACCGGAAGTTTATAAGCTAGCTGAACGCTCTTATCCCATCAGCCACGTTATTGGCAACCCTCTCCATCCCAACCTTCACCTGTCTTTTCATTCTAGTCTTTGTCTTCCTACATTCTCCATTCCCGTCTCACTTCTCTTCATGCCTCTCTGTATCTCCATTTTCCCCTCATCTGGTTTTCTTTTTTTTTTAAATATGTCTCCACCTCTCTCCATTCCTCTCCCCACCATCTGTACTACCCCCACATCTGTTTCCCCTTTCCTCTGTCTCCTCAAACCTCTCTCCATCCCACCATCCCATCTCTCTCTCTTTATCTTTATTTCTCTTTATCTTTATTTCTCTCTCTTTATTTCTCTCTCTCTCTCTCTCTCTCTCTCTCTCTCTCTCGCTCTCTCGCTCACTCTCACTTTTCTCTAAACCTCTTTTTATCCCTACTCTCTCCGCATCACCCACCTCTTAATCCCTCTTTGTATCCATCTTTCTCTATCTGTCTGTCTCTCTCTCTCTTTCTCCCTCTCTCTCTCTCTCTTTCTCTTTCTCTCTCTCTCTGTCCCCCCCCCCCACCCCATTTAATATTATGTTAGCCTTGAACGTGAAACATATTGTATCAAAGCATGCAACACAATAAGAATAGAATAAGAAACTTATTGTATCAAAGTAGTTAATGGATGCAACAAAAACACAACAACAGTTGAACATGAAACATATTGTACGAATATAAGTTATGCATCGAATAACAACACACAAAAATTGAACATGAAGCACATCCATCCATCGTGTGCCATGCCGATAAGCGTGGGTGGTCCTGTTTTGCCAACTCACTCGATCACCAGAGTCGTGGATCAGCTCCGTGTTCCTGCCTCGACCATGAAACACATATATCAACGTATTTTAGGCATGCAACAAACAACAGTGGAACAAGAAACATATAGTATCAACGTCGCTTTGCATGCAACAACAACACAAGGAACCTGAACATAAAACATGTTGTATCAACATAGTCTATAGGTACAACAAAAACAGCTGAATGAGAAACATATAGTATCAACATAGTTTACATGCACCAACATAGTATACACATATATCAACGTTTTAATGCATGTAACAAAAACAGTTGAATATGAAACCTACAGTATTAACATTATTTATGCATACCACAATAAGACAATAACAGTTGAACATAAAACATATTGTGTCAATATAGTCTATACATGCAACAAAAACAGTTTAATATGAACCATACTGAATCAACATAGTCCATACATGCAACAAAAACAGTTGAATATGAACCACACTGAATCGATATAGTCTATATATGCAAGAAAAACAGTTGAATATGAACAACACTGAATCGATATAGTCCATACATGCAACAAAAACAACTGAATAAGAAGCATATAATATCAACGCAGTTCGCATGAAACAACAACATGAAGCAACTAAACATAAAACATTGTATCACCATAGTTTGTGCGTACAACAAAAACAATTATCAGCTTCCAGGTCCTATTTGAGTTAATAATGTTATCCTGATGTGGTTTTCTTAACCTTTCCTTGTCCCCACCGACCATATCGACCATCTCCAAGGCTTAACATTTTATCAACTATCTCCTTTCTCTTGAGGCAAAAGATGGTTTGAAATAAATGTTTCCTAACCCTAGCATCATCTATTCAGATCACTCTAGTTTGTGTGTGTCGAAAGGGATTCTCTCCGCACCCTTTACCCTATTAGCATAAAGGCCCGCCACAAGAAGACCTGGGTCTTGGCTTTTGCTGACAGGGGATATATTACTCACGCGTATAAGACGCTGGGCGGAAATTGAGAGCAAATCCCAAGCTCCATTCCTGAACATGGCCACATTTGGGGCAGTCTACAACTGCAAAGGGAACCCGTGTATCGTAGTGGCTAGAGTCCCGATTGTAAGCTTGGTGGTCATGAGTTTGAATCTGCATCGGGACGGATTTGTAAAATTTGCCTTGGCTCCCAGGTCGACCCAGATGAAAATAAGTTCCAGGAAATGTCTTGGGAAGTAAATTCGGCCGGGGCGGTACTGACCACGTGACCCAACGAGTGCCGATTGGTCTATAACAATGTGGGTCATACACTATACACACAGTGCACCTTAGTTGCATTTTAGTTGCCTATCCTTCACAGGACATAGCAGTCAGCTCCGGCATTTTTTGGCTGTTTGTGAATCCCGGGCAAGTTTACGTTCAGCAGTTTGCCATTGCTTTCTCAATGACCGGGACTCATATCATTGTATGGTAAGCCAACGCAAGGCGTTGCTGCAAAATCGCCCGCAGCTGTATTTCGAGCGCGGTATGCGGGATTACGAATCACATTCGTAATTCTTTCGCCACAGAGCGAACACAGTTGAATATGAACATCCTATTTGCATGACATCGCTGTCAAAACCAGCATTTTACTGCTGTTGTTAATGTCTTGGCAAGTTTTACGTTCATTAGTTTGCCATTGCTTTCTCGATGACCGACTCCCATACCAACATGTTAAAACCCCAACGCGGCACGGTCTTCTGCCAATTCGTTCGCAGCTGTATTTGGAACGCGTGGTAAGCTGCTCACAAGTCACGTTCGCAAGCCTTTGGCCACGGAGTTCGGCACAATGCACATTATGACGTGTATAAAGGTCCTGTTTACAATTACACACCCAGAAAATTTTGGATGGCGAACTGAAACAACGAGTGAGATAGCACATTGCTGGGTCCTTGTAGGGTAGGCATACCAACAACTGACCAGATGACATGTGAACCCTCATCACCGATCGCCATGGTAACTGTCATGTTATTTTAACTGTAAACTCTTTCTGGACCGGACAGTTGAACTCTAGCTCATGTTATCTCAAACACGTGTTGCTTAAAGTTGCGAATTTTCTGTAGGAGAGAGTAAAGTAACAATAGATACACAGGCAGACGGACGGACGGACGGACGGACGGACGGACGGACGGACGGACGGACGGACCGGCGGACGGACGGACGGACCGGCGGGCGGGTGGGCGGGCGGGTGGGTAAATAGGTTGCTGGCTGTGTCAGTAGGCAGGCAGGTAGGTAGGTAGGTAGATAGATAGGTAGGTAGGTAGGTAGGTAGGCAGAGAGAGAGAGAGAGAGAGAGAGAGAGAGAGAGAGAGAGAGAGAGAGAGAGAGAGAGAGAATTCCTTATTTTGCTGCTACAGTATAACAGGTTAGGTAACTGAGAAATATAATCTCTTCAAGAGTTAAAATGAATCTGCTTACGTCATGCAAGGAACGGAGGTCATGGGTCATGAGACAGCTGATTTGCTGGCTTGAAGGGCACCAAAAGTCTAAGAACTGAAGATGGATGAAGGGCACCAATAGTGGGAGAACTGAAGATGGATGTAGGGCACCAGTAGTGGGAGAACTGAAGATGAGTGAAGGGCACTAGTAGTGGGGAAATGACGATAGATAAAGAGCACCAGTAGTGGGGAAACAAGGATAGATAAGGGGCACCAGTAGTGGGGAAAAGAGGATGGATAACGGGCATAAACTAACGGTAGCTGAGGGTGGGTAACTTCACCAGTAGTTGGGAATTCGATGGATGAAGGCCAGCAATAGTTAGAGAACTGAAGATGGACAGAGGGCACAAATAATGGTAGGTATTGAGTTTGGATATAGGGCAGCAAACATGTGGAACCGAGGATGGATATAGGGAACCAATGATGGAGAAATAATGAGCATGGATAAAGGTCATCAATTGTTTAGAAACTGAGATAAAAGGCACCAATAATGACAAAACTTAAAATTGGCAGGGAACGAATAATATGCAACATTTATGACAGGATGTTAAATGCTGAAAGAGATGTTCGTGAAACAACTCGACTAAGACATTTATCATTTGGCTTCACATGTGGCAAGAGCAAGTGACATCACAGGCTGGGACAACATAGACGTATTCATAATCGTGCACTTCGGAAACAATCAGCGATATATACTTAAAGAGACAGTACATACCGCTTGGTACTAAGCCATATGATGTCGATGCTAGTTAACTACACAATTAGGCGTGCACCCGAAGAATATGATATGAATTAGGTAAAAACATAGGTAGGAAAAGATCTTTCTTTTTTTTTAAGCTCCTTGTGTCGTATTAGGAATATGGTACTACTCCTAAAACAAGGACGAAATAAAGCACAGGCCCTCAAAGTGTAATGATACATAGCTGCCTCTTGCAGTTTGTTCCACCCAGCACATACTGTCCATCTCTGTATATAATTATCTTTTCCATGTGTAGATTTCTCTAGGTAAAAGAAGGTAAATCAACGAAGAATCCTTTGAGCTTTTCTCACATGCGCTGTACTCCTTACAGAGGACGGGTACCCTTTCATTATGTTCTTCTTGCGTATATGAAGACTTGTTCATAACTGAATGGGATTTGCTACAAATATTTTCACCGTCATGAGGTAACTAGCCGCACACCAACTCTACCTAGTAACGTTTTACAGCTGCGTTAGTAAGTTACGGTGCATCTGTTCTTCGCTTCACCTAAGTTACGTGCGTTTAAGTGCGAAGTGTGTTTGTGACTTAGGAGTCAGTGGACATAGTTTCACAATTCTCCGACATACCGCGTCCAGAATTGGAAATCATTCGTGAGCGATTTTGAAACAGACCGCTTTGCGTTGATTTCGATGGTATGCGGCGTCGGCTGTTCAGAAATCAGTGGCAAACTACTAGATATACATTTTTCAAGTGAAACACAAACAGCTTATAAATGCTGGGATTTATTGCAATGCCATGCAAAAGGAAAAGTTCATAATTTTTAGATGTTAAAAATAACATATGAACGCTGTTCAGACTTGGAGACCATTGATTCAGCATGTGACAACCCATTTAATGTAGACTGTAGACAACCCATCAATGGTTTTTTGAATCTCTTAAAGTCTGCAATAGTGCAACTACCATCCCAGGGGGTAATATAGACAGGTGAGTGTGTTGTTGGTTTTGGTGATCGACAGGGAGGAGGGGGAGTGATAGGTACACACGCTGACACGTATGCACACACGCACATACGCAAAGAGACTTCAAATTTTAAAATGGAAACTTGAGCCGTTTTTCTATGGCCCTGCCCGGTTAGACAATTTACAAAGGGGGAAAAAAATGGTTGCCAAACAATACCTGTACGGTTTTCGCTGGGAGCAAGATCGATGGATGGAAGTCTGTCTATTGTCACAGGTTCAGCTCACTTTGCTAGGATTGCTGCTTGAATAAGAAACCATCTCGTAGGAAGCATTTCTTCCTACTAGACTAGAATCTATTGTTTCGTTGATGCTAACACGGAGATCATTTAAAGCTCTACGTTTTGGTCTGTCCTACTATGGTATCCCGCGTTCTGTAGATAGTTCAGCGTTATATGTCAGTGAAAGAGGTGACGCGGACAATGCTTCTTGTCCTTCCTACAGCAATACCGAAACATTTCATTCTGTTTCATCGTGTCCTTCCCACAGCAATACTGAAATATTTTGTTCTGTTTCATCGTGCCCTTCCCACAGCAATACTGAAACATTTTGTTCTGTTTCATCGTGTCCTTCCCACAGCAATACTGAAACATTTTGTTCTGTTTCATTGTGTCCTTCCCACAGTAACACTGAAAATTTTTGTTCTGTTTCATCGTGCCCTTCCCACAGTAAAACTGAAACATTTCGTTCTGTTTCAAGATGTCCTTCCCACAGCAATACTGAAAGATTTCGTTCATTTTCAAGATGTCCTTCCCACAGCAATACTGAAACATTTTGTTCTGTTTCATCGTGTCCTTCCCACAGCAATACTGAAACATTTTGTTCTATTTCATCTTGTCCTTCCCACAGCAATAGTGAAACATTTCGTTCCGTTTTAAGGTGTCCTGTTCACGTCACTACTTACACAATATGTTCACCATCTAAAATGTTTCATCTACGCCAATAAATACTTGAAAATTGTGTTCATATTTAAGATGTCGATGGCTCGTCTCTAATTACACATATTGTTCAATTTTGACTCGATGTTCTAATTCATTAAAGCAACAGTACTGCCTGCACAAAGTTCATAGGACGTTGCAGTCACTCCCAGCTCCTACTCGCTGATTGTGATTTACTAGGCAAGTTTATTAGGGTCAGGGAGGGAGGGTATGAGGGAGGGGTATAGTAGGGTGAAAGAAAAGTCCCCGTAGCGCATGGCCACAACACTTTCATACCGTTCTAGCAGTCATGTGTTCAAATCCCTATAGAGATCCGGCTTGTGTGTCAACCTTGGCTCCCAGTTACATCAGGCGTAAAATGGGTGCTAGGAAGTTTTTGTGTGAAGTCAACGCGGCCATTATCATACGGACCACACCACCCATTAAATGCTGAGTGGTCTACGGAAATTAGGGCGAGAACCTTATACCCAGGACGCCTCGTGCCGAGAGGGAGACCCGTGCCTTACTTCTGAAGTATCTGACTGTATCCTGTATGGTTATTCAATGTTTGACTGTATCCTGTATGGTTATTCAATACTTAATCATGCGTAATATAAATTCTATAATCCTGTTATCCATCGTCAGGGTCTGTGGCTCAGGAATTAATGAAACGCAGTTTCAAAATAACCTTAACATAATAAGTCGAGGATTCGAAATCAGCCGCGGACGGTTTGAAAGCAGATCGCTTTGCGTTGATTTTAATGATATGAGATGTCGGTCATTCGGAAAACAACAGCAAATTACTGAACGTACATTTGGATAGTAAATTAATAACGGCATATGAATGCTGAAGTTCTCTGCACTGTTGTGTAAAGGGCTACTATGTAACTTGTATTGTCCATCACAGTTGCCTGTTCTCTCCAACAAAACTGAACGTCTTGATCAACAGCTTACTTCGCTCTTGTTCACCCAACTACGAATATTAGCATTTCCTTTCACATTTCTTTGCACACTTGTTGCCGCACCCTGGTGGCGTAAAAAACATTACACCCGATCCAGAAATTTCAGTTGAAAGTTCAAGCAGAAATTATCCCAAGATCTCCATTCCTTTTACCATGTAATCTTTTCTTTTTCTGGCTCTTTTTAGCCACGTCAATATGGCTTCGTGCTGCCACTGGCTTCCTTTCTAGCAGCTCTTTATTTTGTTTTGTTTTTTATTTGTTCTTCTGCCTCCTGCCTGTTCCAAATTTCTGCTGCACGTAAAAAGTGCGCCAATGTTACATCTTCATTCGCAATCGTACTCCCCTGCATCAATGAAACTATTGAAGAGGATGCTATTGTAGCTTGTTACAAGATGGAAAACATACACACAAATAAAAAGCTGTCAGTGTAGCTAATAGGAGCTACACTGATGTCATGAGAGTGGTCGGTGAGGGTTCGACGCCTAGATTAGTCATCGGCCAACAGAGGGAAAGCCTGAGTACCTTTTAGCATACAGTCCTACACAATATGATGATCCCGTCACATCACATACCCTAACCAGCTTCGGGATATACCTTGTCTGTCAGCGGCAGTGAGGAAGAGGGTGTTGATTTGTTTTATAAAAGAGATACTGTGTAAGCATGTCAAACGTTGACATTGAGCAGACAAGTTTAGAAACATTTAATGGTAATGGGAATGTGGTTTCTGGTTAAATGCAATGAATACCATAGGTGGACAGAGAAGGAACTGAGGCAGTTCTTCAAGAGATGCATGTAGAATGATTAGAAAAATGAGACACAGACATTCGGGGGGGGGGGGGGGGGTTATATTATAAGTGTCTATATACTCTAGCAACTCAGAAACATGTAATGGACTCATGAGCTTGGTAATTGTTTTTGGTAAGTGAGAAGCAACCCAAGGCCTTGTTCGTTTGTTTCAAAAGTTGCAGTGGTAGCGCTGCTAGCATTGGCCTGGTATAATGTCCCATAGATAGCATGGACTAGTTATAAATCAATCCTTGTGGGTGATTTTTACAGACACATTCGTTGAACTGCGTGAATCAAACAGGAGAAAGGAATTACTTACAGTCTACACAAGCTCTGTACATAAAAGAAAACTGTTTTATAAACACTGCTATCTCTCTCTCTCTCTCTCTCTCTCTCTCTCTCTCTCTCTCTCTCTCTCTCTCTCTCTCTCTAACTCTCCTCTCTTTCTCTCTTTCCCCCTCTCTCTCACTCTCCCCCTCTCTCTCTCTATCTCTCTCTCTCTATCTATCTCTATCTCTCTCTATCTCTCTCTATCTCTCTCTCTCTATCTCTCTCTATCTCTCTATCTCTCTCTATCTCTCTCTATCTCTCTTCCCCTCTCCATCCCTCTCTCTTCCTCTCTCTCCTCTCTCCCACCCCCTCTCCCTCTCTCTCTCTCTCTATCTCTCTCTATATCTCTCTATCTCTCTATCTCTCTCTATCTCTCTATCTCTCTCTATCTCTCTCTATCTCTCTCTATCTCTCTCTCTATCTCTCCATCTCTCTCTATCTCTCTCTATCTCTCTCTCCCCCTCTCCCTCCCTCTCTCTCCCTCCCTCTCTCTCCTCTCTCTCTCCCTCTCTCTCCCTCTCTCCTCTCTCTCACTCTCTCTCTCTCTCCACATAAACAGAACCATTCTATTTTTGCGCTCACTCGCAATGAACACCAACATAGCTCACACAAATGTAGCTGCTACCACTAGTTAATACGCTGGATTGATTTTGTGTAAGGATTAGCTTTCCCTATTACAAGTGTCCCTCGCCATCAGGCGAACCCTCTCCGACCTCGGAGGTATTTGTGATTTACATGCCCAAGTCAGGGACGAGAAGTCAACATTTAAGTCCAACTGACCGGCGGGGGCGACGACCCATTATGCCGCGGTCAGAGGAGAACAAGTTTAAACGCGTTAAACCTCCCAGGAACGCCGACTTGTACCATCTCACTGAAACCAAACCCCTTTGACCACATCAAACGGCGTGATGTTTTAGACAGGACGTAATATTAGCCAGTTGCCGTGAAGATAACACACGCGTCGGCCGACATGACTGGGGCCGCAGAACTTTAGAGACAAACTGGGCATGTAAATACATGAGGCATGAGAGCTGGTGAAGGATCGAGACTCTTTCGAGGAAGCTGTGTTGAGAAGGAAGTTCTGAAAAGAACCTCCTGCGTCATGATGAGGGTGTTTGTAGTAAAAATAATATCAACATTGTAAGTAAAGGCAGGTTGTAAAGTAAGGAAGTATGTAAAAGCATGTTGTGAAGTAAGGAAGTATGTAAAGGCAAGGTGTAAAGTAAGGAAATAAGTAAAGGCAGGTTGTAAAGTAAGGAAGTATGTAAAAGCAGGTTGTAAAGCAAGGAAGCGTGTAAAGGCAGGTTGTAAAGTAAGGATATAAGTAAAGGCAGGTTGTAAAGTAAGGAAATAAGTAAAGGCAGGTTGTAAAGTAAGGAAGTATGTAAAAGCATGTTGTGAAGTAAGGAAGTATGTAAAGGCAAGGTGTAAAGTAAGGAAATAAGTAAAGGCAGGTTGTAAAGTAAGGAAGTATGTAAAAGCAGGTTGTAAAGTAAGGAAGTAAGTAAAAGCATGTTGTGAAGTAAGGAAGTATGTAAAGGCAAGGTGTAAAGTAAGGAAATAAGTAAAGGCAGGTTGTAAAGTAAGGAAGTATGTAAAAGCAGGTTGTAAAGCAAGGAAGCGTGTAAAGGCAGGTTGTAAAGTAAGGATATAAGTAAAGGCAGGTTGTAAAGTAAGGAAATAAGTAAAGGCAGGTTGTAAAGTAAGGAAGTATGTAAAAGCAGGTTGTAAAGCAAGGAAGCATGTAAAGGCAGGTTGTAAAGTAAGGAAATAAGTAAAGGCAGGTTGTAAAGTAAGAAAGTAAGTAAAGGCAGGTTGTAAAGTAAGGAAGTAAGTAAAGGCAGGTTTTAAAGTAAGGAAGTAAGTAAAGGCAGGTTGTAAAGTAAGGAAGTAAGTAAAGGCAGGTTGTAAAGTAAGGAAGTAAGTAAAGGCAAGTTGTAAAGTACGGAAGTATGTAAAGGCAGTTTGTAAAGTAAGGAAATAAGTAAAGGCAGGTTGTAAAGTAAGGAAGTATGTAAAGGCAGGTTGTAAAGCAAGGAAGTAAGTAAAGGCAGGTTGTAAAGTAAGGTCGCCTTTATCTCCCATGACTTCTTGACGCCCATTTTAGTCTGGACCGATCTGGGAACCCAGGTCCATTTTTTTTTTGTCAAGCCCGAATTCGGAACGAACCCATACCTACCAGGTCGACAGGTGAGTGTCTAGCCACTACGCCGCCGAGACTCCCAGTGTGAACATGGAATGAGATTAAACAGGCCACAATTTGTTGAGCATGTAAGTTGAGCAGAGCAAAAGTCGTGGGGCGTTTTCTGCAGAAAGAACATGAAATAGTGTCAATAGGAGGCTAGGTTCAACGAAGAAGAAAACCCACCTCGATGTATACAATATAATGCATGACAAAGGCCTTTGAGCCTTACAACTCACGAAAATCGTTATGTAGATACAGGGGCTCTCAATGTCATAGATACCTACAGGGGCATTCAATGTCATGGATATCTACAGGGACACTCAATAACATAGATACGAAAGGGCTTCAAATGAAAACCTTTAAAAGTGTGAAAGAATTTACAGTAGCCACGCCATTGTCTTGTAACCTGTCAATATTGTTGTTAAGGATGTCAAAAGAGTGTTAAGTACGTAATATTACGGTACAGACGAAAACGGTGTCGTCATAAGGACAGTTTAAAGATGGCCGCCCCAATTTTGATATGCACCAAAGAGGAGCAGCGTTCTGTTATTCGTTTTTTTTTTTTTTTATATCAATGAAGGTGTTAAACCTATAGAAATTCATCGGAGAATGAAGGTCCAGTATGCTAATGCATGTCTGTCAGTCCAGCAAGTGTATGAGTAGAGAAGGAAGTTTCAAAACGGCGTGACTTCTGTGACAGACTGTTCACGACCGGTTCATCCACACTGAGTAGTGATCCCAGAGTGGTTACACACGCTACCAAGAGAATTTCTTTTCTGCAGGAATCCAAGCAGTTTTTCGGCGCTGGAGGATTTGCATTGAACGCAGTGGTGACTGCAGCGAAAAATTATACATTTATTCTTACTTTTACAGAATATATTCACACAAAAACATATTTATGGTTTTCATTTGAATCCCCCTCGTACCTAGAGGGGCACTTAATGCCATAGATACCTAGAGGGGCACTCAAGGTCGTGATGTTTGTTTTTCACACGATATTAAACTCTATTGGTCTAATGACTGGCTGGATGTCGCACTGACTGGTTGGATGTCACACCGATTTGGATCCATGTTTAGAGACATCAGAGTTGTGGAAATTTGAAGTAAAACACCAAAACATGATATTTGAACACGCGACACGTAAATTCTTATAATTATATGCATGTATGTGCTGGAACTAGTGAAGTCAACTTTGAAAGCAAATTGCCACAAAACTAGTAAGCAGTGTGTGAGTGCATAAAGCTTAAGATACATTTTGTTTAATTTTACTGTGCTTTCAGTTGCGTCACGGGTTTCGTAGCATCGTATTTATACGTATAACGTATAGATGCACCAACCGACTGCAGAAGGGCCGCTTGGGAAGTTGTTATGAAATTGTTACTTTAACGTGTTGTTAAGTAGGGAATTACTACTTTAAATATATATATAGTTATATATATGTAACAAAGAATTGTACAAGACATTATTTCATGTGCGTGTTAAAACAGTAACATTGTGGGATATTAGTTACAGTAACCACACAGACAGGGAAGGATAATGTTACAGCAATCTGGCTCGGTATACATTCAGAAAGTAGATCAATCAAATGACAAACGGGTGGCTTGTCTGTTGGTATAAGACGAATATAAAAGGGTGATAACCCAGTTGGTGACATTGTTACCTACGCGTAAATGGTAAAAATTCACCTGTGCTAGGTAACAACATTGTTGCATTTCCTTTACAGGACGTCGCAGTCAACACCAGCATTTTCTGCTGTTGCGATCTCTTGGCAAGTTTTCGTTCAGTAGTTTGCCATTGATTTCTGAACGACGGCACTCATACCATTTCGTAAAAAAAAAAAAAAAAACGCAAGGCTGTCTAGGTAACAACATTTTTTTCCGTATATCCTTTTACAGGTCATCGCTGTCAACATCAGTATCTTTCAGCTGATTGTTGATTTCTTGGCAAGATTACGCTCAGTAGTTTGCCATTGCTTTCTGAGCGACCGGCTCAAATACCCCGTAAGTTACAGACGTGAAGAGAACCGCTACCAATTCTCGCGCAACGCCACGTTACTTACGAGAGTATACGAGATACGGAGAAAGTCGTGTAACCTCTAGACGAGAGAGACACGTAACAACATACGTTATATTAATACTACGCTTAGTGACTTACATTTATGCTTCTTCTTCTTCTTCTTCTTCTTCTTCTTCTTCTTCTTCTTCTTCTTCTTCTTCTTCTTCTTCTCCTCCTCCTAATCAGCCTCCTTATATTCTTCCACCTCCTCCTCATCATCCATCCATCCATCTCCTCCTCCTCCTCCTCCTCCTCCTCCTCCTCCTCCTCCTCCTCCTCCTCCTCCTCCTCCATCTGAACCTTCTGTTGACTATCGCTGTCTTTGATATTAAGTCAAGAGTGTACTCATGTTGAACATGGCCGTTTGTTAAATTACCTCGTCAGTTCCATACTGTATACGGTTTAACGTCGATTAAGTGGGCCAGCATATCTTTCTGAGCTGGCCCTACAGTAAACAATCCTGCAGAATATGTTAATCAGCTTGTTTGCCTAGTCCACACATACTCATAACACACACAGATGAAGCTTATACACGTGTTTATTCAGTTTCCATTGTTATAAACTGTTTTATTCAGTGTTCCAGTTGTTTCGGTGTATGACTATTTCCTTTAGTGAAGACATATGGATGTAAGTTATGGACTTTTGACCTTAAATGTTACAGCAGAGCTCTTAGAGTGACGGGGACCAAGACGAAGCATAATTCTAACATTATAAACGATCTGAGACAGTTCTTAATCAAACACATATGAGTCGTTTGGTGCTAATAAACGTAGAAGACATAATTAGAGACTAAAGGACACACTAGACAACATGACAAGTGGAAGCTATAGTCACCGACCTGGAAACGAACCTGTCAATTCTAAATAACGACAATGCCTCTCTGAAGCAACATGTGTATTTGGATGTATAACCAACTAATTTGTTGCATATCCTTTACTGGACGTCGCAATCAATACCTGCATGTTGTGGCTGTTTGTGATTTCTAGACAAATTTTACTCTCAGTAGTTTGCCATTGCCGGCTTCGTGGCTTAGAGGTTATGTCTTTTCTCCGTAATCTCGTATACTCTCGTCGGTAACGTGATGACGGTGAGAATCTGCAGTGGTTCGAATCGCATCGGTAACTTACGGGGTATGTGAGCCGGCCGCTCAGAAAGCAATGGCACACTACTGAGCGTAATCTTGCCAAGAAATCAACATACAGCTGAAAGATGCTGGTGTTGACAGCGATGTCCTGTAAAGGATATGCAAAAAAAAAAAAAAGTTTGCCATTTCTTTCTGAACGACGAGCAAACCAACGCAAGGCGGTCGTCTGTCAAATCGCCCCGCAGTTGTGTTTCGAACACGGTAGCGAGATTACGAATTACGTTTTTAACTCCTTCGCCACAGAAACCAACTAGACACCCGACGAAAGATCTGAGTGAGCATCGACGAAAACACCGCTCATAATCAGCTTCGTGTCACGGGATGTCAAATACCTATTTGAGACGTCTCGGTGGTGTAGGTAGAACAGCGGTGGGAGTTGTTGTTTCTGGAAGAGGACGCAGGGGTTTCTCATCACAAAGTACATTGAAGCATCTTGGGCATGAAGATGCGCGAAATAGGGGAACTAGCCAGGATCAAACATCTTTCCGACGGACCATGATGAGAGTGATGTTCTACAGTCGACCTGCTACATAATATGCGTCTATGTAATTGTGTTTACTACAGAACAATCAAATATTAAATATGGGGTTGACGTGTACAATAGGTGTGTTAGCAAGGACAGAACTTTAAACGGATCTGCGTCCCCAATCATTAACACTTTTACAATAACGCTAGTTCGTTTCATTCTTCCCTGAGAAAACATTGATACCTATTTTGCGAGGTTGGGTTGAAACTTTAACCCATGTGGAGGGAAAACATTCCTCTCAAGTCCTGGATTGAACCCAACCCTTTCGTGTATCACAAGACACATGCTCTATTGTTACAAATGTGCTTATTGTGGTAGCGAAGGAAATACATGAAACAACTAGTTCTGCAGGAAATACTGAAAAACTAGAATTGAAAGTAAGGCAGGAAACGTAGTTTTGAATGTAGTTATGAAACGAGAGACCATTAAAAAAGCAGTAGTGAGAGTTTTGAAATAAGCCAGTACCGGAAAAGAAGTACAGAGATTAGAGATTAACAGAGAGAGTTCTGAAAAAAAGCATTAGTGAAAAGAGAGGGCACTGATAAAAGTAAAAATGTAACAGTCAATGAAAGACTATTGTTGTTGCAGTGAGTTGAATCAAGAACTGACATCACTGAACTCGGGGCATTGCTATAAGCGCCCAGTCCTTATCTTCAACAACTAGCGAAGAGTTCAAATACTGATGGTGCTCTTTTTGCAATCTGATTATATGTCCATCTTTAATGACGATTCTCGACCCCCTGACCACCTCTTTCTGCTGCATCTCCCTAGGACAGAATAAAACAAAGAGGGAAAAGGATTAGAGAATGAGCTCTGAAAAGAATCAGAGAGAGAGAGAGAGAGAGGGGGGGGGGGAATGGAAAGAATCAAAGAGATGTAAAAAGAAGAAAAGAGAGAGATGGAAAGAAGAAAAGAGAAATTGAAAGAATGAAACACATCACATGGAAATAATGAGAGAGAGAGAGAGAGAGAGAGAGAGAGAGAGAGAGAGAGAGAGAGAGAGAGAGAGAGAGAGAGATGGAAAGAAGAAAAGAGGGAACTAACAAACGAACGAACGAAAATCTTTATTTTCAAAGGGTTAAGAATTGGGCACGCAGGCCCGTCTGACATTCTGCCCTTCTCAATTTCCTCTCAAACATTCTTTCATTCAACATCACTTATGAAGCAAACTTTTGACAACAAAAGAATAATAGCATTATAACGCATGAAAAATAATCAATAACAAATGACTCACTGAGGCAATGTTGAACATGAGCATTATAAAAACCTAAGGAAGGTGTAACGTGCCATATATATGGTAATGTTTTTTAGCTAGTTGTCGTTTGAGATAATTTACCATTATTATTGTCTTCTTTTGTTTTTGTTTATGGGGGTATGTTCAAACAGGTTGCGAATGTATGTATAATATTTGGTGGTGTCTTTGATTTCTAGTGGAAGATTGTTCCAGAACTGAGTGGCAGAGTATGCTAAGCTTGTTTTATTTAAGTCTATTCTAAGTTTAGGGGACATGAAGTATATTTAGTCGTTCGCTATGTCTTGCGTTATATTTAAACAATGGCCAAAGGTAGCTTGGAGCATTTTGAAATATGATTTTGTGAATTAGTTTGGCCTTATTAAAAAGTAGTCGTTTGTGGAGTGGCAGCAGTAACCGAAGACGTTTATGTAGGTTAGAATTGTCGGTAAGCTTTTCACCATTAATTAAACGCACTGCCCTTTTCTGGAGTGAATATAGGCGTCTTGTTATTGATTTGGGGCATCCATCCCAGATTGTGGAGCAATAATCAATATGTGTTTGTATATGGGAAGTATAGAATATCTTTCTTGTGTTTTCGTCAAGGAAATTTTTAATTTTGGCAAGTTGGTATACTTTTTTGGCTATTTGTTTAACGAGAGCATGAACATGTGAATTAAAGGTTAGATTTTGATCTATTATAAGACCCAGTGCCTTGTGCTCGGTTACACTTTCTATAGAAGGGAGAATAGAAAGGGAGATAGAAAAAGAGAATGGTGGAAAGAATAAAAGAGAAGAGAGGGACTGTGAGATTTTAACTATATAACGGTTTGAAATAGGAATATCTTCTTCTTCTGCTGCGTTCATTCGGAGTTTTTTTTCGGATGTGATTGCGTTGTGCCTGTTTACAGCAGAGCTGCGTTCTTGCGCCGTTAGGCCGACACATCTGACTTCTGCGGGCATTTGTTCACCGGGTTAACCTTCCCGGGAAATAGGAATATTAATATAGTTATTTTAAAATATGATGTGAATAATTTAAACTGCAGTCTCGTGCTGTAAATATTCTGCTCCAGTTTCTATTGATTAGACACTCAAAAATAAACTACAACTGTTTTCATCTATTGCATAACATGTCTGTCTGCTTGTCTTCCTTTTGTATGTTTGTCCCTTTGTCTGTCTGTCTTTCGGTCTGTCTGACTGTAAGTCTATCTATCTGTCTGCATGTCTGTTTGCCTGCCTGCATGTCTACCATCACTGTTCTTCACCATGTTCCAGTATTTTCGCTGGGGTTTCGTCCTTCCCTTGTTTTCTGTCCGTTACTGTTCTGCCGATGCATCTCGAAGGATAATCCTGGGATGTGATACAAAACCCTCTCCTGACCCACACCAAGGTGAGCTGGCAAAGCCTACAATTTCCCCAACGAATTCCAGCTTTCTTTCATCTCCTCATTATGTTTTTCTTTATATCAAACGAGACTCCCAATTTTCGTTATTGCTGCTTCAGTGTTCCTGCATCTTTTATGCGCCCGTCTCCTGTCGATCGATTCACAGGATGAGCACACGCGGGCGCACACACACACGCGCCCAGGTATTAGCAGGGCGTCTGTAGACCCTCTTCTTTGTCCTTGTTAAACCTCTCCCTCTCCCCTGTCACCCACATCCTCACCCTCCTACTTTTAGCAAGCCCTGTCTCCCTTCCTCCTATTCCACTACTCCACTCCCCTTTCAAACCCACAAGCCAGGTCTGATTATAAAGGGGTTCTATATCGATCATTGCCAGTCTCATCTCTGTTGCAGCCGAGGCAACCACTTCAGGTAACTCTTTGGGAAATAAAGGGACGGGGGGTATCAAAAAGGAGCGGGGGAATATACGGTTTCTTCTGGCGATGAAAACTTGAGACTATAATGGGAGTCTGTTTTGTTTTACTTTCTGCTTTCATAATTTCGTAAAATCACAAGGTGATGTCAGAGAACATTTGCTTTTCTCCTCGGTATCTTCTTCGTCTCATATTCTGAGACCACGAAAAGTTGAAATCTTGTTTAAAATGAAAATAAACACGAGAGATGAACAGGTAAAACTGTTTTGATTGTTAACAGTCTGCGGCAAATAACGTGAATTTTCAGATGAAAACGAGGCCTCGTCAAGCTAGAGGTCTGAAGAATCGATTGCCAGAACGGATCTCAATTGGTGTTAGATAAACTCTTCCTAAACTGTTCCTAAACAGTCTCTAAACAGTTCATGGGAAGTAAAACCCTACGGTTAATCGTGTGTGTGTGTGTGTGTGTGTGTGTGTGTGTGTGCGTGTGTGTGCGCGCGCGCATGTATGTTATGTGTGTGTGTATCATCAAGTGGCATGCCAGATGGCGTAGGTATTCATGACTTTCCACAGATCTCGGTCCTTGGTGTTCTGGATAAAGTCCAGGCCACCGTGTCAATCCATCCAGTATCATTTCTCTTGGTCTGCCTCTGCCTCTCTTCCTCTCGATCTTTACAGTTGTCGCTATGTTCTCCAATGCCTCTCTTCTCATCATGTGACCAAAAAAAGCTGTTTGTCTCATTCTTATAGTTGGATGTAATGTTCTAGTTTCATTAACCTCTTTCAGTTTGGCAGCCCAAGGAATTCACACCATTCGTCTCAGGAACCACATCTCTGTTGCTTCCATCCATCCATCATGTGCCATGCCGGAAAGCGTGGGCAGTCGTGGATAAGCTCAGTGTTCCTGTCTCGACCATGCCATGTGGCCAAACCATCTACGTATTTACTTCTCGGTCTTCCCCTTGGTCTGTTCCCTTCGATCTTGCCAGTTGTCACCAAGTTCTCCAATGTATTTCTTCTCATAACATGTCCAAAAATTGTGACTCTCTTCGTTTAATTTCTGCAATCATTTTACGATTTTCATTGTATTTTCATTTTCCTGTAGTAATTGGTCATTTGTTTTTCTGTCTGTTGCTTCCAAGTTCTTCCTAATTTGTTCATTTTTCTTACATTCAATAATAGTGACTTATTACTTAATATACTCTTGATGTTCCGCAATGCAGCTTTTGCTTGCCCTATTCTGCTCTTAATTTCTGTTGTGCATCTTCCATCTGATGTTATAAATGCCCCTAAGTATTTAAAATTATCCACTTGGTTAAGAATTGTCCCTTCTATTTCCATTTCTATTTCTTTTTCACATTTTTGTGTCATTTTTTTCCCCTTTTGATATCATTATTGTTACTGTTTTCTTGCAATTCAAGGCGAGTACTTTTTGACACTCTCTGTGACGACAATGTCCAACAATATATATATATATATATATATATATATATATATATATATATATATATATATATATATATATATATATATATATATATATATGGGAGTTTGCCTTAAACGGTCCGAATACATCTCTAGATTTGTCATAAGGCAACACAGACACAAAGGACAAATGGTACATCTATAAAAACACAGACGGTCATCGATCACACTGACATACGTAACCTGATGGCTAATGGCATAAGATACCTCAACTATCTGGTGTATTCTAGGCCGCTAGAACACAGGCAACAAGTTCAGTAAGCAGGCAGTATGCTTATTGTTTCCGTTCCTTACTCTAGCAATACCTCTATGTATATATATATATATATAGTCTTCGTATGGTCCATGCCATGTGGCAATGGTGATTATATCTGTCCTCAGCTTTCTGTCTCGTTAACTACCAATCATTTCTGATACTGATGTTCCTCCATGCCATGATGTCAAACTGTCCAGCATCTTCTTTCTTGTCTCCCACTAACTCTCCTCCACTCCAACTTTCCTGTTGTGACGATAAAAACTCCAGCTTTCCACTTTTCATAACATGCCCAAAGACAAAAAATTGTGTACCTGCTCCTTCTGATGCGAGCAAACAGTTCTCTATATGGGTTAACTCCTTTCGATGTATCTTCATTACTCTTTCTATCCATCCACGGTGTTCTTATCATTTTTCCATACTACCACATCTCTGCACCTTCCATGTAATTCCTATCTTGTCTGTTAATTGTCAATGCTTCGCTATATATGTGTGTGTGTGTGGGGGGGGGGGGGGCGGGTAAGGTGTGGGGGTGTGGGGTGGGGTGTGTGTGTGGAGTGGGTGGGTGGGTGGGTGTGGATGTGTGTGGATGGGGTGTGTGTGCGTTCGTGCATTCGTACGTGCGTGCGTGTGTGTGTGCTTGTGTGCGTGTCATGTCATGTCGGCTGTCTCTGAACTGTGTCAACTTTTTTTTTGTGCCCCCGACAGCATTACTTCAAACTAGTCGCTGTTTGTGTCCGAATGAGATAACTGAATAACTTTTTTCTGGTGGGAGCTTTAATATAATGCTATGCAAAAGTCACTGAAGTTACTGAAGAAGCCATTGAGAGCATTGACCAGGATAAAACAATCACCTCAACCCAACAATATGGTATCCAAGCTCTTGTAATCCCAGAGGATTTCACTAGAGATTGCTAAGGGGAGACAATCATCGCAATAAACATTGAATGTATGCATCATTTTCGAAATTACACCTGAGAGTCACTACTTTTCGGTGGACTCAACCCCTGAGAGTCACAACTTGGGTGGGGGTGGGGTGGGCCCGACCCCTGAGAATGCCAAGGAGTAAAAGGGCCGAAACATTCGTCGTGGAAGGGACCATTTCTCATGATCAGAAGATTTCTGTCATGGCAGAGTTAATAGAACGATACCGTGCTGCATGGAAACAGACCTAGCCATATCTATATAGTACACATATTTAAAGGAAATTTTACAAACTTCGAAAAGCATTCGTTATATGACGCTGTCTAGCTGGAACCTAACAGGTCACCGCAGGTCTCTGCATCACGTTTACAAGATGATGATGAACTATCTCCAGTTGACAAGCCTTCCTGTTTTCTCTTTCAAGTTTCCGGTCTAGAGAAGGTGACGAAGGGTATTTTCAGTTTTCGTAAAAGGCAAAACCAGACCCACACCTTCTATCGGAGGTGTGGACAGGATGCCTTCCACATTCAGAAGAAAACTTTCGCCAGATGTGCATACCCAAGGTCACGCGTTTTTTTTTAAATTCGCATATCCTTTACAGGACATCACTATCAACATCAGCATCTTGCAGCTGATTGTTGATTTCTTGGCAAGATTACGCTCAAT
>OY992885.1:34293109-34308109 GCA_963921405.1 Cepaea hortensis
CTGTCTTACTTTCTTCCAGGCTGCTGTTAGCCCATCTCTAGATGTTTTCTTCCCAATTGTATCGTTGTCTACCTCTTGCTCGCTTGCCTTCAACCTTACCTTCCAGTATGAGTTTTGAAATAGTGTTATATCTTTTAACACTGCAGAAATATTTCACTTGCCTCTGTTTTATTTAATTCATCAAACTCTCTTTTCATTTCCAATTGTTTTATAGAACCTCTTTATTTGATTGCCTTTGTTTCCATAAAATACGACATATTCTTCTGTATATCCACATTTCCATGGCCTCTATTCGACTTTCTAATTACTTGTTCATTGTCCAGGCTTCCGCGTCATACAGCAGTGTTGAGTAGGCATAACATTTGACAACTCTCATGCATGATGTTGAAAGCATTTTCTGGCCATTCCTATTCTCTTTTAGATTTATGTTTCACTTCTATCATCATCTGTCATTACATGTCCAAAATATGAGAAACTTGTTACTTGTTCTAGTATCGCCCCGTTTGCTGTAATATTCATTGATAACTTGTCCTTTTCACGGCTAATTATAATAGTTTCCTGTTTTGGATATTAATATCTAAGCCGTATTCTGCACTATGTCTGTTTACTTGTTCCAATCGTTCTTGTAGCTCTTGCTCGCTTAGGAAGTTAACGTTTTCCAACTGACCAGAATGATGAACCAACTCACTAGAATGAACTCTTACCGCTGCAGGCAGAAGGGAAAGTTTAAGTGCGTTAAACCTATTATATGAATCATACAATGCAAGATTGCTAATATTGTTATTATCTAGAGTTGTCACCATAGCACTCAGTTCAAGTGCGTTAAACCTCTTATATTTTTGAAACAATGTGTGATGATTAATATTGTTATAATATAGAGTTGTCACCATAACACTGCGGGCAAACGCATGGATCCTCAGTCTTCCTCAGCAACTATTGCAGGGTGTAGATATTGACCGTCCTAGTATGACACTGATTATAAACACCTCGTGTTCGTACAATCATGTATATCTATCTAACTGCCAGAATCAAATATATTTTAAATCAAGCATTCGTGAACATGCTCGCTCCCTAATGCGTTGTGCCTTCACTCAGCAATCAGTTAACTCCTTGTCCGTATTAAGTGTTTCTACAACTGATACTCTAGCAGCCAAGATCTCCGCTCACTGGTTACAAGCACATCATCTTAACCAGGGCGGAGGACCCATGCAAGTTCCCGCAATAAAGACTTAAATAGGCTTGATATCCACCTAGTCAACACCCGGCCATTCTTAGCTGTGTATAGCACAGACTGGAAATCAGTCAATGATTTATTTAGTAATTTGATAGTTATATGAAGAGTAAAGCACACGTACGGTTTTCTGTCTGACACCTCAGCGCAGTATGACATTTCTAAGGACATCCCTTGGGGGAAAACGTTATCGAGAAAGGGAGTTGTTCACCTCACCTCAACGTGTTGTGACCTTGAAATATTTGAATTATTGCTTTACAGCACATAGCTATAGCAGCATGTGTAGTAGAAGTCTGCAGATACATTCTTTCTTTGCTTCGTTCATCTTCTGTTTAATCTTCTTATACGCAATGAGCGACCTTTCATTGTACGTATTCTTCTTCTTCTTCTTCTTCTTCTTCTTCTTCTTCTTCTTCTTCTTCTTCTTCTTCTTCTTCTTCTTCTTCTTCTTCTTCTTCTTCTTCTTCTTCTTCTTCTTCTTCTTCTATCATTAATACTTCTAGTGGAGGGTAGGCCAGTTCATGGTTGGCTGGATGGTGGCTGATGTGTTTCTACGATATGAAGTTGCCAGTCTGAGACCTACCCTCTTTAGTCGCCGTTACGTCCTGTACAGATCTGTGGTTGAACGGTTCTTAACATCCCATTTCGAGCACCGGTAACAAGAAGGACAACTAACAATAGTTCAGAAGCTGTAATACTAATGGCGCTTCTTAATTTTATTCAACACCATCTTCAAAACAAACGATCGTCTATTGTCAAGGAACCCGCTTTCAACGCATAAAACTGACAAATACAGCCGGTAAGAATGTCCGACATTTATGGGAATTTAAAAAGTGCAAAACTAAAAACTCAACAGGACAAAATATCAAACTGTGGAAATCTCTAAGTCACAAAGATTCGCGAAGGCTATATGCTTACAGAAGCAAGGACATGGGCGGCGGGGGAGAGAGGCCAGAGACGGTCTAACTAAAGAAATGATGTGGTCGCTCAGAGATCGATACACAGTGACAAGGTGATAGTGTTTCACCTGCGACCTGTTCAGTAACAAAGGCCGGCTTTGCGCTTAATGGACTCGGGAAGTCTAGCTAAGGGTTTCCAAGCGTTTCATATCTGACGCTTAGCCCCCGCTAAGCACGGTTCTTGCTGCCTGCCCTAACGCAAGTCTAGAGATCAGCGCACGTTTGGTGGTTGAGCTGGGTTCTGGTTATGATCGAAGTACAGCAATGAACGCTCACCATTTTTTGTTGTTGGATTTCAAAGTAAACTTTTTACATATTGACACCTAGGCTGGGGGACTGTTGAAACAGGGCGGATAACGCGCCAGGATGTCTCCCGTTGTGGCTGCTCCTTCCCCTGGCTTTGGCGTCGCTTAGAGATAAGGTTCCCTCCCCGCTCTTGCAGCTCGATTAGTACACAGAATGACCTTACCTATGGCGCTGGTTCAGTTCTCTAGGGTTAATGTTTTGTAAAGTATGAATCTCATGGCACACGGATATTTCCATAAGTGCTCCAGTTTCCACGCACAGATCACACCAGGAGAATATCAGCACAGAGCACCTGCACGTTCAGATCTTGTAGAAAACTTAAGTGTGGATTAAATGATAGTCCCTCAGAGATGCTACGGAAGGTTAAGCTGTCATTCACCGCCTGTATAGTACCTTGCAGTGAATGGGGGAAGTGGGGAGGTGAAGTGTCTGGAGCTTAAGGAATTAAGGCCGCCTGGCTAGTGCAGTCGCAGCGAACTGTGCAGGTTAGGGTTTTCTTTCTGCGGAGTTACGGACGCGATTCGTAATCCCTTATCCCCGGGTTTGAAACACAGCAGTGCTGGTTTTTTTTTTTTTTTTTTTTGAAGAAGGTATAGGTGCTGGTCGTTCAGAAAGGAATGGCAAACTACTGAACGTAAAAATTGCTCACGAATCACGAACAGCCAAAATGCTGGGGTTGACTGCTACGTCCTGTGAAGTAAAATATTTCAGAGTGTCGTTTTAATTTATGGCGAATGGTTTCACACTGTCCGTATCGCTATTATACCGGCACATATGAGTCTAAACAGTGTCATCACGATGAAAGATCTAGTGCAGTGGTTCTCACCGGTGGGGAATTCCATTTTTATGTATACTGTATAAGGGTGGGGTGGGAGGGGGGATTTATAGGTACTTCATTTTTAATTCACCGCAAACAAGGGAATCCCGAGAGTTCCCGGGAAATCGCTTGACATCAGGGTGATTCCATAATGGGTCTAGGGGTGTCACTACTGGTTGAGTGTGTGGTGGACTGCTACATCGATCGATAGATGCAATAAATGTTTCTGGGCCCGGAGGGCCCTCAATGTCGTCGGAGTATATATCCATATCTTTTGCTACTCATAAACACACTTCTCGACAGACGACGAAGTGAATCACGATATCCCTATTCTAAAAATCGACAATCCCACCAGATCTAGGTCAGTGCTAAAAAAATAACTACGCGGTGAATTAACAATGAAGTACCGATTTATAGGGAGGAAATTCGAACGGGGTGGGGGAATGACGTTCTGAACATATGGTAAAGGGGGGCATGGGCCAAAAAAGGTTGAGAACCACTGATCTAGTGAGTTTGTAGCTGCTTCCTTGATAACAGCAATTCATTGGATAGTGACAACCCAGGGGTTTCCCATTCACAATTCCTGTATGTAATAATGTCTGTGATAGCATCCCAGGGGTTTCCCATTCACCTGTTCAGATTCGCTCACTTTGAAGTCAAGTGCAATCCCTATGCTACTGCACCTAGCGCCCTGCGCTGATGTTTACGTGTGAATTAGCTGTCCCCATTACCAGTGTCCCTCGCCATTAGGCGAACCCATTCCGACTTGTGAGGTACTTTTACTTTACGTCCCCAAGTCAAGGATGAGAAGTCAACATTTTGGTGCAACTAATCGGTGTAGTGGTTGAACTCGCTATCTTATTTCAGATTGTAATATTTAATCTATGATAGCATCAATCCACTGACTGATGTTTCCGGTACTCCTAATTCTCTATTGTCGCATCTATCCATTGATTAATGGATCTAATGGTATCCAGTACTTTTTTTTTTTTTTTTTGCATATCCTATTTACAGGACATCGCTGTCAACACCAGCATTTTACTGCAGTTGTTGATGCCTTGGCAAGTTTTACGTTCAGTAGTTTGCCATTGCTTTATGAATGACCGGCTCCCATACCAATACGTTAAAACCCCAGCGCGACAAGGTCTGCTGCCAAATCTGTCGCCGCTGTGTTTCGAACGCGTGGTAAGCGGCTCACGAATCGCGTACAATTAATACTGTATTATCGCATCAATACACTGACTAATGATCCCAGATATTTCCCATACACCATTCTTACACGTGTACATATATACCCACAAAAACCACAGGCCAACAAACCCAGTGATCCACTCATCCAGTCATGAACATACACCTGCGCACCACCTACACACAGACACAAATTTAGATTGGCTGGCTCTGCAGAACTTGGTGAAGTATTGATACATCACAAGGCAGACGTGGTTGCGGCCTTGTGGGAGCACGTGCACACCTCGGAGGAGCAAATGGATTACCATGGTCTGGCAAGAATGAGACATCGAGGAGTGACGAGGGGATCTGGCCGACGCTCAACGCTCAGAGGAAAGGCGAGACGGACATATAATAAGATTGCTACTGGTACTATTAGTGTTGGAACTCTTCGCTGGCTGCTGAGGATGGAGACGGAGCGCTTATGTGAATGCCCCGAATGCTGTGATGTCGATTCCTAAATCAATCAATCAATCAATCAAGACACAAATTCAAACCCACTTACTCACTACGCCATTTACACACCATTCACACAAATAATTAGTTCACACTTACACACAGACACAAACACACCATCATACCCCACCCAACGATATCTTCACATTCCACTCATGCACACCTTCAAGCCTCACAAATCCATATCCTCACACTCCACACGTCCACAAAGACCCCATTCCCATTTCTGCTTGTAATACTCTGATAATATCTATTAACTGGGGAGTTTCCAATGAGGGAGATTGGGAGTGTGTGGGTGTGTGTGCGTATGCGTGTGCGTGTGTCTGTGTGTGGTGAGGGATGAGGGGTGGGTTTTAAAAGGCTTCGTTGCACCGGGTTTTATCCCATCTTGTTCGGTATGGCAGTTGTATGCGCTTTGCCATGTAGAGCCTTAACTGGAATCTACAGAGTTAAAGTGATATCTGCGACATAGTGGGTTAAAGTGATACATGTTTGAGATAGATTACTCTCAACATCATAAGAGAAGGGGTCGGGGGTGGAGGTTGGGGGGGGGGGCTGGTTCCACTAATCACAGAGAAGCAGCAAACGGGACCAGATATTTGATCTAACGAAGCATATCGGCAGATCTATCTCTAGATATCTTTCCACGGGAACAGAACCGCATCAGTATTCCTGGCTCCACCCTGAGACGTATCGATCTGGGCCAGAGTTCCCCGCTTGCCCAGGTATAGCACTGAGACGGTGGCCTATGCAAAGCTGGGGCTCCGAAACTGCGAGTCCGAACGATTCCAGAGCGACTCGGGTGGGAATATTAAAGAAGGATTATTAGAGCAGAGCAGAAAACGGGAGTGGTGTGTATGGGGGGGGGGGGGGGGGTGTGAATGGATAAAAAGAGTGAATATTAGTGGGCTCCCACTGATCGTAAATGTCTTTCTTTCTGTCTGTTTATCTTTAGGTTTCTGGTAAGACGCAGACATTCGCGATAACAAATCGCTAAGGTCTTTCTTTCTTTCTTTCTTTCTTTCTTTCTTTGTCTCTGTGGCGAAGTGGTCAAGCCGTTTGACTCGCGATCCGAAGGTTGTGGGTTCGATTCAGGGCCGCGTCCTTCAGTTCACGAGTGAAATTTTTCGGAGACTCCTGGGGGTCGTTGCTAGAGCTACGGAGTTCATGCTTTGTGCGACGCTTTCCGCGCTGCGGAAAGAGACCGAGCCATATGGGATAAAACCCGGTGCAATGAAGTCGACTCTGTCGACTTTTAAGCGACTTTATTTTTCTTTCTTTCGTTTTTTAAAAATCTTTCTTCTTCTAGTCCATGCCGTGTGGCGATTGATGAGTGACAGTTAGTTGGCTCTCACAGATCGTAACGGTCTTTCTTCCTTTCTTTCTTTTTTTTTCCTTTAGATTCGGGGTAAGAAGCAAGCGTTGGTGATCAAAGATCTCAAGTTTCTCTGTCTGTCTGTCTGTCTGTCTGTCTGTCTGTCTGTCTGTCTGTCTGTCTGTCTGTCTGTCTGTCTGTCTGTCTGTCTGTCTGTCTGTCTGTCTGTCTGTCTGTCTGTCTGTCTGTCTGTCTGTCTGTCTGTCTGTCTGTCTGTCTGTCTGTCTGTCTGTCTGTCTGTCTGTCTGTCTGTCTGTCTGTCTGTCTGTCTGTCTGTCTGTCTGTCTGTCTGTCTGTCTGTCTGTCTGTCTGTCTGTCTGTCTGTCTGTCTGTCTGTCTGTCTGTCTGTCTGTCTGTCTGTCTGTCTGTCTGTCTGTCTGTCTGTCTGTCTGTCTGTCTGTCTGTCTGTCTGTCTGTCTGTCTGTCTGTCTGTCTGTCTGTCTGTCTGTCTGTCTGTCTGTCTGTCTGTCTGTCTGTCTGTCTGTCTGTCTGTCTGTCTGTCTGTCTGTCTGTCTGTCTGTCTGTCTGTCTGTCTGTCTGTCTGTCTGTCTGTCTGTCTGTCTGTCTGTCTGTCTGTCTGTCTGTCTGTCTGTCTGTCTGTCTGTCTGTCTGTCTGTCTGTCTGTCTGTCTGTCTGTCTGTCTGTCTGTCTGTCTGTCTGTCTGTCTGTCTGTCTGTCTGTCTGTCTGTCTGTCTGTCTGTCTGTCTGTCTGTCTGTCTGTCTGTCTGTCTGTCTGTCTGTCTGTCTGTCTGTCTGTCTGTCTGTCTGTCTGTCTGTCTGTCTGTCTGTCTGTCTGTCTGTCTGTCTGTCTGTCTGTCTGTCTGTCTGTCTGTCTGTCTGTCTGTCTGTCTGTCTGTCTGTCTGTCTGTCTGTCTGTCTGTCTGTCTGTCTGTCTGTCTGTCTGTCTGTCTGTCTGTCTGTCTGTCTGTCTGTCTGTCTGTCTGTCTGTCTGTCTGTCTGTCTGTCTGTCTGTCTGTCTGTCTGTCTGTCTGTCTGTCTGTCTGTCTGTCTGTCTGTCTGTCTGTCTGTCTGTCTGTCTGTCTGTCTGTCTGTCTGTCTGTCTGTCTGTCTGTCTGTCTGTCTGTCTGTCTGTCTGTCTGTCTGTCTGTCTGTCTGTCTGTCTGTCTGTCTGTCTGTCTGTCTGTCTGTCTGTCTGTCTGTCTGTCTGTCTGTCTGTCTGTCTTGGTCTTCTTATTCTACTAGTCCATGTCGTGTGATGATAGTTGTCACGTCCGTGCACAACCCTGTTTCTGTCTTGTGTACTGCTCATCATTTATGATACTGATGTTCCTCCATACCTGGGCGGTGCCGTGTAACAGAGAGGCGGCCGCATCGGGCGGCACCGTGAGGGGGCTTCGTAAGAGGGCGGCATTTTTAAAGAAAAAAACATGTAAGGGGCGGCATTTCGAAGATTTGCATCATACTGTGAAAATCTACCGCGCGGTGCCATAATGTCAAACTCTCCAGCAGCCCCCCCCCACTCTCTCTTTCTTTCTCTCTCTCTCTCTCTCTCTCTCTCTCTCTCTCTCTCTCTCTCTCTCTCTGTCTTCCCCTGCCTCTCCTACCCTCCAACCTTCGCTGTGTCATAAGGTCTCTCTCTCTCTCTCTCTCTCTCTCTCTCTATCTATCTCTCTCTGTCTTCCCCTGCCTCTCCTACTCTCCAACCTTCACTGTGTCACGGGGTACTCCAGTGTTCCCCTTCTCAAACATGCCTAAAGAATGTTGACAATTCTTCTGATGCGCATAACCAGTTTTCTGTTTGCGTTAACTTCTTTCAAGATATCTCTATTACTCTATTCGCCCGTCCACAATGTTCTCGAGTAAGCTGAAGACTATCTCTTTATTTATTTATAAAGTCCTATCGCTGCAAGTTATTTCAATGCTGTTGTAACTCCAAGGGGACAGGTTCAAATCTCGTTGTGGACACACTTCAACTTTCACATTTAAATTGTCTAGTGCAGTGTTTCCCAACCTTTTTTGTACCATGCCCCATTTAAGCCTGTCTAAAATTCATATTGCCCCCCTCCCCCGCCCCATGCCCCCCCCCCTCAACATATACATTATTTTTAATATTCAAAAATTGAAATATTCACTAAAGAAACTTGAATGATAGGTTTTAGGAAGAAATCACTAGGTAATTATTGAGCAAACACAGTAAGTAAATTTTCAAAACATATAATGGAGAACTGAAATTCAAGTACAAAATAATTTTAATGAAAGATTTTTCTATATTATTTTAATTATTAGTAATTATTTATTATTTAAATTTAGTGAGATCCTTGCGCTTGATGCTTGCTGCAAAGAGATCTTATGTCAGGTTCCAATTTAGTTAACTTCAGTCTCAAGTCTCGCCGTTTTGTTATATTCAGCCGATTTCTTCCATTTTCGAATTGCCCCCCTTAACAGTCAAATTGCCCCCCCCCCCTGTGGGGGGTGGGCCCCACGTTGGGAAACACTGGTCTAGTGTGTCTTGCCTCGCCCGTAGGATACCAGGGTCCGTTAAATGAAGCATAAAATAGTACCTCTGTAACCTACTATGCATGTCGTAAGTGATGGCTAAGGAAGGTTGGTGTGAGACTTGCTACCTTGTGATGCAGAAAATAGAACCGCATATGTTAACTAATCATGAAAAGTCTACATAAAGCTACCTTGTGCTGCAGAAATAATAACCGCATATGTTAACTAATCATGAAAAATCTACAATGAGCTATCTTGTGCTGCAGAAAATAGTAACTGCATATGTTAACTAATCATGAAAAGTCTACATAGAGCTACCACTTGCTGCAGAAAACAATAACCGCATATGTTAACTAATCATACAAAATCTACATAGAGCTTGGTATGATTTGGTTATTGTCCCACGCGGCAGATGAACGGGGAAGGGAGAAGTCTGTCTTGTCATATCTTATTATTTTCATTACTTATATACGTGCAAATCAGTCAATACCGATGAATGTATTGTTTATGCTATTTCAGTGACCTCTAGAGCTCTCCAGCAACTATTAACATCCTACAGCATTGTTTCTTGTAAACTTATCGCTGGCTTGTACCTATACAACATTCTATAGTAACAGTTGGCATTAGAAACTGGTCCACATTGTGGCGGAAAGCATGAAATATTTGAGACTATTGATTCTCACACACAATGGCACATCCAACAAAGCCGTCGCAAAAAGGTGACAATCGACCTTTCCCTCCTTCCTTTCACGTTGACTACTCTGCCCATTTTCTGACACACAACGTTAAGAGGTAAGACAGAGGCAGATATCGGTCGTCGGGTTGTTAGACAGTCAGAATACTACATCTTGGCATTAGGAGAATAGGTGGCCACCTCCATTCCTCATCGCATATCCTACTCTTCTGTATCCTCGTTAACTCTGACATATTGTAATCTATCATGAGAAATAAAATACTGTTATTTGTTGGCACTCATTGAAGCAGAGGAAATGTATAGAGATCATAGTATAATTGAAAGCTACCGCGGTCCCTTAACAGTGGTTTTATGTATAGATAATTTATTTGTTTAATTCATCATCATCAAGAAGACAGTGATCACTTTTTGATTTGCTTCATTCCCCACTCCCCGTGCCTCTCTGTGTATCTCTGCCCCACACAATGTTGCCATCTGTTAACAGTAAATTCCAGTTTTGCTTCTTGTCCATCCCTGCCTTATCTCTATTGTCTTCACAATGGAGAGGCTCACGAAAAGAGTGTGGACGATGGAGGCGGGTAGGTGAACAGTCAATGCAGTCAGAATTTTATAACGTGGAACAAATAGTTACGTATAGTTCCTGCGGAGAGGTCAGCGTAACAGATAGGGTTTATCGCGCTCGCGTTTAAACTTCCTGTGCACTGATGATGGGGTAATGAATTCATTCCCTACACCGGTCAGTTGGACTTAACTGATTCAATGCCAAACAAACCATAAGTTTGGATCAGACATGGTACACAACGAAATTAACAAATATTATGTAAATTTCCATTCACTGATCATTAAAATTGCGGAAGATACAACGAAACGAAACAAATAACACAATAGATAACGCTACTACTGCGTTATACAGGGTGTATTTTTAATGACTGTGCACTATTTGAAAATATTGCCGGTCCAAGTTTTGTATTCACCCTCTGTAAAGTCCATGCAACATAATAGGTAAATACAAAACTTGGACCGCAATATTTTCAAACACTCCATCCATCATCAATCATAAATTTTCACTCACTGCGCATTGAAATTGCGGAATATACAAGAAACGAAACAAATAGCACGATAACGCTAGTATTGCGTTATATTGCACTTATGTCCAAACTGAGGGGGGGGGGGGGTGTCATATTTGACGATATATTATCCTTTAGCACATAAACAGTTAAACGTTGACTTCTCGTTCAGAAGTCGACGTCTGTAGTAAAAGGGGGATACCAGGATTCGCAATCCCGAAATCAGCTGCAAGCAATTTGGCAGCAGACCGCTTTGTGTTGATTTTAACAATGGTGTAAATGCCGGTCGTTCAGAATAGCGAACTACTGAAGGCAAGCTTGCCTAGTGAATCACAAACAGCCAAAACGAAAATGCTGGGGTTGATTGTCACGTCCTGTAAAGGATGTGTAACTAATTAATTCGTTCAGAAAGCAATGGCAAACTACTAAGCGTATAATTGCCTGGGAAATCAACCTGGGTATGATGGCGACGTCCTGCCAACAACATGCAATTACGGAAAATATAGGACGTTTCGGCGGCTAGCCTTCCTCAGGAAACAAATACACAAAACACAGCGCATAAACACCGGGAAAGCATGTAGTCACTGGAGTGGCTTCCCCGTGTTTATTATATGTTGTGTTTCATGTGGTTTGTTTTTACACTGAGAGCTAACTCTCCTTCTCTTTAACTCTACGCCTGTTTGATAAAGACGTCAAGAAATAATATAACAAGTTTCTGTGTTATTATTTCTATAATTTGTCGATAGCATACAATAGGCTAGCCTACAGAATAATTTATCACACTACGCGACCCGTCCAATTGTCATGGGTTATACAAGCGTGCAAACAGTTGGTTCTACACGTATGTTATCATTGACTAGTTAATAGCTTGTCTGCTGACACGGTGGTTATGTGTATGAGGCGGGGATTTTTGTACAATTGGCATACGCTCCCAGTTGAGCCAGCCTAAAATGGGTACCAGGAAATGTTGTGGGAAATAAAAGCGGTAGGTGTGATTTTGACCATATCACCTATCGAGTGGCGCTCGGTCCTTTTCTTTTTTTTTTTTATGACACTTTACAAAATTTTAATGTGGTAGGCGTAATCAGGTCTCTTTCCGTACAACACAGAGTACGTCATATTTTTGTAATGAAGTACTTCACATAATGCTACCAGCTTACAGCGACTAAGGCATTAGGAATAGCTGTGGAGTATTGGTTGAGATGTAGAGTGTGTGAGTAACTGATTACCACAGCACAGTAATTGTTGCATTATATGTATATAAGGTTTTTAAGTATAGCATGTTTTAGTGGCAAACGTCACAACATTATTATTATTATTAATATTATTATTATTATTATTATTGTTATTATTATTATTATTATTATTATTATTATTATTATTATTATTGCCGGCTCCATGGCCGAGGGGTTAGCAGCTTTCTCCGCTAATCCCGAAGACTCTCGTGAGCGCACGAGAATTAGAAGTGGTTCGAGTCGCGCCAGTGACTTATGAGAGTATGGAGCCGGTCGCTCAGAAAATCGTGGCGTGCTGATGAGCGTAATCTAGCCTAGGAATCAACATACAGCTGAAAGATGCTGGTGTTAACCGCAATATCCTGAAACAGGATGGAAACGCGGGGAAAAAATTATTATTATTATTATTATTATTTCTTCTTCTTCTTCTTCTTCTTCTTCTTCTTCTTCTTCTTCTTCTTCTTCTTCTTCTTCTTCTTCTTCTTCTTCTTCTTCTTCTTCTTCTTCTTCTTCTTCTGCTTCTTCTTCTTCGTCTTCTTCTTCTTCTTCTTCTTCTTCTTCTTCCTAAGCTTCTGCTTTTTCTTCGTTCTCCTCCTTTTCTTCTTCTTGTGCTTCGTCTTCTTCCTCTTTTCCTTCTACTTTTCTTTATTCGTTTTTGTCTTCTTGTGCGAGAGTGCGCGGCTGAGCGTGCGCGCGGGATCACCTTAAGAGGAGTGTGCCATGCTGAGCGACACAAACGATCATGTTCTCCTTCAGTCATCTTTGATCTGCGTTCTTGTGCGGCCTATCGTTACCGAAGAGTTAGCATGTTGGCTGGTCATCCGTGCTTTTGGATTGATAGAATTCAGTGTATTCTGTTTCTGACTGTTTGTTTATATCCCACTTTCATTTTGTTGTCTTACTTTCGATATTTAAGTCTGTTTCTAAAAGCTTAAGCATCTCTCTATCCCCTCTCTATCTGTGTCTCACTCTCTCTTCCTCACTCTCTCTTTCTCTCTCACTCACTTCCCCCCCCCACTAACTCTCTCTCTCTCACTTTGTCTCCCACTCTCTCTCTCTCTCTCTCTCTCTCTCACACACACACACATACACTCTCTCCCACGTATTGACTCTTTCTCTCTCTTTCTCTCTCTCTCCCTTTTCCTCTCTCTCTCTTTCTTTCTCTCACTCTCTCTCCCATTCACCCTCTTTCTCACCCGCTCCCCCTACTCACTCTTTCTCACTTGTTCTCTGTCTCTCACTAGTTCTCTCTCCCACTCGCTCTCTCTCCCTCTCTCACTCTCCCTCTCTTCCCCACACACTCCCTCCCCCACTCACTCTCCCCCACTCACTATCTCTTTTTCTCTCACCCTCTCTCTCCCATTCACTCTCTTTCCCACCCACTCTCTCCCACACTCACTCTTTCTCACTTTCTCTCTCATTGTATTGCTTTTTCTCTCTCACTCTCTCTCCCACTAGTTCTCTCTCCCATTCTCTCACTACCTCTCTCTCTCTCTCTCTCTCTCTCACACTCACTCTCATTTTCACATACTTTCTACCCCAGTCACTCTCTCTCACACTCACTCTCTCTCTTTCTCTCTTTCACTTTCTCTATCACTTTCTCTCTCTCTCTCTCTCTCTCTCTCTCTCTCTCTCTCTCTTTCTCTCTCTTTCTCTCTCATTTTCTCTTCCACACACTCTCTCTCTCCGATAGGTACAATCCCTTTCCAGACTACCCGAATGACAATGTGATGATCTTAAGAGATTCTGTGCCAAACAAACTGTAGGTTTGGACTAATCATAAATGGCTTAACATGGGACATAGGTGTGGCACAGTTATAACTTTAACATTTTTAATATGGAGCAGACATGTTTTATTATAACGCAATGACACAATTTCGGCGATGTATAAGCCCATGGCAGTTACGCGAGTCGCTTAAGACGATTAATCATCCCATGGCATTTAATCAGTTAAGAGTTACAGCTCAGTCTTCCAGAGATTAACAACCAATCAGGCAACCAATCATCCAAGCAACTAACCAACAAACCAGGCAAACTACAAACAAACCAGCCAGGCAACCTACTAACAAACCAGCCAGGCAACCAACCAACAAACCAGCCAGGCAGCCAACCAACAAACCAGCCAGGCAACTAACCACAAAACCAGCCAGCCAAACAACCAACCAACAAACCAACCAAGCAATCAACCAACAAACCAACCAAGCAATCAACCAACAAACCAGACATGCAACCCTCCAACAAACTAGAAAGGCAACCAACCAACAAACTAGCCTGGCAACTAACCAACAAACCAAACAGGCAACTAACCAATAAACCAATCAGGCAACTCACCAACAAACCAATCAGGCAACCAGCCATCCAGGCAACCAACCATCCAGGCAACCAACCATCCAGGGAAACAGTCGGGTACCAACCAGCCAGCTAAACAATCAGCCAGCCGGCCACCTAGCCAGGCATCCAACCATTCAGGCAACCAACAATCAAGTCAACCAGCAGGCAACCAGCTAGCCAGATAACCAACAAACCAACCAGACAATTAAGCAACAAACCAATCAGGCAACCAACCAGCAAACCAGCCAGGCAACTCAACCAACCAGCCAAGTAAATAACAACCAGCCAGGTAACCAACCAGCCAGGTAACCAACCAACCAGCCGACCAATTAACCAATAAACCAACCTTTCAGCCAACCAACAAACCAACCAAGCAACAAACTAACAAACCAACCAGACAACCAACCAACAAACCAACCAGGCAAACAACCAGCAAAACCAGCCAGGCAACCAATCTCCAAACCAGCCAGACAACCAACCAACCTAGCAGTTAATAAAACAATTAACCTAGCAACTAACCAACCTGGCAATCAGCCGATAAAACAAGATTACCTATGTTTCCCCGCTGTTTCTATCCCCCATCAACTGCCTCTACCTCAGCCCCGCGCTCTTCCTCTCTCTCTCTCTCTCTCTCTCTCTCTCTCTCTCTCTCTCTCTCTCTCTCTCTCTCTCTCTCTCTCTCTCTAACCCCACCCCCTCACTGCTCCCATTTTCCTCGCACCCATTGTTCCGTTTCCTTTCCCCGATATTTTTGTTTTCCCCCCACACACAAATGTGGACACTGTCTTCACCTGCAAATCAATACGCCGACTGTCGGTTTAATCGCTCCCTGACCAGCTGTCACC
>OY992885.1:34310609-34430609 GCA_963921405.1 Cepaea hortensis
CATACACATGTGAGACCTGGACACTTACTAAACAAGCTGATCAACTCATACATGCCTTTGAATATAAATTTTATAGACGAGTTCTAAGAATATCTTGGATAAAGAAAAGAACAAATGCATCCATACTTCAAGAGCTGAATATTGATGAAGGTTGGCTATTAAAGACGATAAAACAAAGAAAATTGAAATATTTTCGTTACTTGACGCGTCACGAAAGTTTGGAGAGAACAATAATGTGGGGGGGGGGGGGGAGGTATATACGTGGGAAGAGAGGAAGAGGAAGACCAAAGAGAAGATGAGTGCAGGATGTGGCGGATGATATCCAGATGGGTGTATCGAACGTGGGACATCTTGTTTATGATCGAGTGGTTTCCCAGAACGTTGTTATGGAACGAGGTTCTGTAAATGACATGCTACTGAATGAATGAATGAATGAATGAATGAATGAATGAATGAATGAATTCTGCTCTTAATCCCCGTTATACGTCTTCCATCTGATGTTATAAATGCCACTAGGTATTTAAAATTATCCACTTGGTTAAGAATTGTCCCTTCTATTTCCATTTCACATTTTGGTGTCACATTTTTCTTTAATATCACCATTGTTACTGTTTTCTTGATATTCAGTATCTTGCTATACAAAGTCCAACACTTGTTGTAGGTCTGTTGCATTATCCGCCACCAATACTGTGTCATCTGCATAGCGTATATTGTTAATATTATAACCTCCGATTAGTATTCCTGTCGTCTCTTTGATCTCTCTCATTATTACTTCACTATAGATGGAGAAGAGATCCGGTGACAAGACACATCCTTGTCTTACTCCTAGCTTTATTTGTTCATAATTGACCTCTTTATTTCCCATTTTAATTGCTGCTACTTGGTTCAAGTAAATATTCTTTATCATTCTTAGATCTTTCCCATCATTGTTAATATCTTCCAATATTTTAATCAATTTTTATTTTCTTTCTTGTCTTTCTTCTCATTATCATTCTGAGTAGAAGCTTAATGCCATGGTTTATGAGATTAATTGTATGAAAGTCTTCGCATTAAATTGCTCCTGGTCTTTTTGGTATAGCCATAATTACAGATTTCAGCATATCGCTCGGTATATAACTACTGCTGTAAATATCATTAAACATTTTGGTTAATATATCTACTACAAATTCTCCCAGAACTTCTAATTCTTCTATTGTGATACCATATGGTCCAGCTGAATTTCATTTCTTCATATAGTTGACAGCGTCAGCGACTTCTTCTGCTAGAATAGGCGGGCCTTCTAAGTTACTTTCTTCTATTAATTCTTCTCTTTCTCCATCATATAATTATCTTATATACTCATTCCGCCTCTTCATTATAGCACCTTACTCCAATAATATCTTTCCTCCTTTTAATTTCAATCACCCTGTATTGACTCTTTTCTTCCCGTTGGCTAACTGATTTACCTGTGCATATTGTTTGTATCTTTAATTTATAGAGTTTAATCCAATGTTCTTGCACTGCTCGTTTAACCAACTTTCTTTTGCCTTCACACATTTATCTCTTATTTCTTTATTTATCTTAGCATATTCTTGTTTGTCATTTTTTCTCTGTTTTCTATTGTCCGTCAACTTTTTTGGTTCTTCTCCAATAATATTTTTTTTGCTTGTCTGCTTAATGGAGCCCATTAACATTTCCCATTGTTCGTTTATACTCTGTATTTTAGCTATTGCATTATACCTATTTTTCACTCTTCTTTAAAACTCTTTATCTAGTCGCATGTTCTTAGCTACTTTTTTCCCTCTCTTCAGTCTTACTTTTATTTGACCACATAGTGGTACATGATCACTGTTACAGTCATCACCAGACATTGCCTTTACATTAATTCACGCATGTCTAAACATTTTATTAATAAGTATGTAGTTTCCACGCACTTTATTTCGCATTAAACCCGCTTTTAAAACTCATTCCAATAGGTAATATTTAAATACAAAATAGCTTTATGAATGAATTATTTCTTGTCAAGAGACCTGGGGGTTGGGAATAATAAGGACGGACATGAGGACCCTAACAAAGAAAGAATAGTCAGTATTGTTTCACTGGCATTGTGCTCACATAAACACGCACACATACATATTCACACTCACACTCAGATCCACGTTTCCCCCATTATTTCCAGGAAGAGCCAAATGCACGCGCTTACGCCCACGTCCCCTTGTGACTTCCCTTCCCCCAACTCCCCACCCATAGAACACCTGAGCTCCCCCCCCTCCCTCTATCCGCCCCCCTCGCGCGCCTCTAAGCACCTGGACAATGAAGAGAGTTGACAGGCGTTCTAGCAGGGAGGCGGGCCACTACAACCTCCCGGTTTCCAAACATTCCGACCTGCTGTAACAACAGGGAGGTAGTTAATCGACTCATCTCATTAGCCGTGACCTGAATAGGCCGTCTCTCGCTGACCTCCAGGCTGTGGGAGTCAGTCGGGGTGGGGGTGGGAAGGGAGTGGGTGGGACGAAAGGAGGGGGAAGGGGGCGGTTGATTCAGAGGTGTGAGCAACAAAGCGCCAGGCACTTTGTCTAATCATTTGACCTCATCATTGTGATAATGGTGACTAACATCATCAGCATCATCATCTTCATCCTCATTACTTTCTTCTTCTTCTTCTTCTTCTTCTTCTTCTTCTTCTTCTTCTTCTTCTTCTTCTTCTTCTTCTTCTTCTTCTTCTTCTTCCTCCATTACTACTACTACTACTACTACTACTACTACTACTACTACTACTACTACTACTACTACTACAACTACTACTACTACTACTACTACTACTACTACTACTACTCATCTTCGTCCTCATTACTTTCTTCTTCTTCTTCTTCTTCTTCTTCTTCTTCTTCTTCTTCTTCTTCTTCTTCTTCTTCTTCTTTTTCTTCTTCTTCTTCAATTACTACTACTACTACTACTACTACTACTACTACTACTACTACTACTACTACTACTACTACTACCCAAAAAAGTAATAGTACCATCACAACACAATTACTACTTCTATTACAATTGGTACAACTAATAGCACTACTACCACTACCACTACTACTAGAACTACAATTACTATCATCCCAGTATCACTGCTACTACAACTATAACTACTACCACTACTAAATTTACCATTATTACCACTATTACAACTACTTCTAGCACTTAAACTACTGCGATAATTACTACAAGATATACTACGAATAAAACATCTACCACTGCAACAACTATCACTACCACTAGTATATCGACTTTCCTTCCCAGACAAATTCCTAGAAAATCCTGAAAATTGTTTGGGATCCATGTTATAAGAATGGGTCGACCCCCACAAGTCGTACTAGTAGGGAGACAAATGGTCCTGTCTCTGCTACAGACTCAACCCGGCCCCACTGTCTTGGCAGGCAAGCACATTATACAACCTTCTCTTTCTTCTCTTATTTCACATTATACCACCTCTGCCCCTTATCGTAACGATCTTTGAATACCCACATTTTTATTTTTTTTTATTTTTGGAATGCTAGTTTTCGGGGGCACATATGCTGCCAGCTTGACAGAATATAAATTATCTGTTCCGTGTTGTAATCTATTGTCTGGAAAAGCGTCTTGTTATATTCTGGCTTGCGACAACCCCCCCATTGAAAGTTTTCGTATGTTTGCGCGTTTTAATTGAACACAAAAGTCAGAAGCTCTTCCCGCATCCCCTCCTTCACCTGAGCCTGAAATTATCGACCACACCTGACTCCCCGAGCCTCGGCGTAGACAATACAAGCAGCCCGGTGGAGGGGAAGTAGGGTATGTCTCCCTGGCCGACATTCGCCCTAAGACGGCAATCAGCGGTGTGTCTCTGCTCGCATCGATGAAACAATGCGCAATCTTGTTGGTGCCTTTGTATCTTGTGAACGCTTTGCTCCTTTGGTCCATTATCTCCAAAGGGTAGAGTTCACCCTGGGTAGGGCTGCCTGGGACTAGTGTTTTGTACAGGCTCTAGTAGTCCATGGTCCCTTGCCGTAAGTTATCAGCGCCACCCCACTCTCCCTACACTTTTTTAGGAAAAAAGTTATGAATGGCGCAGCTCTTTCGGTGTGTTATTACATTTAAAAAAAAAAAAAAAACCTCATGCCAAGAATGTCGGATTTCAGTGTCTAGATAAACAAATATAGCATATTAACTCTTCAACGATGGAAGGCCGGTATTTCGGGAGATATTTGCAACTATAACAGTATAACTATAGTAATGGAAAGCCAGTATTTCGGGCGATATTTGCAAATAGTAATGGAAGGTCAGTATTTCTGGTCGACATTTGCACGTATCTGTAAGGGAAGGCAAATATTTCGGGCCGACATTTGCATGTGCCCATAAAGAAAGGCCAGAATTGTAGGCGACATGTACGAGTGTTCGTAGGGGAAGACCAGTATTTCGGCCTCATATTAACAAGAGTCTGTGAAGGAAGACCAGCGTTTCGGCCTTATATTTACAAGCGATGCTAATGCAAGGCCAGTATTTCGGGCCGACATTTACAAGCGTTAAAAGAAAAACCAGCTGAAGTTAACCGATTCTTAATCTGTAACTTGTGTTAGAAAACCCTGTCCAGTATTTCTGGTAAGTCACTTCTGGTAAACTGCGTGTTGGCATGTGATGGAATTGTCAATTATAAGTGAATCTGACGCAATGGGTACAAACAATTATTATCATATATGCAGTCTACTCACGAAAAAACTAAACAAACAAACTCTTTGCCCCACAAATCTAGATGTTTTTCTTTAACTCCACCTCGCGGAAGATTTGAACACAAGACTTCTGGCCGACAGGCATGCTTACTAGCCATTGTGTTACCACAAGTTTCAAGGGTTATATGTAGATCTTCTGAACTGAACCTGTTAAGAATAATATCCTAACGCTTACCTCTTTCTTATCAGGGGTTACATTAGGCCATTCTAACTCTGTTAAACTCGTCGGTTGGTTCTCGGACTCATTCGGTTCGCATTTACAATGTTTTATGAGATCCCCTGGGAAGGGGAGTGGGGGAGGGGGGGGGGTCATCGATGGAGCTAAGTTTTTTCAGTAGGTCGCGCTGTGGAAGGGGAGTGGGGGGGGGGGGGGTCATCGATGGAGCTAAGTTTTTTCAGTAGGTCGCGCTGTGGAAGGGGAGTGGGGGGGTCATCGATGGAGCTAAGTTTTTTCAGTAGGTCGCGCTGTGGAAGGGGACCAACCTGTATGGGATAAAACCATGTGCAGTGGAGACGATTTTGCTGACTTTAACCCCCCCCCCCCTTTTTTTTTTTTTTTTACAAATACCACTGCTTTTTTTCAGTGAAGCTTGGAACTATCAGTCTCCAGTATGACCTTCTGACTTTCATGAGTTAAAACGGATTCCCTAACACTAAGTCGTCTGGTCGAAAAGATGAAACCGCTCGCCCTTCAGTTTCCTGCGCGCTGATGACGAGATGGGGCATTCATTCCCTATACTGGCATTGGGTTGAACATGAACGTTCATTTCAATTCTATCGAAACCCTACCATGTTCAACCTTAAAAGAGAAGATATAATTAGAGCTCATCTCAACCTCAAATTAATAATCATGTGACTGAGTAAGCTACATGTGGGATTTTTAAACCATTCAACAGTCAATGTAATTATCTCCGTAACGGTTATAGATGTTCTGAACCTAATCCCTATGCACCATCTTCTGCCTCTAGAGCTTCTTCTTGGACACCCACTTCTGGACTGGCTCCTCGTTTTCAGCCGATGATTTAGGAACATCAACTGCAGTTTCACTTTCTACGAACGCAACTTCAATGTGCACGGGCTGCTCATACATGAATTGATGCGTCCACGGGCCCTGTATGACCCCCTGCCCATTTTGGCGGTAGCATTCGTCTGAATGTGTTCAACCACAAGATGCTCTGTTGATAGACTTAAATTCAACATTGCTCTAGGTGTTTTTGGGAAGCTAAATCAGAAATTCTTTACTTGGACCATCGTCCCTGGATTGCCTTCCGTTGTTTATCCTGAGTACATCGTCCAATACCACCACTGAATCGGCGGAATGATACACAATCTTTATGCGCAACAACATTCTTCACAAGGTGGTTTGCTCGTTTCAGGTGCATGCACTTCATGGTCTGTGCAGTATAACGGGCAATTTTGAAGTGAACACGCAAGCAAGACCCACATGCTTTTGTAGGATTCTCTGGCTCTTTGGCGTAGCAAGTCATCTTCAAGCCTGATGTGAATCCGATAAAGGGAACTGTTGTCCATAAGGGGTAATAGCTCGCCACATTTGTAGTTCTTCCATTACCCTTACCCCGTTTAACCTCAAAAGAGAAGTTTTCCTAGGATCCAATCATAATCCAGTAATAAGAAGCAGCCACATTTTAAAATAATAACCTGATAGGTGTTGTCGTCCATAAGGGTTCTGTAGGGTATTACAGCCACATTTCGAAACAATAACCATAATTTTATTTATTTTTAAACAATGTTTTTTGGGCTCAGTGATCCACTGGGACATGAGCCGCCCCACGAGGCTCTATGTCTCTATGTGTCATTCCGATGACCACCTCTATATGTGACCCCCGGCAAGATCAAGCGCTGATACTATACTTTGATCTTAGCCAAACATTGTTCCCCTTGGCTAAGATCAAAGTGTAGATTTATCTGCGCCTTAATCTGGCTAGGGCGCAGAGACGGTCATCCAAACTGCAAATTCAAATCATTGTTTACTATCACTGGCAGTGGGCCTTAGTGGACCACTATGGGCTGAAAGGCACATGGTGGGACGTGAGGGGACTCATGGTTCGGTTCTGGCCACTGTGGTAACTGCCAGATTCATAAATAGAAAAATAAAATGCCGAGCTAACCACGGTTTCTTTTTTTTTTTTTTTTTTTTCTAATACCCTATTTACAGGACATCGCTGTCAACACCAGCATTTTACGACTGTTGTTGACTTCTTGGCAATATTACGCTCAGTAGTTTGCCATTGCTTTCTGAGCGACCAGCTCACATACCCCTATATGTAACCACCGCGACGCGATCCGCTACCGAATCTCGCGCAGCTGCAATACCCTACGAGGATATACTACATGATGGAGAAAGTCAATAACCTCTTCGCCAGGGAGACTACGGGTTCACAACAATTAATTTTAAAAAGATTTCTCGTTGAGAAAGCAACGGCAAACTATTTAAATGTAAATTGCCTAGTACATCAACCAAGGTTGATCGCTATGACTTAAAAAAGAAGATGCAACATTATTTTAACCTTAACCGGTAAAAGTGTGGTATCCCGCGAACATACTCAATTCAACTTGCGGTTGTAAGTTGGTGATATAAGTGTATAAGGTATTAACGTTTTATGTCCCTTGTTGCTAACACTATACGGATTATTTCCCTTGGATAGATACCCGCCGTTATTGACATGCTGAAGTAGCAGCAATTCATTTGTACATGTCCTACTCCCCTACCTCCTTCAATTCATACCAACCCAACACACATACACACTCTCACACGCCGCACGTATACATCAACAATCATACACACACCCATTCACGCACTGGCGTCCCGGCCGTCTTCCCTGTGTTTTCTGAGACATCAATTTAATGTTGGTGCTTCCTTTCATTGTCGCCCTTGGTTACAGGAACAAAACTGTATGGTTTCTTCAACAACTCTTGGCCTCCCACATCCCCTCCCTTAGTGCAGGCTTTCAGTTGAATTCTTTATTTCCTTGTCTTCCTGCCAATCGTTTTCTCGGCTCTGACTTCCTTCGTCCGGCGTCAGCCTTTCTGTCTGTCTGTTTGCTTGTTCGTTCTTTTTCGCCCACCCCACCTCGCTCTGTGTGTGTGTGTGTGTGTGTGTGTGTGTGTGCGTGTGCGTGTGACATCGTTTGCGCGCAGTTTGTCAGTTTGTCTGCCAACTTGTCTGCGTGTGTGTATGTGCACAGGTAGGTAGGTGGGTGAGTTAGTTGCATATCATTTACAGGACGTAGCAGTCGACCTCAGCATATTTTAGCTGTTCGTGATTATTGGGCACGTTTACCATTGCTTTTCTGCACCCATACCATTTCATTAAAAAAAAAAACACGGCGGTCTGCTGCCAAATCGCCCGCAGCTGTGTTTCGAACGCGGTATGCGGGATTTAAGTCTGCGTCTGCAACTCCTTCGCCGCGGAGCGAGCGGTAGGTGAGTAGGCAGTAGATATTAGGTACTGAGGTAAATGGCTAGTTAGGTATGTAGACGCACGCACGCGCATACTCAAGCTCACATCATCATGATCAATTTGAGTAACTGGAAAGAAGGTAATGTCCAAATGTGAGCATGCTCCTTTTACCACAGCGCTAATCTACGGCTGTCCCGCGACGGTCTTTAATAATAATACGGAATAGTGCCCAGTAGATAGTACGTTGGCTTAGCAACTTAGCGGTCCCAGTTCAATACTCAGTTGTGTCAAGATTCTTCCTCGACTACGACTCAACATTTACCAGTGTGAGTGGAAAAGAGAGTTAATTAGTCTTCGGCAATCTCTGTTCAGTCGAAAGGTTAAAAATCGCCCTCTTCGTTTATTTCTCAACAACTTATAAAATAATTATGGCCACAGCGTGAACATAGCAAAAATGTTTCCTATTACTGTATTCGTCGAACAAAAAACGACTGTTTAAATATAGTGAGGCATTGGCAATTAGGAGGTTCCAGCCAGTTTTATGCAAACAGATAATGTTAGGTTTAAATTTGTAATTACCGGAAGGTAAAAATGCCCCTCGTTCAAACAAAACCTGTGACTGCGTTTTAATTATTCAACCGAATTATTATTCATGTATTCTCTTCATATGATATTTAATTCTGCAGTAGACAGCTGAACATTTGCAGCGAAATATGCCAGGCAATAAATTGTGCAAACTATTATTTTTAGCTTCTGTGTTTAAATTACATGAATTAATTGTATCTTCATGTTAGCGAAGATGATAGGGGGATGCGCCGATAGTGTCATGAGCACGGTCCGACAAGGTTTTGACACCAGGTTCGTCGCCTGCTAAGTGAGGAAAAGATTGGTTACTTATTTCTCCGTGCATCAGGCCTACAAAATGTGATGACCTGTGACATCACAAATCCCTAGCAGGAAACTGTTTCAGGATGTGGTAGGGGGAGGGGAGGGGGAAGTTTTCTTCTTCTAGTGCATGCGTTGTGGCATTGGTTATCATGCCTGTCGGCAATCATTTGTCTCTTGTGCTGCCGAGCATTTCTCATACCGATGTATTTTAAGCTTAGTTAGTTGCATACCCTTTAGCAGTCAACCACAGCATTTTTTAGCTGTTCCTGATTCCTGGGTAAGTTTACGTTGAGTAGTTTGCCATTGCTTTCTGAACGACCGGCACCCATACCATTTCATAAAAAATCAACTGCTGTGTTTCGAACGCGGTATGCGGGATTACGAACGGCGTGAGTATCCCCTTGAAGTTTTTTTTTTAATCCTACGACATCTATAAATAGACATTTTATTGCTTACTAACACAGTTATCTTGGCTTTATCACAAAACTAGACACGATGGTCTATTATTGAAAATACTGAAAGTTAAAATTCAGAGGAACAAAATAGAGGACTTTAACAGAGAGAGCTACATCACGCCGGCTGGCATTAAATACTCAGAGCTGTCTTCTTATTTTGCATGTCAAAAACTGTTTCTTCCGTTGATGTTATTTACATATTTGCTTTGGACTCAGGTGTAGTCCATCCACATGCTACTACTAACTACTTCTAGTGCACTAACTAATTTTTGCATATGGATTAGTTTTCCCTATTACCAGTGTTCTTCACCATGCAGCGACCCACTCCAAATTCAGAGGTAATTTCATATTATAAAACATTCTTTCCTGACATGTTAATTTAAAATTATTTATATTAACTTGTATTATATGTATAATCACTAGTGTGTTACTGGGGCCACGAAAGAAGAGCAAAGAATAGTATTACTGTAGACCTCTTGCGCCTGTTGTAAAATGCAGCTAAGGAGGATTGATCTGTGGCAGACTATCTCACACCATACAACAAATTCAACCAACATCCAAAAAACCATCAACTGGCCCACAAAGTGGTTGTCATGCATAGCTATGAGCCTATAATTCACTGGGAGACTCAAGGGCAAAAGAAGCAGAAGATAAATATGTGTATAAGTTGTATACAATATTAATATTTCCTGCCATTTCAATCTCGCCATCAAAAATCTTCACTGCGATTACAAAATGATATTACTGTATATTTTTGCAACTTTAGTCTTGTATAATACAGCATCTTTCCCCATGGGTTGTTCTAATTTATTCATCCATGTTTCTCCTTCAGGCATCCGCGATGGTCAACCACAACCCCATAGTGTCATCACAGACTCCTCCCAACACACAACCATCTAGTCAGCCGCAGCCTCCACCCGTTGTGACACAGACGCCATCACAACCCACCAATCTCTCCTCGCCCAGATCCATCAACTGCTCTGTCCCTACAGCCACAGACTTCCTGAGAAATCAGCCTCCCCCTCCGACATTCCGGGGTGCTCCAGAGTTTACCCAATCATTCTTCACAAATGGACACGGGGCAGCTTTGTTTAGGCCAGGATTTCCCAGCTACCAGCATCCAGCTCATCACCACCCACCTATGCTGCCACACACACCTATCACTGCTAATGCTACAACAAATGGTGAATTTGGTTAGTTTATTTCTTGTACTATATATGCTGTATAGAATCTATACTGTTATATGTATGTGAAATACGGTAAGTAGACAAGCTGAGAAATATATGTCTGTCACAAATAAAACTGTCATCTACTGCCTGTGGTGTAGGACAGGGTGGCGGGGTCTTGTGCCTGGGGAATTAAGACCATCTGGCTAGTGCATTCACAGGGAACTGGGCAGGATATGATTTTCTTTTTGACCCCGACAGAAAAAAATCCACACCTTAACAAGAATTTGAACCTGGGTTTCCAGAAAGAAAACTTGACATTCTTAGCCATTCAGCCAGCCGCTCTTGAAGAATATCTAATAGTGAGACACACCTTATAGCGATGGATTTGTGGTTTCTGAAGAAAAAAAATAACATGGTCTGACAGAAAAACAAATTTGAAAGTCCTACAAGGATCCAATGAAAACTGTAAATTGAGTAGACAAACTGGATGTAGATAGACCAGATTTTTTGTGCCAGTTATAAAGAAAAGTAAATTTGAAAATTTTGGTAACAAACAATGGGAAGACATAATCAGCACAAGAGCACACACTTGATTCTTCTTCTTCTTCTTCTTGTGCGTTCATCCGGAGTTTTTGTTCGGACGTGATTGCGTTGTGCCTGTTTACAGCAGAGCTGCGTTCTTGCGCCGTTAGGCCGACACATCCGACTTCTGTGGGCATTTGTTGACCAGGTTAACCTTCCCGGAGACTTGATTCAAGACTATGGTGATCATGTGAATGGCAAACCGTGAGCGCCAAGGCTTACCAGCGCAGCAATAATATTGATGTTGGCTGCTTCTATTATTCTTTAACAGATCCAGCCAAACAAAAAGTATATTTGGACCAAATAAAAATGGATGGTGGAAAATGGGAAGTAGGGGTGTGTCAGAGTTATGACGTAAAAGTTGTTAATATGGTAGCAGACATGTTGTATTATAAAGCATTGCATGTTGTAGGTTATGGTCTCAAATTTGGCGATTGTAGGCAGAGAATCTATTTTTGGAGACAGTGGCTACTGCCATCTACCAGTATGGTCATTGCTAAGAAGGAAAGCTGTGGCACAATACTTTCTTTACAGGTGCCAAGACAGTCATGTTTTGTAGTCTGCTAGAAGTCCTACAAGAGGCAAATGAAAACTGCAAGCTGATTAGAGAAAATAGATGTAGACAATCAAAGTTTTTTGGGCATGTTATGAACACCAATAAACTAGAGAACTTGGTAACAACTGGCAAGATTGAGGGGGAAAGAACAAGAGAAATGCAGAAATGTAAATATCTGGATGGCTTACCACATAACATTGTCAGGACAAGAACACATAGTTCCACAACTCTGGTGATCGTGTAAGATGGTGAAAAAGGACTGCCCATGCTTACAGGCATGGCACATGATGATGATAATGACCAAATCATGATTCAAATCTGTCACTCCCAATGATGACAGCACCTGACTGAAGGAGCAATTGTGCTTTGATGCATGCACAGCCAACTAGACCCTCCAACACAAGGTGTCATCATTAGCCAGGTCCGCCATCCACCTGAACCCACAAGAATGGAATATGGGCAGATTGTTTATCTCATCATCATCATCCTGTACCCTGCCCACTGGTTTCATGTCTCCCCATAGATCTCAGTCCTTGATGTTCTGGTTCAACTCTGGTGATGATTCCTCCATGCCTACATATCAGTCCATCCAGCCTCTGCTTCTTTTCGCATTGATATTTCCAATTGTAGTGATGGTTTTCAATGTCTCTTTTCTAATTACATAACCAATGAATGCTATTAGCCGCTTTCTTCTATTTGTATATGATGTTCTGTTTTTATTAGCCTCTTCCTGGCAATCGTTGTTAGTTGCTCTGCCAGTCCAAGGCATCATCAACATTCATCTCAAGAACTGCATTTCTATTGTTTCCAAGCTTTTCTTAATTTGTTCATTCACAATCCAAGATTCAATGCCAGTTGTTATCCAGTCATTGAAATAGTGCCATAGGTTTCAGAAATGTATATTAACCAAAGCCCATGGCTTAGGGACAGTGAATGTGTTTTTGAGAGTTTAAAATCACTTGCCAATGATTTGGAAGCAAACTGCCTTTCATTGACTTTGATGGAATTAGCGTTGGTCATTCAGCAAGCAATGGCAAACTTTTTTTTTTTGGACATTCTATTTACAGGATATCGCTGTCAACACCAGCATTTTACTGCTGTTGTTGCTGTCTTGGCAAGTTTATGTTCAGTAATTTGCCATTGCTTTCTGAATGACTGCCTCTCATACCAACATGTTAAAACCTAGAGCAATGCATTCTGCTGCCAAATCGGTTGCAGCTGTGTTTTGAACACAGGCAAGCGGGCTAATGAATCATGTCCACCAGCCCTTAGCCACGGAGACCTTCAGTAGCAAACTACTGAATGTAAAAATTGCCCACTTAGTCAGAAATGGCCAAATAATGCTGGGGTTGATTGCAACGGCCTATATAAAGGACATGCAACTAACTTTATTTTAACCAAATATAGGTCAAAAATTAAACACAATTGACCTTAATCTTGTTCAAATATTACCTATATATTATAATATTGTTTTCAGGGCCTACTGACCTCAGCATGAAAAAGTCCAACAACAAGGGTCAGCTAAGTCCTTCAGAGGTGACAGCTATCAAGCAGCTCATTGCAGGGTACAGGGAGTCTGCAGCCTTTCTCTATCGGTCAGCTGAGGAACTGGAGCAGCTGCTCTTACAACAGAACTGACCACTCATATTGTAGGCTTGATTATTTGTATATTATCATGTTATGTATTCATAAGTCTATGTTTTGCTGAACTTGTTTCATACTAGGCATTCATTTTTCAAGGTTCAGGTTATCTTGAGTATTGTCTTTCTGTTAAACAACATTAGACACAAAGGCACTAGAGAAGAAAACAAAAGAAGCAGATATATACAAATTATTATGTCTAAAACGCATTGAGTTAACTGTGTATGTATGTAATTTATATTTTTGCAAGTTAATTTTGTAGGTAACTCTTTTTTCTTTAGTGAATGCTATAATGATTCCTTCCATTCTAAGTTGCCATTGCTTTCTGAGCAACCGGCTCACATTAATTTATGCAGGCCTAGGTTGGAAATATATCCTCCTTTTTTTCAGTCAGCAGGCTCCAACCCAATATTCAGATAGATACAGACAGGGTTAAAGTAGCAATTAAAATAGAGTGGGCTAGTGAAATACAAGCTGGGTCACAGAGTTAAGTCAAATTTACCATATGTGCAATAACAAGTAAACATATAATGAGATATTCAATACAGAATGAATTACTTACTAGACTTGAGACTCTCAAATATCTGTAAATATACTGACAGGAGTAAAGATGGATAGCACAATATGAATATCACAATTGTCTGAGAAAACATGATTATATAATCTACATAACATGAAATAGCAAAGGTATATGTTAAAAAAACATAAATACCTATTAGGCAAAATAAAAACTGACACTGTATATCCCTATTATACTCATAAGTGTTGAAAAGGATAAGGATATTCTTAGTATAAATACAGTACACTACAATGAGACACTCAGAATCTAGATTTAATTATAATTATTGTCATGAATGTTTTAGAACAAATTGTGATTGAAATAATTGCAAACTACATATACTGACCTGTATTTTTATCATATTTACACAGGATATTCATCTTTTAATATCATGTGGTCTTTTCATTCCATGATCATTTATGTAACATCATTCTGAATATTATAAATGGCCTTTATGTTACATATTCAGTAAACGTACAACCCAAGTATATACTGCTTATGTTTTCTTTTTTTAATACCATCATGTCATTCCATAGATTTGTGTTAATTATTTATATTTCCCATGTGCTTGTTTAGTTATGTTATGCTTTTACATTTTGACTTTTCTCACATAAAGTAATGGTTAGGCTTAGTAATAACATAATTTGACATGTTGACTTCTCTCACATAAAGTGATGTTAAAGCTTTATTATGAAACTTTGACATTTTGACTTCTCTCACATAAAGTGATGTTTGGGCTTGGTAAAAGCATAATTTGACATTTTGACTTCTCTCACACAAATTAATGTTTAGGCTTCACTTGCAAAAAACAAAATGATAATTACATGTGAAGTAAACCTATTGTTGTTTGCAGTTAGGAATCACTGATTACCTGTCTATCTAAAGTATAGTATATGTAAGCAGTAGTGTGCCGTACATTTCAAATATATTCATGAAACAAATGTTACTTTTAACTTTCTAAATCACAAAAGTTATCAGCTGCTAGCCAAAGGTAACAATAGGGACAACAACAACAACATTATGTATTACAATCACAGAGGCTAAATATATACACTTGTGAAACAAGAAACATTATATATTTCTTTAGTATAGTAAAAGCAAAGTAAATTACCTCTTATCATGCCATGAGGTGAATGTTGTGTATGGTTCTGGTCCATATTTTCAGACAAATTGGCACTCAATGGGTGATGCGGTCAATATCACGCCGGCTGTGTCAGAAAATTATAAAGTTACCAGTTTAGGCACCCTGAGGTTGAAATACCTGGATAATGATTGCTTAAATGCTGGCATTCTGAATACCTGTATACCAAGTTATGAGACAGGAGGAAGAGGACCAGGAAGTTTCAGCAGCTAGCCAAAGGAGACAGTAGAGGGAATAACAGGAGGAGAAGGTATCAGCAGCTAGCCAGAGGTGACGAGGGAATAGGAGGAGGAAGAGGAGGAGCAATATATTTAGGTGTGAAAATGGTGAAATGGTTAAGAAATACTATATGTAATAAATAATTACATTAACAATTATCAGCATAAAGTGTTTTACTTTCAGTGTTTTTTGCTAATCTCAGGAGAATAATTCTCAGTAGGCTTAAGAAATGCATTAATATTGATCAGCATTGACAGAACAAGAGAGGAGACAATAGGTACATTTTAGAGGACATCCTCGAGAACAGAAAATTTGAAACTTGTAGGCAGTCTGGATTCAAACCCATCTCCTCCAACTAATGCCATTACCTCACAATAGTGACAAATGAATTTGTACACTCAACAAGTTAACCACAAAAGCAAAATGTCTAACAACTAGCAAGGCAGTCATCTACTGAACTATCAGCGTAATTTTATCTCATAATTTAATTTTTATCAAATAAGAACAATTATCCAGCCTAAATTGGGTACAAAGAAATGTTGTGGGAAGTCAGGATGGCTGGCTTGATATTGAGTAAAGCATGTAGTGGGTGCCAATTAGTCTATACAATAATATAGAGCTAAACACAGTGTCTCAATGCATGAAAAACGGATCTTTACTTTATAAGTGGACATTTCGCCTTGTCATCAGGTACATCACAAATATCCATTAGGTTTCACTTCAGTGTCTATGTAAATAGTAGTTTATTTACTTATAGTAAATAGCTTTAATTTTTGCTGCAATGCAAAATGGAGGCACTATATTCTGAACTTAGCTTATGTGAACGAACTATATTATTGCATTTGAAATACATTGAACATTAATGTAGTCTCAGTATATGAAACAATATTACATCTTTCTCAGTTTCTCCATTGTTGTGTTTGGTTTTGTCTATATGCTAGTTTTTATTGAGTCTAAATACATACGCATAAATAAAATATTGCACAATTTCTTATCTGGCATATTTTGCTGCATCTCTTCAGGTGCATACTCCCAGGCAAGAAATCGTGCACAATTTTATTTATGGTGTCTGTGCTTAAATTCACTAAGGAAATACATTGTTTTGAATTTTAACATGTTCTAGATAATATTAACATTTAACAAAGTCAGCAAGAGTATGGAGAGCATCTCTAATTCCTTAATAGTAATATTAATTTCTTCTCCTTGTATGGTCTATCTATGAGACAGCTGTAACATAATTATAATGACAAACGTGACTGCAACTAGACAAAACAAGATATGTAAAGGTGATTATCCGAATTATCACATGTATAATTTATCATATGTAAAAATGCCTTATCATACTGGTCATTCTATCACTTGAGTTAAAATGTTCCTACACATTTAATTATCTTTGTAAAGATAAGGTCATTCTAAGGAAGGTACTGCCATTTTGGTGTAAAGCTGTAGGCCCTAAAATTTAACAGAACACTGTATTATGAAGTTGGGTGATAAATTACCTTACTCATCAGCTTTCCTTCTGATGGTCTCACCCGATGATGGTGTGTCAACCATAGAATGTAGAAAGAAGTCTCCAACAGCTGGAGTTTAAACCAATTGTACTGTACTGACACCTCCAAAACTCCAGTATGATGGAGGATCTGTTATTTAACTTTATTTATGCCAGACAGTTATTAATTTAACTCAGTTAGTTCTAGATAACTCTTGTATTAAATATAATAACTGTGTCTGGTTAAGAAGAAGTTAAAGCAACAAATGGAATAGTTTGGGTCAAAGTAAGATATATATAAAAATGAAAAAGTCTGTATATTTACTCAGAAAATAGTGTGTTAAGTTGACAACTGGCTGGAGCAGATTCATTCATACATGTATCTTCAGACATATTGCCCCAAAGAAAGTAATGATAAGTGAAGTATACTAGTCTATCCTGTTAAAATATTAGGTGTTAATTTTTTAAAGAAATGGTGATATTTGTGAAGCCACAAAATTGTAATAGTTTTGTTCATCTTTTTCTTCCTCATTTGCACTGAGACTCCATGTTTAAAACTCTGATAAATGTGGTAGTTAGTTTCAGAATAATGACATTCCTGTACAGAATTTGGTGGTAGTTGGTGCCATATTTGTTTACCTTAATTACTGTAAGTTCGGCAAATCTGAAGTAGGTGTCTAACCAACTTGAGACTAGTGCAATGATTCTCAGCCGACAGGGCACACTCCAGGAAGGCATATTGCCTAAATAAAGTGGAAAGCGAAAAAACGTGGACATCAAAGGAAACCCTGAAAAGATACTTTACTGAAACAAAAGCATATAATGAAACATTTTATTGACACAAAATCAACGTAAAAACAAAACCATAAAATATACTATGATAAAGAATAATAAATTGTCTAAAATTCATTGCAGTGGATAAACTCATTTAAATACTCTTAATGGAACATATCGATAATTTAAAATATCCCAAACAGCTAATTAAAACTAAACAATAAAAATGAGTCTAAACATTAATTGTCTATTTGGGCCTGACTTTATCAGCATTGGTAAATGGTTCTCAATAATTGCAAATAAAACTTTGACGCACTGCTTTTCTGCTTTGCAGGTATTAATAAATTCATCCACTTTTACATATATTTATAAAAAAGCTGACACAGGTTTCTTGGCTATTATAAAAGTGGATTCATAGAATGTCTAAATAATATAAAATTGGAGTCATGGAATGTTTGACTTATATAAAATTGGAGTCATGGAATTTTTGACTAATATAAAATTGGAGTCATGGAATGTTTGACTAATATGAAATTTGAGTCATGGAATGTTTGGCTAATATAAAATTGGAGTCATGGAATGTTTGACTAATATAAAGTTGGAGTCATGGAATGTTTGGCTAAATTATAAAATTGGAGTCATGGAATGTTTGGCTAAATTATAAAATTGGAGTCATGGAATGTTTGGCTAAATTATAAAATTGGAGTCATGGAATGTTTGGCTAAATTATAAAAGTTGAGGCATTGAGTTTTTGACTATTATAAATTTTAGTCACTAAATTTTTAGATATTAAAAAAGTAGAGTCATGGAATATTTGGTTGTTATAAAAGTAGTCATGGAATTTTTGGATATTATAAAATTGGGATCATGAATGTTTTGCTATTATAAAAGGAGAGTCATGTAAAATTTGCCTATTATAAAATTGAAGTCACAGAATGTCTGGATATTATAAATGTGGGGTCAAGGAAGTTATAAGCTTTATAAAAATATTGTCACAGAATTTTTGGTTATCATAACAGTGGAGTCATAAAATGTTGGGCTATTATAAAAGGGGTTCGCCACTTGAAAAGGGTTGAGATGAACTGGACTAGTGCCATATATACAGTAATCCAATTAATCAATCATGAATCTATGATATAAATGTCATTTCAGCCTGTTGGGAATAGAAAACTGATGACTTATCTTACCTTGAAAGTTGATAATAAGAAAAGTTTTCATTTGGCCAGAGCAGTCTTTTGTCCAATTTGCCCTGAAAGTGAATATTAAACTTCATAGTTTGAAGGCTTAAAAAAAATTTAGCTCAGAGCCATGTTTTGTTGCAGATGTACATGTGTGTCTGAGAAACTATGACAAACAGCTGTAACTAATCTTTGTGGTCTGTTTTTGAATTTTACCTGAAAAGTGATTTTGTTAAAACTGCTTATTTTGTTCTTGTGTTATAAAAATCATGAATGTTAAAATGCTGAATTGATTCAAGCAAGCTAATAATTTAGGATTTAAATTTTATTGAATGATGTATATTATAACAAGTAATAACTCGTTATAGTTATTACTTGTAATTTCTTTACTCTGTATATTGGTAACTTCTTCTACTTACTGAATTTCAAGTCTTCTGTTCATAATTATAGCTGTTTTATGATTTTCATTTGTGTATGTAAAATTGTGTATGTTCTTTGTATAATACTTGTGTTTGTTCTTCTATTGTTGGCTTAGATATGTTGTATTGACAATGATGTTGTGATGCAATTTATCACCGACTGGTGGCTTGCTCATTCATATTAGATCATTAAGAACATCTACTACTATTACTACTACTGCTGCTGCTACTACTACTACTACTACTACTACTACTACTACTACTACTACTACTACTACTACTACTACTACTGCGACTACCACTACTACTACCACTACCACTACTACTACTACTACTACTACTACTACTACTACTACTACCACTACTACTACTATTACTACTACTACTACTACTACTACTACTACTACTACTACTGCTACTCTTGATGCGCCTGTTGCTGCTGCTAATGCTATTACAGTTTTGCAGTGATAAGTGTTTCCTATTTTAACTTAGAAGGCACAAACAAGAGGTGGCACCATTTATTGCCTGGCATATCTTGCTGCAACTTGTCATGTCCTTACTGCAGTAGTAGCTGCAAACAAATTAACTTACATACTCTTCAATAATCAATAATCAACTCTATAATCATCAATAATGGATACTGTTCACAAGTAAAACTAACCATAGTATTGCAGACGTTAAATGGTATTAACAGATTCTGTGCCAAATAACAAACGTAGATTTTAACCAAACAAAAATGAATGATGGAAAATGGGAAGTAGGGGTGTGTTGCTGTTATGTTGTATTATAATGCAATGACAGCATTTTGATGATATGTAAGCCCATGGCAGATATGGGAAGTCGCTTAAGATGATTAATTATCTCATGGCACTTCATCGGTTAACAGCCTATTACCCAACACCAGTAAAGAGACTGAGGTAAAATCTTTGAGAATATGCATCTTACTTTTGGCAACATAGTTTTTCAATCACTGAAAAAAAAAGAACATCAGAACTTTTCAACTTAAATGTAACAGATAAATTCTTTGAATACTGCAGACCAGGAAGAAGAAAAATACTAAAGGTTCTGAAAATCAAAGGAAACTGAGGTTAAATGTTTGAAAATATGCCTCTTACCTTTGGCAACATATTTTTTTCAATCATTAAATAAAAACATCAGAACTTTCCAATTTAAATTTTACAGATAAATTCTTCGAATACTGCGGACAAAGAAGAAGAAAAATACTAAAGGTTCTGAAAATCAAAGAAAACTGAGGTAAAATGTTTGAGAATATGCATCTTACTTTTGGCAACATATTTTTTTTTTTTTTTTTTCAATCACTAAAAAGAACATCAGAACTTTCCAACTTAAATGTTACAAATAAATTCTTAGAATACTGCAGACCAGGAAGAAGAAAAATACTAAAGGTTCTGAAAATCAAAGAAAACTGACTCATAAACATCTTTATGTCTCAGAAACTGAAATACTTTGGTCGTATTAAACATCACATTGGTTTAGAAAGAACATTTATGGAAAGCATGGTTTGTGGAATAATATGTATGGGTTCGTGGAAGAATAGGTATGGGTTTATGGAAGAATAGGTACGGGTTTGTGGAACAATAGGTACTTGTTCAATTAGCACAAAGATGGACTCAGGACACTATCACCTAGGACATGAAAATGGGCAATTCAACTGACAAAGGATGAGGATCTTTTCGGCGGGCAAGATGAGAGTGGCATTCTGCAACAAACCTGCAACATTATAATGACTCTTTAATATCTGCTGGGGAGAATGAAGTACCTGTTCGTTTTTCAGAGTACATTGATGTCAGTTCTGCTAAACAATACAGAATTTATGGATCGAATTGTCAAGTCTTTCCTGCAACCATGGCATTTCATAGAAGAACACTATACATACTCTTAGATGCTGTCATACCTTTACAAAATGTGCACACTTCATGCATCCTGCACAGATGTGACCATTATGTCAAGAGTGTTAAGTGCAATAGAAAACTGGAAAACATAATGAGAGTTAATACCTTCTTTGGATTTCTTAAAATGTGCGTATCATATTCAAATTGATGAGAACAATTACACAACCGGGAAGGCTAACCTGGTCAACAAACGCCCACTGAAGTCGAATGTGTCAGCCTAACGGAGCAAGAACTCAGCTCTGCTGTAAATAGTCACAACGCAGTCACGTCCGAAATAACTCTCTGGATGAGTGCAGCAGTAAGAAGAAGAACAATTACACAGAGATACAGATGAACAAAATTCCTCAGAATTTTTGTTTGCCCATAGATACAATTATATTGGAAGCAGCAGTAGTACAGTGCTGGCCTTCTACCATGGTAGTTATGTGTTTGAATCTCTATCTAGGTGGAATTATTAGTTAATACCTTCTTAAATATATCTTCTTTGGATTTCTTAAAATGTGCGTGATCATATTCAAATTGATGAGAACAATTACACACCTGGGAAAGCTAACCTGGTCAACAAACGCCCACTGAAGTCGAATGTGTCAGCCTAACGGAGCAAGAACACAGCTTTGCTGTAAATAGGCACAACGCAATCACGTCCGAAATAAATTATATTATTTATAATATATTTATTGAAAGTTGAGCTAGCCTAAAATGGGTACCATGGAAATATTGTGGAAAGTAAAGGTGCCCAACTGATATAGACCACAACACTCATCAGGTGTTCATAAGATTTTGGGCGAGCACCGTATACCCAATATGTCTCTTACTTACAATGATATGACTGGGCAGATTTTCACTGAAAAGTTAAATCCTCAAGTGCTTGGTTATGGTGCAAGGATGTTGTGTCTTTGAAAACAGAGTCCATGCCGCTGAAAGCATATTTGGGCTGTAATTAGATGACCAGACATTCCCTGCTCACCACCTGAGGATGATGCTCTAATCAAATATGTCAGTATCTCACAAAGGGCAGTAATTAGGGTTGCAGATAGACATTCAGAATTTCTGTGAGATTGGGACATGTGCAATATTTTCAGTATTTTATTTTATGTATCAGAATGAATTATTATCATAATCAGCGTAGGGCAGCATATCTGAGAGAATAGGGTGTCCAACTTAGGATCAGACCCAGTTTGAATCCCAGCAAAGAGTTGGACATGTTTACAATAACTATTGGATTCTAATTACATCTCATATCCTTTTCATATTCAGTGTAGTGAGATCAGATATGCAACTTTCAAAGATAAGGGCTAAAAACAGGAGGTCCAGTATATAAGATCATCATCACATGTCCTGCCACATGGCTTAGGCATTCATGCATCTCCACAGATCTTGGTCCTTTGTGTTCTGGATCAGTTCTGTTGATGTTATTCCTCCACACAAATGTCTTAGTCCATCCAGAAAATGCAAGGCAGAGACATTAAAAATTCCATGATAATTAAAAGGCTGGCACAATTATTAGGAAATAAAATCTACATACAGTTAGTTAAAACCCATTATCTTGGATGGAATGTGTCAGGAGGAAGTAAATTTTACACAGGTGCATGCTGGAGATGAACATGCTGGCCTTTAAGCTAGAAGAGGCAGAACTAGCTAGGTGTGATGTATTACTCACCAAAATAGGAATGAAAAATAAGATAATCACTGTCTGCGCTAAATATATATTCTTCTAATATTCTATAATTTAGAAATGTTCTAAAAATTTCTTAATTAAATTTACTTCCTGAATATACGAAACTTGATACGAGTTTAGGAACACAAGTCTAGATAATTTAAGGAGAAAAACTTACAAACAAGATTTTATTTTTTAACAAAGCATATAGACCTGTTTTGTTTGTTTTACTTATATGAGACACATTGCATTCAAATACTGGTTTTGCTTTTTTATATTAAACATTTTAAATAATAATTAATTTAGTTTGTGATCTTTCAGATGATACACTGTTCTATTTTCATTGCCTTTTTTTCATGGGTTGTGCAATACAAAAGCCTTTTTCATATTGTTCATACTTACATTTATTCTGAAATTCTTTTAAAATCTGGCAGTAAATAAAACTATTATTTATTGTGGTTATAAATAATTATAAATATTAAAACACTCTTACTTGGACAAGCCAGAAATTATATTTTATAAGTAAAAAAATTATTGTACTTGAATGTTTTTTTGTGTGTTTTGATTGGCATGTTAAAATTATAAAATGGTATTTCAAGACCATTTTGTGGCAGTTTGTTATACAGGGTGTATTTTTAATGACTGTGGGGTTTTTTAAAATATTGCCATTCCAAGTTTTATATTTACCATTTATGTTGCATGAACTCCACAGAGGGTGAATACAAAACTTGGAAAGGCAATATTTTCAAAAACCCAACAGTCATTAAAAATACACCCTATATTTATTGCATCATTGTGTTGTAAATTAAAAATGGATATTAAGAAAAGCAAAGCATGAAAGTTTACACAATGTCATTTGAGCTATTTAAGCAGCAGAAAATAAAGTAATAAAGATTATAATAAGAAGAGTAAACACTTGAATGTACAGACCATTAGATAATCATGTTGGGTGTCCAAACTGGCATACTTATTTCTTGTAACTTGCATACATTTTTGTTAGTATACATAATGTATACGTTTTCTGTTACATAAACACGCAAGAATATTAGCAGCTAAATGTGTAGCTCAAACTATGTGTGGAAATCAATTGAGCCAGAAAACACAACTAAGGGCTTTTTATCACAATACAGAAAAGAAGGCTAGAAATGGAGTTAGTTACCTAACCTCATAATATTATGACCTGGTGCATATATGAAGGTCTAACACTTTACAACCCTACAGATGTATCTGCAATGGTGGTATGCTTAGTTAGTTAGCTCACTGGTTAGTTGGTTGGCTGCTGGTTGGTTGATTGGGCATCAGATTTTCCTCACTGCACGTAAGACCATTCAGTCCATAAGTGCTTGGATCCCCTCCTCAGTATCTTCCTTAATGTTTAGCAGTCGACACCAGTTCTGTGGTAGTTGGCTTTTCTTCTTCGGCCCCCTGCATAGCACTCCTGTCTGGCTACCCCCTTTTTATTTGATGTTTTTGCTGTCTGATCAAGCTTGCAGATTCATGGTTATTTCTTGATTTGTTTAATTGCCCTGTCTCTCTGATGGCATTCAATATATCAGCCCTGTCCATTGCTAGCCTGCTTTCCACAGTAGACCAACCTGTAATCCTATCAGCTTGCTCGTTTCCACTTACACCTGAATGTCCTGGTACAAATTTACACATGATTTCTATCGACCTTGACCTTAGTGACTCCATCCACTGTCTTTGAGCCCAGCCCATCTCGATCTTCCTGGACATACTTGAGTTACTAAGAAATCATGCCTGAGTGAACATCTATGTCTCCAGACAGATAGTATGTTTACTTACACATAAGTGGCTATCATGTATTAACATTACAGAACAATTTGTGAAGGGAACTTTGTGGACATGTATAAGTGATAAGAACAACTGTATACTGTAAGAATATATAAAAGGTAATTGTTACTCGTATAAATTAAATATTTTGAGTTTGCTTGTAAATATTTAGCACAAACTTAATAATAGATGTGGACCAATGAGAAAAAGAAAAACACAACTCTTATGACATGTACAAGGATTTAATGAGATAATTAATCATTTGACATAATATTTTTTTTTTAAATGATAATTGTTATTCTATTTTATTCTAACATTGTATATACCATACTATAAATGACAGTAAATCATAGCCTGCAGAGTTGATGTCAATGTATTTTTGTATTTTTATGTATATAGAATAAGTGCCCAGATGTGCGTGTTTTTTCATGACACTTCTCTCAGAAAGTAGGATCTGTATATAACTTAGAAGAATTTAGAAGAAAAAACATATTTTTACAGTATTCTCAAGCTGGTATATATAATTTCTTGATGTTTATTGGAAATCATTCCATATTTAACTGTTTTTAACACACACAAAATACAGAACTGATCATTTGTTACTGGTTGACCAAATAAAACATCCTTGCTTCCTGTTTTCTGTATTTATGTGTAGGTTTATTTATACACATTATTTATTTTTACCTGCTGCTGTCTCTTTGTGTTCTTTTGCATTATGATCTCTTGTTTTTGTTTATTGTGTAACTTTTTTTTCATGTTTGCGGATGCTTTTAATAGAATAACCATGCTTGCCAAATTTCTGTATGCTACTTTTCTTCCTTATATTTTTTCCAAATACGATTTTGCACCCGAATATTTACATTTAGATAAAATACACCCCATTCATGTAATGTTTGTTTAAAATAAACATTGACTAGATAATATTTACAAAGCCAAGAGTAATTACCACTCCACTATGTGGTTGTTTCTCATATTCAGATATAAATACTTAACTTTTAATTAGCCAACAGATCATTGTCATTGCCCATTGCATCATTCAGTCCCTACGTTTTAGTTTAGTTTTAGTTTAGTCAACGGATCAACATCACAGCACACGGGTGTAACCCATAAGTGCTCCCTTCTACTCCTAATTCAAGCCTGAGTCCAGAGAATCTCAGCTTAGTGCATGAACTCCATAGAACCAGTGAGGATCCTGAAATACTTAGGGTAGATTTTTAACTCAAAACTTTGCCCGGGCAGCGCCGTTAGGCTACTCTTTTTTGATTTCCAACTGCCAAGGGAACTGCGCAACAATACACACGGGCATCCAATCTCTCTACCCAGAGACCAGAGAAAATTTTGTTACTAGAAGTTCACGTGAAAATATCCCGGCCCTCACGGGGGCTTTAACCCAGGACCTCCAGCACTCGAGGTGGACACCATACCTCCAGACCACCATATCTTGAGACCACTCAGCCCCCTGAAGTGCTCACATCCCCTCCTCACCACATCCTTCAGCACTTAGCAACTACAATACCAGTTCTGTGTTGGCTGACTATTCTATTCTTCTTTGGCTCCCTACATGGTGCTCTTGTCTAGTTTCATGTGATTTGACTTGATGTTCTTTGGCTCCCTACATGGTGCTCTTGTCTAACTTCAAGTGATTTGACTTTATGTTCTTTGGCTCCCTACATGGTGCTCTTGTCTAACTTCAAGTGATTTGACTTGATGTTCTTTGGCTCCCTACATGGTGCTCTTGTCTAACTTCATGTGATTTGACTTGATGTTCTTTGGCTCCCTACATGGTGCTCTTGTCTAACTTCAAGTGATTTGACTTGATGTTCTTTGGCTCCCTACATGGTGCTCTTGTCTAACTTCATGTGATTTGACTTGATGTTCTTTGGCTCCCTACATGGTGCTCTTGTCTAACTTCATGTGATTTGACTTGATGTTCTTTGGCTCCCTACATGGTGCTCTTGTCTAACTTCAAGTGATTTGACTTGATGTACAGTGTCACATTCATCACTTGGGTCAGTTGTTTATCTTGTCTCCCTGAGGACCTTCAGGATATCAGCCTAGTTCATTGCCCATTTGCTCCCTATAACAGCCAAGCCTATAAGGCTATCTGCTTGTTGTTCAATTCCTCTTAAACCCAAGTGCCCTAACAGACAACTAACACAAGTATTAGTCAGCCTTGACTTAATATCCAGCCGTTGTTAATGGTAGTTTATCTATCAAGACTGTACCAAACACTGCATCTATCAGTTTGTACAAAACTGAAAAAAGAAAATGTTTCCTATTAGCTTGCTGTGAACTCAAGCACAGTCCATGCTGGAAAGATTTTTGCATGTGGGCTAGATTTCCCTATTACCAGTGTCCCTTGCCATGAGGTGAGAATTTCACTCTGACTTCTGAGGTGCTTGTAATTTTCATCCCCAAGTCAAGGACGAGAATCAACATTTTAGTCCAACTGATCCGTGTAGGGGTTACAACCTTGACATCAGCACACCAGTAGTTTAAGAGCAAGTGCTTTTATCTATTTGTCCATGCTAGCCTCCAGTGAACATATTAACTCAGTAGGGTTCATAAAAATAACAATACAAACAGCAATCATTACTGTAGTCATCAAACATGGTAAAATATATCCATATATTAATCTGTATGTAAAAAAAAAAGACTCTCCATTTTCTGCAACTTTGGGTATCATTGTCTCTCAGTTTGTCATCAGTTTATAACTGTGCTATAACTATGTATGTATATATATACACACAAATACAAATATTTAATTGTAATAAACATGAATACACAGAGCTAATTGTTGTCAATGGCTAATTTTATTAACATTCATAATCAGTCACATTTACCTCATAGAATGAATACATGTAACTTCATTCATCAGTGCAATCAATCTAAAGACTTGTCATTAAGATGTGTGATCATGTTCACTACTGTCTTATTCTCAGTAACTCTCTTCAATTCAATGTCCTTACAGTGTGTGATTTTCCTAGGATATCCTTTCTTCTCTAGCTCTCCGTATTGCCATTCATTATTTTCAATAATATCTCATACTGAACGCCAGCTCCGTGACGATGGGGTTATGGACACAGTTCATTATCCCACATACCCGCGTGCGAAACACAGCTGCGCTATTTGGCTGCAGACCACGTTGCGTTGTTTTTTTATGAAATGGTATGGGTGCTAATCATTCAGAAAGCACTGGCAAACTACTGAACGTAAACGTGCCAAGAGATCATAACAGCAAAAAATGCTGGTGTTGACTGCAATGTTCTGTAAAGGATATGCAACTAACTTTTTTTTTAAAACTCATACTGAACAACTCAACATAAAATACTTTGTTTCTATGGTGTTCAATAGTTGTCTATTCCCTCCATTTTTTTACATTTGCCTTCATTTGATATTTTTTTTTTTGGGGGGGGGGGGGCCTTACTGTTCTTTGCATTCTGCAATAACACCACATCACAAAAGCTTACAAATTCTTTTTATCTCATTTATTAGGGAAAATAATATGGTCGTTTCCCCTTAACTTTAGTTTCTGAATGTCCAGGTCTGTCCTGGTGCAGAGTTATCTGCTCACATATCTCCCTCTGTACTGAAACCTGTTGACAATGAAATATCTAAAACCTGTAGAAGAAAGGTTCTAATTCCAGTCAATTTTTAAACTGCTGAATCCTGATCTGATTACACCCTAATATATCGCTTCGCAGACGTGAAGTTCCAGTATCAAGTCTTGCACACTCTATGGGCTTCTGAGCTTGGAAAGTCTCTGTGAAGATAGTACTTTGCTACTGGTCAGAAGAGAAGCCTCTACATCACCAGATGTAAGCCCATTTCTGGGCTAAAATGACCTTATTGTCAATGCACCAGTCTTTCAGAGGAATAACCAACCAATCAACCAGCCAACCATCTAACCTTTCCACTTAATCTGATGTAACATAATAGTAACATATAACTTGTAGGTGTTCTGTTTCTATCTGAACTATTAGTTCAGTAATTTATAATTTACAGCAACATTACAAAAACTCATATTTTGCCCCATCATCCAGTCCATTCATATATGTTTGATTGTTATGTCCTTCAAGTGTGTCTTGTATCATATCAAGTTAACTCACTGAAGCCCAGCTACCCAGCTCACAAAATCTCACTCTCATGAACTCCTTAGCAAACAATGTACAAGCAGTACACATAGAAAAGATTAGTTCATATGAAATATTTAAACTGTTTTATCTTAAATATACTTACATTATCATACCCATTAATACATTTGCAGAAGATTAACCTGTATCAAATTCACTTGATACATTTAACAGGGTTACACCTGCTTCTACATTCATGAGCTGTTGCCCACACTCCTGCAGGACCAGAAGAAACACTAGAAATGACCATAATCCACATCATAAATGTCACAGATCCAATGATCATTAACTTCAAAATCAATGTCTGAAGGAGAATATTAATAATCTAATTTTAAATCATCATCTTCCGAATTACTGAACACAAGTTGAACAGCTAGTTCCATATTTAGTCTCTGAGAAGGGCCATTTCTTGAGTTCTCAGAATATTTTTTTTTGCTGTGTGAAAACAAATACAATTATAAAATAATCTCAATTTGACAATACAATAATTTTCTTGTTTACTTTCCCGTCAGTAGCTTGTACTTCCTCAGCTTATTAACAGTTTTATTTTTGTGTGTGCCCAGTCAGTCTCACAATCCCCACATACAGGGTTCAAAGTCAGCCACAGGTAATTTTAGAGCAGATTGCTTTGTGTTGATTTTCAAATGGCATGAGCATCCACTTTTCTGAATGCAATGGGAAACTAAATGTCCTTTTCAGGACGGTGTAACCAATCCCATCATTTTTGGCTGCTTGTGATCTACAAGGCAGTTTTTACATTGAGTAGTTTGCCATTACTTTCTGAACGACTGATGCTCATACCATCAAAATCAAGTCAAGATGGTCTGCTTCCAGGTCACCGTCAACTGATTTCAAACCCTCATCAACTTGGTGGTACATCAGGGAATTGTGAAACAAAACACATTCACTGCCCCCCAAGCCACAGTGCCAACAATGGGAAACTACTGAGTGTAAAATTGCGTAGGAAATCACAAGTGAATGCTGGGGTTGATTGTGATGTCCTGTAAAGTACATGCAACTAACCTTTCAACCCAAACAATCTAAGGTCGTGGCCTCAATGAAAAAAAAAAACCAACACTTTGTGACATGTTTCTAATAATAATAATAAACTGGTACCATAGGATCAAAGGGCTAAATTTCTCTTCATGTATGTTTATCATCTGCTTGCAGCTTTTCTAATATCAAGGGGTGGGTGATCTCTTGTGAAGGTCCAAATTTGCTAATGTATTGCAAATGTCTATAACACATCTTACAAACTTTTCTAACATATACAGTAAAAGCTCTCAGGCTTGAACTTCTTGTTCTCTGATGGCAAGGTATTGGGTTAATTCCCTAAACTGGGCAGCTGAACTTAAACATTGACTTTTTTGTTCAGAAAACAATGGCAAACTACAGAAGTAAAATTACTTAGAAAATTAACCCGGCGTTTATCGTAACATCTTGCAAAGGACATGCAACATTGAAAACACACAAAACAATACAGTACTATACACCTAATACAGGGTGTATTTTTAATGACTGTGGAGTTTTTGAAAATATTGCCATTCCAAGTTTTGTATTTACCTGTCATGTTGCATGAGTTCACAGAGGGTGAATACAAAACTTGTAATGACAATATTTTCAAAAACCCCTTAAGTCATTAAAAATACACCATATACTTCGATTTGTGTATCTGATAAGTCAAGTCAAGCACCTTTTACACATCTTCATGCTATTGGGTATATGTGCTAAGCCCAAATGTTTATAGAACAATCGACACTCAGAAAAGGTGATGTGGTCAATATTACCCAGCTGCCTTCACTTCCCAAGACATTTCCTGTGACCCATTTTAGGCTTTGCCAAACTGGAAGCGCAGGTCAATTGTACAAATTCACCTGTATGCGGTTTTGACCCCATAACCACTGGGTCAGTTGGCAAGCATCTACCACTATGCTACCATGGCTCCCATTTATTTATATACAGATGTTCTAATCTGTCTTAACTGTCAGTTCAATCATTTATTACTTCTTAGAAACACATGTTTTATTTTAATATTGCCAATATTTGATATTGCATACTATGACTAAATAAAATAACCATTTTGTTCAAAACTTATTATTAACATTCCTATTTTACACTTTCATTAATATTTCAGTTTTTTCTGAATTATTCCTAGCCAATTATTTATCCAGAATTGTATATGAACTGCTCAAATGTCAATTATTAACTACCACAAAAACACTGGCATTTCTTCCCATTGTGTTTGTGGGTAGTGTGTTTATGTGTTTTCATGTTTGTTTTAAAAGTAATATGTCAGAGATGTTATTTTTGTGTGCTTTGTTAAATAAATCAACTTCATTATTTTTTAATGTAAGCTGCATGTGCTATGCTTGTATACCGGGTTCGGTAGAAGGCTAGATGATGAGAAATACAGGGTGTTTGTAAAGTCTCACTACACTTTATTTGCAGAACAAATCTGAAAAATGAAGTACATGTCGTCATCAAAAAATTTGCTCCATAGTCCATTGTGAAGCAATATACAGTGAATGGCTGTCGTCTGCTAGGGTCTTTGCACTCCAAACATAATGGTGTTATCAATGGAAGAAATTACAACAGACACGTTGCAGAAAGTATTTAACGATACGAAGAGGTGTGTACATTCATGTTGTGAAGCCTGTGGTGTACATTTGCAACACCTGTTATAATGAATACTTCATTGGTACTTTCCAGCTTCCCCAAAACAGCATTAGACCATAGCATTGACTATTGTAACTAATTCAATTAATTTTTAGCACATTTTTTGATGACATCATTTACTCCATTTTACAAATTTGTTCTACATGCAAAGTGTATTAAGACTTTACAAACACTCTGTATTTTCTTGGTACATATATAGTGAATACAATGGCGGGGATAATCTTTACTATTTCAAAAAAAATTTAAAAAATGTAACTACGTTTTTGTAAAACTGCACTAATTATACAGTTAACACAGACTATACAATGTTAACATATTAAGAAATATGAGTTAGGTTTTTTTAATGGCTAATATCATCAATATTTGTTGTCAGCCATTGTTGAAAGCACAGCTAAGTAAAGAAAATGAAGTCACTTCATCTTTTTGATATTTATGTCGTTTCTTAACTGCAATTTGTTTCCAAATAACACTCTCTCTCTCTCTCTCTCTCTCTCTCTCTCTCTCAATCTCTCTCTCTCTCTCTCTCTCTCTCTCTCTCTCTCTCTCTCTCTCTCTCTCTCTCTCTCTCATCTGTCTGTCTGTTGGACTGTCTCCATTTCTCTCTCCCTTTCTCTCTCTGTCCATTTTTCTGTCAGTCTGTCTGTTTGTATATCTGTCTGTCTCTGTTTCTCTCTGTCGGTATCTGTCTTCTGTTTCTATCTCTCTCTCTCTCTCTCTCTCTCTCTCTCTCTCTCTCTCTCTCTCTCTCTCTCTCTCTCTCTCTCTCTCTCTCTCTCTCTTATTGTTTTCTCTGTATTAGTAGGTACCATTAACATCAATTGCTTTTTTTTTATTGATTTTAATTCCACCATTTGATTATCTTTATTTGTTTTCAGAGTTTTAACAATTAGGTTACTATTTTCCCTCTATTTTGTATTACATCAATATTAATTGAGTTAAAGTCAGCAAGCTAATTGTTACTAATTGAATATAATTATCAACAACCATGCTATTTATTTTTTTTTAACAGCAATGTCAGCTGGAAATAAATGAAATTTACAGCACTACTATTTTGTGAACATTTGCCAGGCTGTCCTTATCATAATTTTCTGTTAGTTCTAAAAGTTAAAAAATGCTTATGTAAATATCTGCATTATTAGCCAGAAGTAGTTACTAATTTTCATAGATTCTGTATCAGTGGTTTTAATATTAGTTAAAACTTTTAATTCACCCTTTTCAGTATTCAAATGATGGGTTTGACCTAGGAATATTCCGGATATTTTCTTCAGATTTAGTTGATTATTACTAGGGCCATGTAAAAGTAACATGTTACATGAAACAACGCAACCGCTGATGAACATATAACTGTAGTGTTGGTCCAAAGATTTGGTAGCTTAGGTAAAAGTAAAGTAATTGGCCCTTTTTGCATGTTTTTGGGGAAAATTTTGGTATACAGTGCTAGCCTCGTATTTTTACAGACCAATCGATACATTGTCAGCTGGTCTCTGCGGCAAAGGCGTTACAGACGCAGTTTGTAATTCCACTTATCTGCGTTCGAAACACAGCTGTGCGTGATTTGGCAGCAGATCTTGTTCTCCTGGGTTTTAACGAATTGGTATGGGAGCTGGTCATTCAGAAAGCACCGGTAAACTATTGAATGTAAACTTGCCAAGAGATCACAACAGCAGTAAAATGTGAGTGTTGACAGCGATGTCCTGTAAAGGATAGGAAAAAAAAACATTGGCACATAGAGAACAACATGATCAGTATCATCTTGGTTGCCTATACTTTCCAGGAAAATGTACTGGTACACATTTTAGGGGGTGGGGGGGGGGGAGTCAGCCAGGAAGTCCAAGACAGTTTTATAAATCTGCCGCAATGAGGATTTGAACATTTGACCACCGGCTGTTGGCAGCCCAGGTGCTGCTGAATAAGTAGCAATGTCAACCTCATTTCATTTGCATATTTACATGTCTGCTTTTGGTTTCCACAATTTGATATATAAGTTCATTGATGTCAGCAAATTTATTGATGTCAGCAAGTATTTTGATGTCAAGAAGTTTATTAGTGTCAGTAAAGTTATTGATTGCAAATGCATTGCTGTCAGCAAGTTTATTGATGTCAGCAAGTTTATTGATGTAAGTTTGTCAGCTGATCTGTCTTGTTAACATAAGTGTAATTTACTTGATGTTTTGTCATCTATCAGACATAAATTGATATATAAGTTTGCGAGTTTGCATGCATTAACATGATTGTACAATCATTTATGTTTTGGATTTTGACATGTCAATCAACAGAGTACTATAATTGCTTAACCCACATTTGCCTTTAGTAGATTAGTAAGTAGAAGAATATTCTAGTCTGCAGTTTCAGGGATATGGCACCATAAAATAGTTATGCAAATGTGCATTTTAAAATACAGAATATTTCTTTATTCTTCATTACTTGAAACATAGAACAAATACTACAAGTGCTACCATATACAAACATATATGCACACGTACACAGATGCACATGCACACTCACTCACTCAAACACACATATGGGGGAGTGAAAGCAGGGAATGCAGCTTAATGGTACAATATAAATATCACTTTTGTCTAAAAGACGTGATTTATATAAAGTATAATGTATACAATTAGTAATGGCAAAGTGTACGTTAGCAAACAGGAATATTATTCATTATATATTATTATTCATCATATATTATTCATTATCTGAAGAAAAACAAACACAAAATAATAGACTATACCTCAGTTATAATTCTGAAATATTTTACAGGATAAATATTACTACAACTAGATGATGGCAGAGGTAGATAGCTCATAGATAATTTAAATCTAGGACTAACATAATAATAATTAAAAAAATTTCCTGTAGATAACGTTCAAGAAGACTGCGATTTCAAAATTCATTTCAACAATAGCCTGAAACGCTCACAGGCAGACTTAAGAGACCAACATTTCTGTTGTATTTAGATGGGAAAAACTGTTTCATTTTGATGAATATTAGTTGCCATTCACATTCTCTTCCTTATTTCTGCCTCATACCTGCCGTCATCTGTAATTAACTTTCCTGTGTGAAAAAAATCATTGATTTACTCAGATGTCATTCCATTAACTGTGATTTTCAAATTCGACTTGGTTCTATCTTTGTTGATAAACATAGTTTTTGTTTTCATTATATTTATGCCTAAGCCAGCTTTATTTCCTACTTTGTGCACTTGGTTTGTTAACGTTTGGAGATGTTCTGTTTCAGCCAACAAAACTATATTGTCTACATATCCTATGTTGTTTATTGACTTTCCTGTTGTGCCCTCGTCTTCTCTCTACCTGTTTAAATATATTCTTTGTATAAGTATTGCACAGTGTGCAAGAAATAATAAAACCTTCCTCTCGCACCTCTCTTCATGTCTATAAGAAGTGGTATACGCTTTTCTTATCTTTCTCTTCATGTCTATAAGAAGTGGTATACGCTTTTCTTATCTTTCTCTTCATGTCTATAAGAAGTGGTATACGCTTTTCTTATCTTTCTCTTCATGTCTATAAGAAGTGGTATACGCTTTTCTTATCTTTCTCTTCATGTCTATAAGAAGTGGTATACGCTTTTCTTATCTTTCTCTTCATGTCTATAAGAAGTGGCATACGCTTTTCTTATCTTTCTCTTCATGTCTATAAGAAGTGGCATACGCTTTTCTTATCTTTCTCTTCATGTCTATAAGAAGTGGTATACGCTTTTCTTATCTTTCTCTTCATGTCTATAAGAAGTGGTATACGCTTTTCTTATCTTTCTCTTCATGTCTATAAGAAGTGGTATACGCTTTTCTTATCTTTCTCTTCATGTCTATAAGAAGTGGTATACGCTTTTCTTATCTTTCTCTTCATGTCTATAAGAAGTGGCATACGCTTTTCTTATCTTTCTCTTCATGTCTATAAGAAGTGGCATACGCTTTTCTTATCTTTCTCTTCATGTCTATAAGAAGTGGCATACACTTTTCTTATCTTTCTCTTCATGTCTATAAGAAGTGGCATACACTTTTCTTATCTTTCTCTTCATGTCTATAAGAAGTGGCATATGCTTTTCTTATCTTTCTCTTCAATAGTTAGTTGCATATCCTTTACAGGTTGTAGCAGTCAGCTTTAGCACTTTTTCGCTGTTTGTGATTCCTGGGCAAGTTTACTTTCAGTAGTTTGCCATTGCTCTCTGAATGACCAGTAGTTATACCATTGTATGGAAACCAACACAAGGAGTTTGCCTCAAAATCACCCACAGTTGTGTTTCAAATGAATTGCACTCGTAACTATTTCGCCACAGAGCAAGCCTCTTCAATAGACATGGCCAAAATTGCTAATCCAAACATTGAATAATTAATAAAAAAATTATGCATAGTACAAACTATATTACCATACTCTGAAAGGAAATTCAAGAATAAGTTGTCATTACTTGCCAAGCAAATCATATTAAGCAACTAACAAGGAGATAGCTGCACTAGCTTGTAGAAATCAACTGCAAAATACACAGGTCCTTAAAAAGGAAAGAGCTAAATATTTAAACAGACATAAATAATCTTGAAAATCCATTAGGAAAGATGACATATTAAACAACACATTAGCATAATAATGTTTTGGGCCTATGTTCCATATGAAATGGCAAGCAAAAGATGAGACATTAGGAAAACAGTTATCTTAAATTTATTTACCAGGGTTAAATATAGTGTAAAATTATATAACATTACATATAGATGAGTTGAGTTGAGTCAAGAACCCACATCACAGCACTCTGGACGTTCCCAAATATGCCCCATCCCCATCTTCAACAGCCAGTGAAGCATCTCAATACTAACTAATGGTACCAAATGGCAACCTGATTATGTGTCCGTAAGGCCTTTCCTCTGACGACTGAGTGTCAGCCTGATCCTTTAGTTACTCCCTACAGCACCATTTTTTCAAGATAGGAGGATTTATCTGTTCTGCCAGACTAGATACACCAGGAATGTTGAACTTTTACCCATAATGAATCTACAATGTTATTATTAACATGTCTACCAAACTTGATCCATGTTACAACTTATAATATAAGAGTATTGTTCCAGGTGTCCAGGTGCCGTATTGTATTCTGCTTGTGCATTCTTGTAAGCTGCAGAACAATCAAATATATTTCACAATGTGCTTCAAAATTTGTTTGTTAGATAAATATTAGTAATATGTTTAAAGTTATTTTAATATATTTCTGTTTTTACGTTTGTATCATTTTATAAAGAAAACCTTAAGGACTAACTTTTCTTTTTTACATTCTTGTTGTTCTAGTTTCGCAGCACTGTCATGTAACTGATCCAAGTGCTGTGAACTGCTAGAATGAAAGATGTTTAACTGATTCAATGCCAAACAAAAAGTAGGTTTGGACTAAAACATGATGGTACATAATCACATTCATTACCAAGTATTTTAAAGTGAATTTCCATTCACTGAGAATTGAAATGCAAAAGATACCACTAAACGAAAGAAATAACATGACCCTAATATGGCGATATATTGTCCTTCTGTCCAAGTGGGAGGCCACACTTGGAGATATATTATCATGTGGCACTAAATCAATTGATGTCTTCTTCTCCTGCACCAATTTTGCCTTGTATTTCTCCTACTTCTCTCCCTCCCTCTCCACTTCTTTCTGATTCACATTGATACATTCTTGAGTGATCTCTTCTATCTCTCCTATGAAGCTAACAGTCAGCCTCAAATTTCATTCACTTACTTCTTATTCACATTGGTACACTCTTGAATGATCTCTTCTATCTCTCCTATGAAGCTGACAGTCTGCCTCAAAATTCATTCATTACTTTACCATTTACCCATTATTTGGATTGGATATGATCATATCACTGCTTTGATCCTCTCAGTGATATGCCAACACCATTGGAGGACATATAATACTGTTTCTACTGTTTGTTGTCCCTGCCCATATTTATTGTTAAACAGACAGCATGTGAATCAGTAATGGCCTATTATTTGTCTGCAGATATCATTTTATTTTCTCTTGGTAATGTTTAGTATGTTTCTAATGTGTTTGTCTCTAGGTATTATTAACTTCTAGAAGACATCAACATTTTGATGCAGAATTTCCTCTCCGAGTTTTAATTTACTGTTAAAGAATAAAGGTTAATTATATTCCATGGGTCCAAGTAATATTGACGTCATGTATGGGCTTATAATAAATGTTACAGAAAAGTTCTTAGAATATCATGGACTCAGAAGAAGAAGACAAATTGACAATCTACCAGATTTGAACAGCAAAGAAAACGAGCTCATAAATACCTAATGTCTCAGACATTGAAATACTTTAGCCATATTAAAGTTTAATATAATAATTTAACATCACAATTGCTAGGAAAGAACAGTGATGGAAAGCATGGTTTCTGAAAGAAAAGGCAGAAGTCGACCAGCACAAAGATGGTCGTTGTCTGCTAAAAAGTTGTACAATCTCCTCCCATTTCTCCTGACTCATGCACCCTCATGTCTAAGGTGTCTGCAATGTCCTGCATCCATCTTCACGCTGGTTGATGCATGCCTCTTCGTCCGGAAATATTCTAATTTAGAATTATAAAAGATATGCTTACACACAAACTAGTCCTTTTTTCTTCATATGCTCACCCACAACATAGTCCTTTTTCTTCTTTCCTCTTCTGCCTTTTGTCCTGCAATTGAGCCTAGGGCTTCAACCAACTCAAGCCAAGCCCCCATAACTCATATCTTTTGTGATCTCCTACAACTCTATCCAAGTCCTCCCCGTTATTCATCTCACTATAATTCGCTTTACCGTGTGTTTATAGGTCTCCGTCTCTGTCTTTGGTTCTGTTTATTCCAGAGTAAGGACTTTCTAGTTGTGCTGCTGCTGCTGCTGCTGCTGCTGCTTCTTCTTCTTCTTCTTCTTCTTCTTCTTCTTCTTCTTCTTCTTCTTCTTCTTCTTCTTCTTCTCCTCCTCCTCCTCCTTCTCCTCCTCCTCATTCTCCTCCTCATTCTCCTCCTCCTCTCTTTTTTCTTCTTCTTTTTCTTCTTCTTCTTCTTCCTCTGCGTTCTGGAATGTTGTTTTAGACGTAATTGAGCTGTGCATGTTTACAACAGAGCTAAGAAAGATATTTGCACCTTTCGGAGGACACATCCAACATCTTTAGGCATTTGTTAACCGAGTTAACTTTGCCCTATTTTGGCGTCTGAAGGTGTAAGAAGATGTTACCAAAATGACATTATATAAAACAATCTGTATATTAAACATGATCAAGATTTCTGTCCAGTTTCAATTAATGTAATTCATAAATGTCATACAAACAACCCTGCCAACATTTACATTCACAAAGAAACTCAAAATATCACGTGTAAACTGTAAGTCGTATCCATATTGTTGAAAGAGAGAGAGAGAGCCCATATAAACAGTAACTGTGTCCATATTATTGAGATAGAATTTCACATAAATATAAAGCTGTGCAAGCACCATATACCCAATATGCCTCGTTGTGCGTAGAGGTGTCCTTTACTTTCGTTTGAGTACTAAGATGATTATTTCTGATCTCACTTTTGAATGATAGGTTTAGAATGTGAAAGCTGTCATTATCAATATACCAATGAGAGTACTATTCTGTTTGATATCAGACTATTCTTACATTGTGACTAACGTTGTTTTATCTAACAAAGAAGAGAATAAAGAAAGAATAAGGCCAAAATTTCCACAGGTTCATATTCATAACAGGCGGCAAGAATTTACAGATGCTAACGTTTCGGAAAATGTGTTTTTTTCTTGATATGAGGTTAAAAAATTTATTAGACCTGGAATAGCTATGTATAGTATTAACATAGTTTGTAGTTATCCAAACTTGGGCCAACACTCGTCCTTTGACAGTTTATGGTTATTGTTGTTGTTGTTGGTGTTTTATTTTCCACCAGTTTTACAAATTTAGATCAGTGGGGAAAATTACTCTATTGTTCACCTTGTGTATCATTACTCAACGCTCGTTCTGAAACACTTTTGGTTATAAAAATTGATATTGTCTCATTAGTGTTGATGTTTGTTGCTGATGATGAAGACACAAATTTATAAATGTATTTTTGTTTTTCTTGTGAAAGTTAATGTTTCATATATTTCTATTATATGAATATGAATAAAGATTATATGTTAATTTTATTGCGCGCTAGTGATTTCTCTGTGACTATCTGTGCAATGATTGGGCGAGGTAGAGTGATGGATGTCTGCCAATTTTCAAAGACGCAAATCTGTACCCTACACTAGGGAAACCTTAATTCATTCATTCAGTAGCATATCCTTTGCAGAACTTCGCTCCCATAACAACCTTCCGGAAAACCTCTCGATCATAAGCAAAATGTCCCGCAATCCGATACACCCATCTGGAGATCATCCGCCACACCCTGCACCCACCTTCTCTTTGACCTTCCTCTTCCTCTCTTCCAAGGCATATATTTCTCCATTACTGTTATCTCCAAACTTTCGTGACGTTTCAAGTGACCAACATATTTCAGTTTTCTTTGTTTTATCGCCTTTAATAGCCAACCTTCATCAATGAAGTATGAATGCATTTGTTCTAGTGGCTAGAAGCTCAGCTACCGAATCGGAAGGATAGGGTTTGCATCTGCATCATGGCGGATTTTTAACATTTACTTTGGCTTCTAGGTATTAAACAATATTCATTTGCCCAGAAGCAGTTGATTAGATGGCCAATCTCCCACCCACTCCCCCCACGCACTCCCCCCTCCCACCCTCACTAATCAGGCGATGGGCCCAAGCATCGAACCCTCGTCCCTCCGTCCTCATAACATTTTCAGCACTTCCCTATCAACTTCACTATCAATGCCGCTCACTCTTCAGTTGTGTAAACTGGTCCTTTACTTTGTCCACAGCTTTCTGACTCGTGTACTGCCAATCATTTCTCATACTGATGTACCTGTATAACATGATGTCAGACTATCCAGAATCTTCTCCCTGGGTCTCCACGCTATCTTTCCTGTTGTGACGACATACTCCAATTTTCATTTTCTCTTGGCATGCCCAAAATATGTGGTCTGGCATCTTCGGATGTGTGAGTTAACTTTTATTTCAAGATATCTTCATTACTTTTTCTGTTCGCGACAGCGTTCTCATAATTCTTCTATGAAACCACATCCTCGGCAGCTTTCGCGATTGGCAACTGCGAGCGCTAACAAGACAAGTCGCCTGAACAAGTCAGGAAGCCCGATATGGGGGAAAGTGGCACGTTTCAAGAACACCAAGAAACACACGGTATTCAAGATTTGCAGCGTGGGAGCCGACAAGAAGAAGAACGTGGAGATCCTGCCTGCGAGCTGTAACAAAGAACTTGAAACTACAGCTACTACTGAAGCCACCACGAGGGAGAAGATCAGCAGCCCACCACAGACAAGACCTAAGACAGCAGAGAAGGAGGAGAAAGACACCAAAGCCGGGAACACCGACTCAAAAACAGGCCGATGGGTTGTGAAGCGGATACCAGTGGAGCTGACAGACGATGGAATCCTGAAGCATCTACGAGAAGAGAATCTTCACATCCGATTCTTGAAGGCGGAGCGGCTCCTTACCCACTCACAGATACCTACAACCTTGGCAGTGGTGACGCCGGAGGGCAGCGTAATGCCGACCACAGTATCAATCAACAAGAGAATGCAGCAGCCAGAGAGATTCATTCCAAGGATCACCCAATGTCCCAGACGCCAGAGGGCCGGCCACAGCAGAGCAACATGTCGCAGTAAGACGGAAATCTGCCGATAATGCGCCGATCACCACGCCTTCAAGGAGTGTCCGCTGGCCAAGCTGGACACGGACTTTCGAGCACCCAACAACAAAAGAAAGTGCGCCAACTGCCTGGGCAAGCATGGAGCAAGATACTAGGGCTGTCCGTACCTGCAACGACATAGAGACGTATTAAAGCTCGCCATCAACACAAAGACACCTTACAACGAAACAATGCGGAGATGCGAGACAGCCACGGGTATACTACAAGCTGAAAGAGATCAACTGCAAAAACAGATAGACAAGTTGAAGAAGCAAGTCAAGGCACTGCTGACGCCGACTCCAACCAGCGACAACGAAAAACTACTGGCGAAAATGAATGAGATCCAGCAAAACATCAAGCAAAAAGTGGAACATATGGCACTGATTAAGAAGGAGAACGAAGAAATCCTACAAACCATTAAATCAGAGCGAGAACTACAGAAAGCTGAAATGGAAATATTCCGAAACAAAACAACAGAAGTCGTACAAGAAATTACAGAGAAACCGCAAGATGAAAACCAAGAGACCAAGCCTGAATCGCAAGCGAAAGCCAGCAGCCCAACCACGACGTCCGAAACAGACAAAGGGAAGCCAATATCCCGCCAGACATCCGAAGAAATCCGAGATGAGCATCCTGACGACGGCATAGAGGACACCTCGTCATTCCGTCCATATACCTGGGCGGATATCGCAGAAATAGACAGAAAAGTGGAACTCAAGAAAGAGGAACTCAGGCGCAAGGAATTCCCCGAAGAAAACCGAGATGAACACCCTGACGACGGCAGAGAGGACGCCCCGATACCACCATCATTTACCGATGAAGAACTTGTGGAGATAAAGAGGAGATACGAACTCAGGTGCAAGGAATACAGAAGGCGCATGGAAGAAAAAGCAAAGAAGCACAAGAAATACAAGGGAAAACCAATGCCCTTCCGTATCGCTGAAGAACCAGCTTTATACGAGGATGACGAACACCCATGGCAATACTATAGATGACGGAGAGATCGTCCCATTTCTGACCGCAGAGGAAAAAATCGAATGGCAACAGAAGCTCAAGCTCGAAGAAGAAAAAAGGCGCAAGGAGGAAAATAAAAACATCGATAAGCTCCTACAGAAAATACACAAAAAGGAGGCCAAAAAAAAAAAAAACCAAATAAAAAGTCCTTTTAAGGACTGCAACCAGTCAAGCCAGACGAGTCAGGAGCCTTCACTAAAAACTAAAAAAGATACCACAAAAGGAGACGAGCACAAAGGACAGTCGCCGACCGATCCCCCAGCTGACGTCACAGACACAAACAAACAGAACCAGTCCGGATCAGGACTAACTCGTAAGAGCGCACAAGACAAGAATTAGGGTGAATGAACCCACAAACACGTAACACGTACATCACTAAAGAATAAAGATGGAAGAGTCATAATAGAAAAAGATCAGATCTTACATGTATGGTCAGATTACGTGAAAAACCTTTATGACGACAACAGAGACGAACACTACGATGTTCAAAATAATAATGAAGGACCAGCAATTTTGAAGATGGAGGTTCAGAATGCTCTTAACCATATGAAATCTGGCAAGACCCCTGGTTCAGACAGCGTCACAACAGAAATGATTAATGCTTTAGAAGAATATGGAATAGATAAAGTTACCAGTCTGCTTAATACAATATATGATACTGGAAATATACCTCGTAAATTATGTAATTCTGTATTTATTGCAATCCCAAAGAAATCAGGAGCCTTGGAATGTGATCAACATCGAACAATTAGTATAATGAGTCACATCACGAAGATTTTGCTAAGAATTATCATGCAAAGAATTAGGGGGAAAATACAACCTGAAATAGGAGAAGAACAATGTGGGTTTGTAGAAGGAAAGGGTACAGTAAATGCTGTGTATTTATTGAGAACCGTAATTGAACGATCTACAGAAGTAAACAAAGATCTACACCTTTGCTTTATTGACTACACAAAGGCTTTCGATAAAGTGAGACATGTCGACATGATAAGGATGCTTGAAGATCTACAAATTGATGGAAAAGACCTTAGACTTGTAAAAATCATATATTGGAAACAACAAGCTGCCATAAGAGTTGATAATGAAGTAGGCCGATATCAGCCTATTAAGAGAGGTGTGAGACAGGGATGTGTAATGTCTCCAGATCTGTTTTCCCTGTACAGTGAAAGTATTTTCAGAAATATTGAAGATATGGAAGGAATCAACATTGGGGGACGATGTATCAATAACATTAGATATGCAGACGATACAGTCTTGATTGCAGACAATGAACAGGACCTGCAACATTTAGTAGATGCAGTTGTTACACACAGTGAACAACGAGGGTTGGAGTTAAATTGTAAAAAGACACAGGTTATGGTCGTCACTAGGAATAACGAAATACCACAATGTAATATACAAGAAAATGGGAATATTCTTCAACAAGTGAATAGGTACATTTATCTCGGAACAGTAATAACATCTGATGGGAGATGCCTTGAAGAGATTAGAACAAGAATCGCCATGTCTAAGGTAGCCTTTAGCAAGATGAAAAACATATTGACCAATAAAAAGATGTCAATTGAAAGGAGAAAAAGAGTGTTGAGGTGCTACATAGAACCTGTACTTTTATATGGATGTGAAGCTTGGACAATGAGCAGTCAAGCTGAAAAACATCTGATGGCTGTAGAAATGTGGTTTCTGAGGAAAATGCAAAGAACACCATGGACAGCCAGAAAGACCAATGAACAGGTCCTTCAAGAAACAAACGAGGGTCGTAAACTTATTAGAGACATTAGACTCAGACAGTCAAAATTTTTTGGGCATGTTATGAGAAGAAATGGATTGGAGAACTTGGTGACAACTGGCAAGATCGAAGGGAACAGACCAAGAGGAAGACCTAGAAGCAAATACCTGGATGGCTTGGCCACATGGCATTTTCGAGACAGGAACACGGAGTTGATCCACGACTCTGGTGATCGAGTGAGATGGCAAAACATGACCACCCACGCTTACCGGCATGGTACATGATGGATGGAACCCACAAAAACCACGGACCTCAACAATAACCACAGCTGAAAGATGCAGGTTGAACGAGGCCGAATTTGGAATTTTTGCTTTGAAAATTGGAATTGGCTTCCGCATAATTTATCACTTGTCTGCTAATTGTCCGTGGTTCGTTTCCTTTACTTCTTGCAACTAGTCTTTGCAACTCAAGTCCATTCTTGTTTAAACAATCTTTTAACACATTGCATATTGCCTGTGCGTTGCAGTCACTCAGTTCAACTAAATCTAAGTAAGTAACCACAAACTTCTTTCTTGTCTCTGAATAGTACCTAATAGCTACTCCAAGTAGCTTAGTTTCAGAAATGTCATTGCTCTCATCAATCAATAAGCTGTATTTACTTTTGCCAATATCAGCTGTCAAGTCTAGTGTGAAATATGGTGCAAGTACATTTGAAATAACTGCTCTGCACTTAATTCTCCTAAGCTTAAAGTTCTTGCAACCTTTGCTGTAACCAAAGTGTACCTTGCAGAGTTCACTTAAATGGTCAACAACGCGACGCCAACAATGGCCAGCTATGAACAAAGACATGCATCCTTCTGATTCTTTGACATGATCTTTCAGTTTGTGAAATGCAATTGTTGTTTGCCTTTGTGTACTGAATGGTTGTTCGGCTTTCTGATGTTTCGTTGTATTCTTGTGCCTCTCAATATCATTTAACCTGGCTGCCATTGAACATTTGCAATATTTGCAAAAACACTTAGTATTATCCCCTTCTACTTTTAACAACCATTTTTGAAATCTCGTGTCACTGAGCCACTGTTCTCTGAAATGTTGACAATATTTCTTGCTCATGGTGAAACTCAAATAAGCTTAAACGAAAGGATAATGTAAACACCACAAAATTATGAACTCGATTGCAAGCAAATGTATTGACGTTTGAACTTGTTTGCAAGATGGCGTTCGCTTTCAGCTAAATCGTATTAAAGGGAGTTAAATTAGTTGAATATTGCGCGGTAACGTACTAAGACTTTTAATCCCTCGCTTCAGTTTAGTGTTCCCAAAATGATTATTAAAGTAATTTTTACCCACCCCCAAAAAAGCACCCAAAAAATTTTGTGAAGCACTAAATTTACGCGGCCGCGCTAAAAGCAAAAATTTCGCACTAAATGACTTGAAAAAGCACTAAATTTAGTGCGAAAAGCACTAAAATGGCAACACTTGGCACAGGATGCTGATCCCACTGTCTGTGTAATAATACCATTTTGTATTCGGTTTCCCGTGGTTAAGTTGGCAGCTCTTCTCAGGCATATCTCGCTGGTGTTTATTTTGCGTATGTGTTATTTGGATAGTTCTAAGTATGACACAGATAGCATATGGTATTGGTCAGTGTCCACCCCCCCCCCTCCCCCCCCCCCAAAAAAAAACCAAAAAACCTAAAGCCTTGCAATACAATATTTACAAAGAAAATACTAAACAGTCGTGTTTAAATACAACAAATACCCTGCAAACTTCATGAAATAGCTTACATCGACAATAATTGGTCAACATTTCAAGCTAAGACTAAATATGATTAACTTTCAGGCAGTCTAATGGCTAGTGATATCTATAACACATAGAGCAGGGTGAGATTCTGCAGAGAAACTAATATAAACTGTAGTTGGGACGCAAAGGTGTTTCCAAGGCACCAGGGCCAGGTTTTATACTGGCCAAGACTTACTAATACGTCATAGTCGTGCGCCCTGGGCAACAGGTCCCTTCGGGATCCTGGCTAACGTAGTAGGATCACTTATTCTTCCGAAGTCAGAGAGTATCTGCCTGCACGGCGAGGAACCACTAGTCTGCACACCAATAAGCCAGACATGGGACAACGGATACTCACGCAAACCACAGTCTGGTATGTTGGACAACAGGATGTCTCCATCCTAAATACAGGACTTCACGCTGGAGTTCACAGCCAGCGAACGCAACTAAGCAACTGTAGCTAATATACCTTCCACAGGGACTACAAAACTGTTCTTTGAAACATCACAGCCGTTCAAAGAGCAATGGCAAACTTATGAACGTAAAAGTTGCCTAGAAAATCAAACACGGGCTTGATAGCAACGTCCTGTAAATAACATGCTCTATACATATATATATATATATATATATATATATATGTGTGTGTGTGTGTGTGTGTGTGTGTGTGTGTGTGTGAAATGGGAGTTTTGCAGAGCGTGGCTAGCATCACGGCCTAACGTTTCGCCTATTCTCTTGCCTCTCACATTTTCATGCCATACGTCAGAGGTTCCCAAACCACGGCCCGCGGGTCACTTGTGGTCCGCCAGTTGTCAGAAAATGGCACGCGAGGCCTCGTTATTTAATATAATATATTTTAATAATATAAAAAAATGCACTCGGCGCGCCCCGTCAGCGTGCGATGATTTACTCTGCTCGTGGTTGTTATGCTCAGATATTATCGAATGCGCCTGTTCAGTTCGCAATGAAACGTTATGAAGTTCCCATATCCCAGTCTTGTCGACCAGTCAGAGTGCGCTAGGCGCCATGTTGTCGTCTGTTACAACTGTTTAACAGAGTCGGTAGTATTGTGTTGAAATTAGATGTTTACAAATAAAAATTTACCATCAAAGCCTGAGTGTGGATAATCTAAAATCAAACAACGGTAAAAAGAGCAAATGTGAAGACGTTGTTTGTCGTGAATTCAACGAAGATTGGACGGAGAAATTTATGTTTATGCCTAGCGTAGTGGTAAACCAATTTGCTTAATCTGCGGATTTTGTATTTATGTTACAAAAACATTTAATTTTGAACGACACTTCACAACCACACATTCAGACATAAATGATCAATATCCGATCAATTTGGAGATAAGAAAAGATTTCATGGCTAAAAAAGAAAGTTCTCTGACCAGGAAGCAGTCATTTTTCACCAAGGCTAACGAACAGAGCAAGAGTTCCGTTGTTGCGTCGTATGAAGTCGCTCTTCTGTTGACTCGCAAAAAGAAGCCGTTCACAGATGCAGAAGAAATAATCAAGCCTTCCCTTAAACTTGCTGCTAGAATGCTTGGCGATAAAAAGTGTGAACCAAAATCTGATCAGATTCCTTTGTTTAATAATACTATGGCCAGGCCAGTTGACGAATTAGCCAACGATGTCCATCGTCAAGTAGCAGCACATATAAACAATTTTAATATTTTTTTTCATTGGCAATGGATGAATCCACTGACATTTCTGACACAGCTTAGGTCGCAGTTTTTGTTCGAGCAGTCATTGAAGACCTTCTAGGACTTGAATCGATGCATGCAACTACCAAAGGGACTGATCTATTTGAAACTCTGAACTTGTGTGTAGAGAAAAACAACATAGAATAGACCAAATTGGACAGCGTATGCACCGACGGTGCTCCGGCTTTGACGGGTAAAAAGTCTGGATGTCTAGCATTATTGGAACAGTATCTTGGCCGCACGATATTAAAATATCATTGTATCATTCACCTAGAAGCTCTGCGTGGAAAGAAATTAAATCTCGTTGTTTATAATTAAAGTACACCTGTTTCTTCAGTGAGGCACTGTCATCGCTAGAGGCGACAGGTTTAAATGCGCGTATGTTCACACTAATGCTGTCAGTTAGTCATTTAGTTAGTCGTGGCTCCAACGTCACGTCAAAGGCTCGTGCCATTATTCCCCGTTCCTGTGCCAGTTAATATCACACAAAATGCTCCTCATTGCCCACGTGAAACGTGGAACAAACTGGAGTCTCGACAAACCAACAGTACAGGTATACTATGCATAATACCGCTTCCTCAATGCCAACACAAAAGTTCGCCACGAAAAATACAGTCCATCGTAGATGGAAGCGACAGTCACTACAAAACCAGCAATCATACATTACTGCATAAGTCAAGTGCCATAAGGCAACACAGTTAGTTCAGTGACCCGCCGGCCGATACAACCAACGCGGTATTTATAAAGATGGGTTTTTGCCAACAAGGTAAAGAATGGATAGTTAGTTGTTCAACATGTTCAAATATGACCGGAAACAGTTTTTCAAGGTTATTGGCAGTTAGCTAGTTAGTTAGTCGAGGTTCCAACTTCACGGCAACGGGTCGTCCCCATTATGCTCCGTTCCTGTGCCAGTGAATATCACACAAAATGCTCCCCACTGTCCAATGTGAAAAGTGGAACAGACTGGAGTCTCGGCAATCCAACAGCCCGCACAAGTGAACTGTGCATAATGCCGCCGCCAGAGGTGCAGAGGTCCGCTGGGCAATTGGCACTGTTGATGTGTGGTCTCACACATTATGTTTGCGATAATCCTTGTTAGTGTTATCTGTTAGAGGTTATTGGCAGAGTAAAGCGAAATCGAAGATACCATCTGGGCTTTCTTCATGCACTAAAACAGGGTTGTGCAGTGACTTTAGCTGTGTCTTGTATTATGAATTTTAAAAAAAAAAATGTTGCACATCCCTTACAGGACGTTGCAGTCAACACCAGCATTTTTCAGCTGCTGTTGATGTACTAGGCAAGTTTTACTTTCAGTAGTTTGCCATTGCTTTCTGAACGACCGGCTCCCATACCAACACGTTATAACACAACGCGACACGGCCTGCTGCACAAATCGGTCGCAGCTGAGTTTCGAACGCTCGGTAAGCGGCTCACGAACCGCGTTCGCAAGCCTTTTGCCACAGAGCCCGGCTATTTGATATTATATATATATATATATATATATATATATATATATATATATATATATATATATATATATATATATATATTGTGTGTGTGTTAACTGTTTGTTGTTCCCCATATACATTGATCTAATGTGTTCGTGAAGAGAGTTGAGGCGCTAGAACCTCTTGTTCCCGGGTAGATAGGGCCCGTTAGCTATTACAGCGGTCCGTCTAGGAGTTGGAAAACTCCGATTATAAGCTCCCAAGTCTAAGGTGAACCGACGTGCCGGGGATTGAATGGCCATTGGTGAGCTGGTCGTGAACGTGGAACGTCTGGATGCAGGCGGGGTGGTGCCAGGCGTATGGACTCCTGAGGCATATCCCCTGCCCCTTCCCTAGCAGGCAGGCTCTACTAGGGTGACCGGTTAGTTCCCGCCTGTCAATCAAACCAACCATGGAAAATAAAATAAAATTATCGCCTAAGCAACGGAGTGCGTGCTTTGTGCTCGATACCTTTGACAACAGCCAGCGGGGAGAAAATGGTGCGGAGAAGAAGAGGTAGAGGAGAGGGGGGAGGAAAGGGAAGATGAGGGCTTGAGCCAGAAGGGGTAAGAGGAAAACGTATAGTTTGGGACTAAAAGAATATAAGGGTTGTGATTTGGAATTGCCGTTGTGCAAAGCAGCGAGGACCAATTTTGGAGAAAGTGGTCTGCGATTTAGATGTCTTGATGTTACAAGACCTGAAGACAAACTCTTTTAAGTTATCTGGCTATACATATAACATAAACCCAACCGAGCAGGGAAGACATGGGCAGGCTCTGATGGTCAAGGATGACTTACAGCATTCGATACTGGGTATGAGTGTGTGGGGTCAGGAAGGTAAAGAAGTGCAGGGGATGCAGATTATAATCGGAAGATACAGCTGTAATCTGATAAATATATATAGAGAGAGAACAGGCTGTGTACTGCTCTTGCTGATCTTTGCTTGAGTAGGATGTGGTCTGTCTTAATGAAAGGACATCAACTAGGCTGGCAGTGGGACCCTGACATCGACCTGGCACTTATATCCCAAGAGGCAGCATCAGACATAAAATGGAGTGTCCTTGGGGATCATGGAAGCGGCCACCTACCCTGCTCTGTACAGATGCATAAGCCCAGTACAGTCAGGGCTATAAGAGCCCGCAGAGCATTCAGTTATGATTGTAACCGCTCTTCGTTATTGGGGTGCCTTAGATCACAGAGATATTCTAAACCAACAAGAAGACTCTTCACCCAACCACCATGGTAGACACCAGAGGTGGAGACACCATGGAATTAAAAGAGGGTGGCTATAAGGAATTGGCAGAGGATACGGAGAGCAACAAATTCACTTGCCAAAGAATTGGAGGAGGCAGAAAGATATTTAAAAAAAGTAAAGGTGCAGGAGTTTAAACTCTAGGTAGCAGAGGCAAAAAGGATGAAGTTGGAAAAGTTTATAAATGAACTCGGCGGGGATGTGAAATTGGGTAAATTCTGGAAGCTTCACCGGCAGATTAATAGGCAGGCGAGGCCTGGTACACATGGTACCGTTTATAATAACAACCGACCTATGACAACTGACTAGGACAAAGGGGGAGGGTGGACTTTTCTTGCACCATTTTTAAAACAGACAGACCAGCAAGATAGAGCTATTAGAGATACGGTCAGAGAAGCATTGTTACCGCTCACTAGGAAGGACGACTGTGACGTTAAGGTGGAGGATATTAGACGGGTACTGAAGAGGGCTAAAGACACAGCGCCAGGCTCGGACGTAGTGAGGTACACCCATATGAGTAACATGCAGTATGGGGACTTGGAGGAGGTGGCACTTAGTTTCAACCTAAGCACGAATACGGCGGAAATACCCCAGGATTGGCTGCACAACTGCCTGGTCCCACTTCCAAAGCCAGGTAAGGATCACTTCAGACTTATTGGATACCGAATCATAACCCTGCAAAACACTTTTGGCAAAGTCCTCGAAAAGATAGTAGCCCGCAGGCTCTAGCGAAATTTGGAAAGTCGTAATCTGCTTCCCAAAGGGCTCGGGAATTACCGGCCTGGGAATGACACCTGGTCCAATGCGGCTATTTTTGCATTTGATGTCTATGAGGGTTTCCAGGATAAACAAGAGACAGCCGCGGTAGCTCTTGGCCTGGAGGATGCGTAAAACAGGGTTAGGTATGTTCGGTTGATATACGCTATGTTTGACATAGAGATTTGCCCTTGCCTTGTAAGAGGGTTGCGGCAGCCCTTTATGAGCGTAAGGTTGCACGGCGCATGGATTCCTGGACTTCTAATCCCTGTACAATTATACCTGGGTTGCCAAAGGGATCTGCTTGGTCCCCAGTGCTCTTTAATGTCTACACCAGCAAAGACGCAGCTTTTGAGACACCGGGTGTTGGTAGAATCTTGATATTTGCAGATGATGTGCTGGTGTACAGACAGGGCAGAGATAGGGAAAGTTTGGCTGCAGATTTACAGATGACAGTAAACAGGGTAGCGGAATGGTGCAGGGACGCAGGGGTCGTTATAAACCCAGACAAGGTAACGGTTGTGTGTTACTCCCTGGATAACCGGGTTGTGAAGGCAGATGTCCCGTCTATTATGTCGAATGGATGTCCTCTTAACAGAGAGAGTAAATTGCAGTACTTGGGTATAACCTTTGACAGGTGTATGTCTTTTAAGAATAATGTGGAGGATTTGGTGGTGAAGGCTGGTAGGGAACTTAATGCACTGAGTGCGATGGCAGCAAACGAGTTAGAGCAAAGGATGTTCTACAGGCTCTTTCAACAGTTAATGATCTCTGTCATTGAGTATGGTTTGGGGCTGCTGGCAGTATCAAAGAGTCAGGTTGAAAGGTTGGAGCGTATACAGAATGCAGCCATGTGGGTGGTACTAGGGTACACAAAGGACACGCCAATTATATGCGTGAGGCATATCCTATCGCTACCAACAATGACGGATAGGCATAGGGTCCTTCAAGCCAAATGGTACCTGAGAGTTGCTGCAGATAAGAATCTTCCCCTGTACGAAGCCATGAATATGGTCAAGGGTCATAGACTAAGACGAGGCAGGTCCTGGATGGCACAGGCGGAAATATCTATACGTCATATTTGTGATCTGGTTAGTTAGTTAGTTAGTCGAGGTTCCAACTTCACGGCAACGGGTCGTCCCCATTATGCTCCATTCCCGTGCTAGCGAATATCACACAAAATACTCCCCACTGCCCAATGTGAAAAGTGGAATAGACGGTAGTCTCGGCAATCCAACAGGCCCGCACATGTACACTGTGCATAATGACGCCGTCAGAATGCCAAAACAAAATTCATTCACAAAAACCACAGTTCATCGTCGATGGACTCGGCAGTCACCAGAAAGACTTCATTGACCAGGGTTTTCTCACATGGCTCGGTCTCTCACCGCAGGGCGACCCGCCGAAAGTGTTGCACAATGCACGAACTCCGCAGCTTCAGCGCCGACTCCCAGGAGTCTCCGGAAAAAATGCACTCGTGAACCGAAAGGGCAAAACAGTCAATTCAGCAACCGCCGGTAGCCATTGTTCCGAACATGCAGTTCACTGTACAGGACAGATGTAAAAGCATTCCACGCGAATTTCACAGCTCACGGTGTCGCCCACGCTCTCACTCAGTAGCAGAGCGACGGAACCATGTACTACCAGTCCAACATGAGGAAAATGCGATTGCAAACCGTAGCCACCTGCATCAACACGCCACGGGCCTTAACGGCTCAACGCCTAATCGCAATGCTGGCGACCGGGAGTGATCTAAAGACCATCATTCGTGAAAAAGAATGAGTTGAGGTACCGGCAGACAGGACGGACTGGGACAATATAATAATAACAATGGGTCATGAGTGCAGAGAATGGGCAGCGGGCCGCACAGAGTTTGAGGTGCAACAACTAATCCAGAGTAATACACATCAAGATGACATAGTGATCTATACTGATTGGTCAGTGGTGAGAAACAAAAGGAGTGGTTGGGGTTTCATTGCGAAGGCTAATGGACAATTCTTGAAAAAAGGAGAGTATGGCATATGAGGTTACGACCTCCAGCATGAGAATGGAAGTGGAAGCAGTCATAGCGGCATTCCGTTGGTTAGAGGAGACCACTGCAACACACATTGTCTTTTCATCAAGGACTCAAGGAGTATGCTTAGTAAAATGGAGAAAGAAATGTTTCGTCTGGAATTTCTGATCTCGCTTCAGAGGTCACAGATTGTAAGAATTGTATGGATTTTTTTGCCATGGACATGCGAGAGTACTTGGGAATGAACAGGCTGATAGGCTGGCAGGGAATGCACCTCTTGATGGTCGATTAATTATGAACAAGGTAGAGGTGGTCGTGCGCCTGTGGGACCAAGTGGAGAAGGTGAAGGAACAGATTGAGAACCCGTATGTGGAAAGGATGAGATTGCGGGGGATTGGCAGGGGTTCTGGTAGAATTTCAAAACTAAGAGGGGAGACCAGGAGAACTTTCAATCAGATAGCGGTAGGAACGATAAGTTGTATGATTCTTCGCTGGGCTATTGAACGGGGGGACGGAGCACGTATAAGGATGTCCTGAGTGCAGTGATGTCGGTTCATAATTCAACTCAACTCAACTCAGTGTAAAGTGCTAGATGTAGATCCATCATATTTGTGTAGGCCTCAGCGCACGGGGAGCATAAGTGGCCAACCTTTCGCTCCCGTGGCGAATGACACGAACTGGCTTAGAAACCTTTATAAACTTTGATAATTCAAAGGCGTTGGCGAAAGGAAAAAGAAAACGCGTTGGCGAGGAGTGTACTTTTGGGAATTCGCACAAAAATGTGTCATGGTTTGTATTTTGTTAAAAGGTTATAAATAGATATTCAGCGGGCATTTATTTTCGCGCTGCGTCAGTTGGTAATAAACTGCTACAAAAGCTACAACACACATTCACCACTGACAGATAACTTAACGGGGGGATTTCTTTTATGGAAGCACAGACTGCAACTAGCATGTTGGCGGTGAAAACAAATTGTGTCATGGTAATATCAACGTTGGCCACGCAAAACCGGTTTGACTAGAAATAGCCGACTAAAATTATCTGGCCAGTTGTTTTCTACACAAGTTTACTGGTGACGTCGATGCAGCAGAGGCGTAGTTTAAAATGCTGCTGCATTATTGATAATATTATTTTGAGGAAAGTTCTAAATTTGGGATTCTCAGCATGCTTTATTTATTTTGAATTCTCTACATATTTTTAGAGAACGAGTTCATTATGCATGATGGATTGTTGTTGTTGTTGTTGTTGTTGTTGTTGTTGTTGTTGTTGTTGTTGTTCTTCTTCTTCTTCTTCTTCTTCTTCTTCTTCTTCTTCTTCTTCTTCTTCTTTTTCTTCTTCTTCTGTTTGAAGACCCTCTGAAAAACTGACAGTTGTTCGGATGTTCAGGTTATATGAAAAGCGATATGTCGGAGAGAGATCGAAGAAGAGACGTAGTTTAATTTAGTTTAGTCGACGGATCAACATCGCGGCCACGGGTGTAACCCATGAGTGCTCCGTTCTACTCCTAACTCAAACCTGAGTCCGGAAAATCTCAGCTAAGTGCACGAACGCACGAACTCCGTAGCACTCAGTGCCATTAGGCTACTCTTTTTCGATTTCCACCTGCCAAGGGATTTGTATGTGCGCAACAATACACACGGGCGTCCGATCTCATTACCCAGGGACATTTTGTTACTAGAAGTCCACGTGAAAATATTCCGGCCCTTCACCGGAAATTGAACCCGGGACCTCCAGCATTCGAGGCGGACACCACCACTCGTGACCATTCAGCCCCTGAAGAAGAAGAGACTTTCCTCCCCACAAAGAAGAGACTTTCCTCCCCACAAAGAAGAGACTTTTCTCCCCACAAAGAAGAGACTTTCCTCCCCACAAAGAAGAGACTTTTCTCCCCACAAAGAAGAGACTTTCCTCCCCACAAAGAAGAGACTTTTCTCCCCACAAAGAAGAGACTTTTCTCCCCACAAAGAAGAGACTTTTCTCCCCACAAAGTACTAAACTGCTATCTTCACGGGGACTGTGTTATAGAGGTCTCATTTCCATCTACAATTGAAGAAACTGTCAGGGTATGCAGGACTCGTGCTGGAACGTTACATGTAGGGAATGGCATATTAGGAACTATCGAGGTTATGAATCAGCGCAGCGTATATACGGACTGGCTGGGATTAAGCCTAGTTTGATGTGTTCATCTCATCTCGTCTCATCTCATCTCATCTCTTCTCGTCTCATTTCCTCTCATCTCATCTTGTTCCTATTGTACCCTGCGGCATCGAAGTGAAACATAGACAGCGGAGGAGTGCCCGTGTATCTAGATTCCGATAGTCTCTTTGTTATTCCCGCTGTCAATAATGCACATGATGAGCCTCTTTTTCTGGTTCTGTTTGGTCTGTACATCATTGGTTGCTGCAATACTGTCATCTGGTAGCCTAGTTGTGTGGCCGAATCATGTCACGTGTTCATTAGAAAGGATTATCTATCTGTACTGCTGCTGTTTTCTTACGAAATCTAGCGCTGCTATTGCCTCTACTTTAGTCTTGATGTAATTCCATGTGGGTCAGTGCGATTATGCTTCATTCTTTTTTCTTCGAACAGTAGGAAAATCTCCTGCCGGCTTGCCAGATCAGTCGCAGGTTAAGGACAGGAAAATCTGACCAAATGGAGTCCGCCCACTTTGGCGAGCTAGCAGTTTGTCCCACGACCTCTCTCACGGCCATGGTTTCCCAGTTTACATTGCGGGGAGATGAGGCTGACTTTGGTAATTGCGGGTAATCGGTAGACTGCTAACTTTCGATTTTCACCCCTCCTGAGAGAGACTAGATGATCCTAATCCAACAGGTTGCAGGGTCAGGAACAGTTCACACCTTGTACACCATAACACACTTTATGTCTAAATCCCTTGACATTATGAAATAGCTTTCAAGTTAACAATCTGTCCAAAGACATTGAGGTCTTTATTATTTGTGCGTCAGAACCTGATCTGTTGCCGCTGTTGACAAATAGAGACCAGGATGAACGTACCTGTCGGATCCCATAGATGTGTTGATTAGTATTCCCTTAATGAATTTACACGCAGGGGAGACAAACACGATATCTTGCCTGGCATAAGAAATGGTCCATACATTGTTTGCAACGTCTATGTTTAGTTGCTGATTGGTGTTTGCTGCGATGTTTCGACCATCCCTGTGCATATTTGTATTTCATCACGCTATGTTACTTGATAATGTAATAATAATATAATGTTTATCCAACTATTATTTAAACACTGGCAATATTGAGCCAGACTTCCGAAAGCCCGACGACAAGAGAAAGTGTGCCAACTGCGTTGGCAAACACGGAGCAAGATATCTGGGTTGTCCGTACCTCCAAAGTCACAGGGACGTCTTAGAGAGCGCCATAAATACACAGACACAATACAAGGAAGCACTGCGGACGTGCGATACAGCAACAGGCATCTCACAAACATAAAAAAATCACAGCTCCATGAACATATTGACGGGCTGCAGAAACAAGTCAATGCGCTGCTGACGCCGACACCAACCAGCGACAACGAACAACTGCTGGCTGATATGAAGAAAATCCAGCACAGCATCCAACAAGAGATGGAGCGCATGGCACAGCTGAAAAAGGAACACGGAGAAATTCTCAAGCAATCAAGACAGAAAAAGAACTACTGAAAGCCGAAAGGGAACTACCCCAAAATAAACCAGCAGAAGCCATACAAAAGACCACAGAGAAGCCACAAGCTGAAGCCAAACCAAAAGCCGATCATAAACCGCAAGCCAAGGCCAGCGATCCACCCACGATGTCCAAGAAACTCGAGGGGGCACCAGGACCATCTCAGACACCTATGAGAAGCTATGAGGAATTACTCGCCACACCCATAAGTCACATGAGCATAGACGAGTACATCGCCACATCCAGAGAACTTCAAAGAAGAAATAAAGCCAGCCAAAAACAAAACAAAAAATGCAAAAAAGAATCTTTATAAGGACTGAGCCCAAACCAGTACAGACGAGCCACGAGCCTTCAGTAACAAACGGAACAACAGTAAGAAACAGACACAAAGGAGAACTCGCCGGTCAATCCCCCAGCTGACGTTATAGGCACAAATGCAGCGAAATCGATGTCATCTAACACTGACAAAGAAGACGAAAGCAACTCAACCCGCACCTTGAACCACCACAGCTATAACAACGCCACTGATGCTAGTTGAACGAGGTGAAATGTTTTTTTTTTCTTTCTACAAATCGGAATCGGAATCGGAATCGGAGCCAGTCGTGATGTTCGGAAGTGAATCATGGACAATTAGCAGAAAAGTGAGGTATTATGTTGTTTTATAGAAACATGCCGAGAACACGGTGAACGGATAAAAACAGCAGTGGCGATTTTTTTAAAGAAGTTACCTTAGAAAGAGAACTGGTTACTCGCATCAGAAGAAGACAGTTCACATTATTTGATCATATCATGAGAAGGGAAAAGCTTGGGTATGTCGTCACACGGCGAGAGTTTGCAGGGAGGGAGGACAGGGGGAGACCACGACAGAAGATTCTGGATAGTGTGACCCATGGCATCGTGGAACGTCGGTATCAGAACAGAAGGTTGTGGACAGACATGATCGTCAACCACACGCGGAATGGACTATAAGAAGAAGAATAAATTATTCAGACAGATATCCGGTATTTCCCATGACTCGAGTCCCAAAGATGGAAGTTTTAGTACAGAACCTAGCCTTTAAAAACACAAAAGAATTATTTTAAAAAGAAACGAACAACAATAGTCAAAACAATGTTTTCCCGTAGTGAATATGAATAACGAAGACACAAACCATAAATTGTACGATTTATTGCCTGACATATTTCGTTGCATCTCGTCAGGTACATACTGCAGAATTCATATTACAACGTAGAGTAAAATTACCATGGTAAACAACTGATATTACTGTGTGAACATGTGTATATTTCAGCTTGAAAGATGTATCTAGTTATTTTACTCTTTGTTGTATGACTTCTGCAGTATATACCTGACGAGATGCAGCGAAATATGTCAGGCAATAAATCATACAATTTATGGTTTGTGTCTTCGTTATTCGAACAACAATAGGTCATTAAAACAATATATAAATAAAAACATGTGTCTCGTAGCAGTTTTTTGCTAAGGGTTTGAGATGTGATAGCGCCAACACATTTTGTAGGCCTGAATACACGGAGGAATAGGTGGGAAATGGTTCCCTCACTTAGACAGAAGACGAGCTCGGCGCCGAACACGCGTCCGACGGTGCTCATGACATAATTATCGCAGTTCGCTATCAACTTCGCTTACGCGCCTGCTCAAAGGGTCATTTACTGATCTGGAATCTTCAGAATGCTTTCTCTCTCCCTCTCTCTCACCCTCTCTCTCACCCACTCTCTCTCTCTCTCTCTCTTCTCTTTTCTCTCTCTCTCTCTCTCTCTCTCTCTCTCTCTCTCTCTCCCCCCCCCCCTATGCCTTTGACACTACTACCTGCGTGTGTTATGTGTCTATGTGTGAATAGCACGTAGATTTCGAGCGTATAAATTCATTCGAGGTAAACATGTGACATTTACGCTTCCTTGAACAAGAATCTGTAGGCTGCAGTCAGTTAGTAGAAAGTGATACGCCTGGCGTCATCCATCTTTTATGAACTTTACGTATGTCCGTTACGTCAGGAAAAGACAACTACACCTATTTTAACCACGGCTATAATTTCCCCTTAAGAGATACTTATATGTGCAGTATATCAACAGTCACAAGATAACGAGCGTCTGTGATATGTGTTTTGTATAACCAAGGCAAGTTATGTAAGTGTGTTTTGATCTTTTCTCTGCTATAATAAATGTGTAGACGTCATTATAAGTACACAGATATATTATTTATATGTTTATCCAACTAATATTTAAACAATGGCTATTTTGAGACAATCCTAGTGTATGGAAGTTAATCATGGACAATTAGCAGGCCAGTTAGGAATAATGTGGCTTTATATAAGAACATGGTAAGAACACGATGAACAGATAGAAAGATCATGCTACATGGGCAATACATGGCCTCTACAATTCAGCCCAAGCTTTGTGCTGTGGAGAGATATAAACAATTAGCTGAATATCTTTTACAGAACGTCGCAGTCATCCACGGCATTTTTTGTTGTTGTCTGTGATAACTTGTCAAGTTTACATATAGTAATTTGTTATGGCTTTCTAAACGGCCGCCCTCATACCATTGTATGAAAACTAGCGCAGGGCGATCTGCTTCCAAATTTCCCACATCTGTCTTTGGAATGTGATATGAGGGATTGCGAATTACAGTCGTAACCCCTTTGCCACTGTGGCGGCGGAGAGGTATAACATGCCTTTGTTAGTACAATATAACTATCGTCTGTCAAGACGGTAAGGTGCTAGCTATATATATTCATTGGCACTTTGCCGTCTTGACAGACGATTGTTTGTTACGTTGTGCTTTAAAAAGGCATAATAACTACAACCCACGGCGGTAGCTAATGTGACTGATCAGCCAATTCTTGTTGTAAATGTTCATCCACAGTGGATGCATGTGAACACATGGTCATTTTCCCTGTCACGCACCATCTTACGACTAACGCGCTCAGTGTGTGGCATATCTGTAATCATTTTCTCCTTTGTCTTTGTTCCATTTCTGATATTTTCCCTCAATGTAACACGTTCGGGCCTTCCCAGAGCACAAAGTCTGGGCTGAAATACAGAGAACATGTGTTGCCCATGCAGCACGGTCCCTCTCTCCGTCTGCCTTGTTCACTCCAGAGGAAAGATAACACCAATACTTCTGGAACAAGACAAGCTGCAGAAGCTGCCGGATCAGCAAACCAGTTCTCTAACTGTCCGCCTATCGGAGCTTCCATCCTAGACCAGCTGCCAACCAAGGCTTAGGGTCTGGTCTGCCCTGCCATGACAATTTTGTCTTTAGGCTGCATTTCCTCGCACCAGGATAAGGCTTGTGCCCTCCCAATTGCGCTCCTCCTCCCGAAACCTATGGCACAATATGGGGTGTCGGGTTTGGTAAGCGCCGCCCAACATTCAGCGCTAACAGAAAGCAGGTAGTACCGTCATTTGGCATTTGATTGTGTACATGTGTGTCTGTGTGTGTGCGTGCGTGCGTGCGTGCGTGCGTGCGTTCGTGCGTGCGTGCGTGCCTTCTTTGTATTTGCATATTTAACTGCAGTATTCTTTCCATCAATTCAGAATTTCTTTATGTTCTGTTATAGTTCTTCCACTCATATGGTGCTTTTAATTTTTCTGCTTTCCCTTGTTAGCTTAGAACTCAAGCGTACTCCACACAGGTGCTACTACCTGTAGTGCACTGAATTGATGTTTACGTGTGAATTAGCTTTCCCTATTACCAGTGTCCCTCACCATCAGGCGAACCCACTCCGGCCTCTGAGATACTTGTAATTTACGTCCCCAAGTCAAAGACGAGAAGTCGCGTTATAATATATGTCTTGATTCTAAAGTTTCCGGTCATTGCTTTTAGTTGTTCCAACATTTCGAAATCTTGCCCATTCTCCCGGTGTTCTTTCACCGCTGTACACAGGACTTGTAGGCGCTGCATTTGGTATCTTCTTACCTTCTTTCTTATTTCTCCTGTTAGGTTTTCATAGGCTTCCATTTTGTCATTAATCAATATTCTTTACGCGTTTTGCCCTATTCTTTATCAACGAAATATAATGGATACAGAGCAAAGGGATGACCACGTAAAGGATGGAGTGATGGCCTCAAGAATAAAATTAGAGAAATGAATATCGGCCTTCAAAGAGCATTAGAAAAAGCGCATAAAAGATCTTTACATCTACTCCCAACACTTAACTGGAGTAAATGAAGGAAGAGAAAATGAAGAAAAGGAGGGGGAGGAAGCCTTCTTCTCTGTTATATAAAGTCTGACGTATCATTTATAACCTAATTATACATTCTGGCCCTCTTCTGAGGTACACTATTGGAACAGTGTCACCCATCATCTCCAATCGATGCGGCAAGGTACCATTACACCCCACTTGTCAGTTTAAAAGAGAAACACATGGAATTAATCAGCCAAAACATGAAGTGGAAAGTGTCTGATTTAAAAGAGTATGAACACAAGTGATAGAATGAACCTTCAGGCTGAAAACCTTTATCAGAACATTCATTCATTCATTCAGTAGCATGTCCTTTGCAGAACCTCGCTCCCATAACAATTTTCCGGAAAACCTCTCGATCATAAGCAAGATGTCCCGCGTCCGATACACCCATCTGGAGATCATCCGCCACATCCTGCACCCATCTTCTCTTTGGCCTTCCTCTTCCTCTCTTCTCAGGCATATACCCCTCCATTCTTGTTCTCTCCAAACTTTCATGACGTGTCAAGTGACCAACATATTTCAATATTCTTTGTTTTATCGACTTTAATAGCCAACCTTCTTCAATATTCAGTCCTTGAAGTATGGATGCATTTGTTCTTTTCTTTACCCAAGATATTCTTAAAACTGCATTTATGCGCTGTTCAGCTTGTTTAGTAAGTGTCCATGTCTCACAGGCGTAAGTTGCAATGGAAAAGATGCATGCTCTTAAAAATCTAATTTTTGTAGTTCTGTCTGTCCTACTCCATAATTTATTCAGTTGTTTCAGTCTTTGAAGAGCAATCGATAGTCGTCGTTTATTTTTTTTCATTGTTGGTAATCAATGACCCAAGATAATCAAAATTTCCCACCACCTCCAATTTGTTCTCATTAACATATATTTCTTTCTCCATAATAGTTTTATCTGTATGCATTATTTTTTTTTTTTTTTTTTTAATCAGAACAGCAAACCAAAATTAAAATGACACATATATAGCAACATTAAAACATTACGTTAAAATACTACTTTAAAATACTACTTTAGTGTATTATTATCTGTCTTTTTGTTTTTGTCTATGATATATCACCATTGATTGTGCTTTTGCAAAGCAGATTTTATTATTGCTTCTGTTTATATATTCATTGTATATTAGCAGCTTTAATGCAGCACAGCCCATTCCATGTGGAGTGTAAACGAGAATAGATAACGAACGCACTAAAATCACTGTTTTATATATGCTGTTGACGTGTTTACCTATGCAGCTAGATCATATATGGACGACCTGAATAAAATACACAAACAGGAAAAATGCACTGCCATGCTGTGTAAACATTTATTGAGCTGGCTGGTCGTTGCTACTGGCTGGCAACCGGACCGGGACTGCCAGTTCAGATTGGAATGTCGTAGGCTCATTCAGTTTAGAACACGCGTCGGTCGGTATGATTCATATTAACTTCTATACATCTAGCAAAAGTATGGCGTCGATACTGGTTCTGGAATGTATAACCAATATGGAGTACTTATCAGCAAGGTTAGTGTCTTTTACGTACATAACTGTACTGATATTTGTGACTGCAGTTACTAATTACTGTAAGAAGGTTTCCGTGTCATCGGGTGAGATTGTTTCTTACTTAGACGGGTAAATTAGCTTTGGCTGTTACAGTAACACTAGTGTGCTAATGCGGAAATTTCGAATCAACATAAAGAACTCCGCGCACGAGTGTATGTGTAAGAAACTTCATCAAAATTATTTGCCTTGACGAGTGGCGTTGGCGATTATGCTTCTTTATATCTCGAGATCTTCAGCAGAATGTATCAATTCGTGTGCTAACATTTTCCTATGACATGAAGAAAGGCTGCCTAGAATTGTTTACTCTATCTTTTCCAATTCATCTTTCCATACATCTTGCCAGCTGGAACAATATGTTCTAGTTATTCTCTACTTATAATGTGCCCAGAACGATGACTTTCCATTTCTGATACTTGCGATAAGCTGTATGTGTGCCTCAGTTTCTTTTGCTAAATGTTCACCAAACGTGCAAATAGGATAGTCTTCTTCTTCTTCTTCTTCTTCTTCTTCTTCTTCTTCTTCTTCTTCTTCTTCTTCTTCTTCTTCTATGTGCAGATAGGATCTTCTTCTTCTTCTTCTTCTTCTTCTTCTTCTTCTTCTTCTTCTTCTTCTTCTTCTTCTTCTTCTTCTTCTTCTTCTTCTTCTTCTTCTTCTATGTGCAAATAGGATCTTCTTCTTCTTCTTCTTCTTCTTCTTCTTCTTCTTCTTCTTCTTCTTCTTCTTCTTCTTCTTCTTCTTCTTCTTCTTCTTCTTCTTTCCCCCCCCTCCTCCTCATCCTCCTCTTCCTCTTCCTCTTGGTGCCTAGAAGTTAGTGAATGCTATTTTATAATCCCTGACAACCTGGGACGAGAGTTCTAAGTCAGTTCCATTCAATACGGGAGCAGACTGCTTTGCGTTGATTTTGATGGTATGAGCGTTCAGAAGACAATAAGAACATACTAAACGCAAAATTGCCTAGTAAATAGCAAACAGACAATTAACGCTGGGATTGATTGCAGCACAATTTAAAAGGACATGCAACAATAAAAATTTCAAACAATGCAAATACAATTAAAGGATTTTGGGTAATATCGGGTGGAATGCTATTACTGATACCCCATGGCAAACCATATTAATATAATACAGGTATATGCACCAACAGCAGATAGCACAGAAGAAGCTTAGATGCATCTTGTAAGTTAGACATGGTTTTGGATGAATGTTAAAACTTGTGAACTATAGTCTGTCCAGAAATTCACGATCAATTATTTTGAAAACTGTCTGTTGCATCGTTATGAAATTTTTCCTGCCATCTCATATTTACCCCCACCCAGGGAATATGTCAGTGATAGGTCCAAAAGCAACTTAAATCATTGAAAGCGGCGACATTTCTTTGATGTTGTGCTGAAAATCTAGTGAATTCACGCTAACAAACTAGTCTTACAGTAAAGCACGTCATTTCGCGTAACGACACAACTACAAGGCGTAGCCAGATTCGTATGGGAGTGGGTGCAATTAAAAAAAAAGTAGCTTAAAAGTCGACAGGGTCGACTGCATTGCACCGGGTTTTTATCCCATATGGCTCAGTCTCTTTCCGCAGCGCAGAAAGCGTCGCACAAAGCACGAACTCCGTAGCCCCAGCGACGACGCTCGGGAGTCTCCGAAAAAATGCACTCGTGAAATGAAGGACGCGGCCCGTAATCGAACATACAACCATCGGAGTCCGAGTCAGACGGCTTGACCACTTCACCACGGAGAATCCCGAGAGGGGTGCAATGTGTAATATTAGTAAAGGAAGAGAATTTACAGAGGCATGGGGTAAATAATGTGTAAATTGACAAGAAAGTAGAAGGAATATATTTCTTACCTTATTTTTCATTTTCTTCCTGTTTCTTCAGCTGCTGGTTAATAATGTGTACACAAGTATTCATGTTACTAGGATCCATTTAGCTTTTTATATTGAGTTCGTGAAAGCTTCCAAATAGCTGTGCGTTAATGTGCTTATGGAGTGACCAGAAATGATACCGTAATTTAGTCATCATGTTTCCATTTTTAAGGGTCTGTTCAGCTGTCTGTGTAGTTTGTTCACACGTACACATGGGTGACAGGCCCGCTTTGAGTCTTCGTGAAAGATTGTCTACTCTGCTGTTTACCGTTCAGAGACGGAACATGATTACCTGTTTTGCACTTCTAAAGCGCAAGTCATTCGTTCCTCATCAAAAGATGCAGTGAATGAATGGTCCTCGTCATTCATGACGGACGAACATCGCATAGATTGATTTGTATGCACGTGTCTGATCCCCTAATTTGACAACGTGTTTGCTCTCACGTTTCTTTTTATGCCACAATATGTCGGTTTCCAATGCAATATTACTCTTCTGTTGGTATCCAATGCGTTTAGTGTATGTGTTTTTTTTTTCTTCAGTACCAGTTGTTTGTCACCGCTGAGGGCTTGCGGAATTGAAAATTCATCACTGTGGAATACAAACTGTTGCCATTGACATTATGCTAATGCTGTAATGTTTAGGGCCTGCATTTCGTCTGAATAGTTGGAGCAAAATATCCCAGTAAGTGCGCACGCGGATTAAGGTCTGCGATCTGCTCAGACCTTAATCTGTGTCGGACGATTCCAGTAGGTTGATGACTGCTCTTGGTTGCATAAAATTCAATCCATCCTTTCTCTAGTAGGCATCTTCCTCTTTCAACACATGATCCTCACATTTTTTCCAGTAACTTTTATCAATATTTAATAGCGCGGACTGGGTTAGTATCTTTATGTCAGACAATCTGAATGTAGTATTGGCAGCTGCCACCTGTCCTTTAATTTTAGCCCACACAGGTTCTATAGGGTTTAAATGAGAATGATGCGGTGGAAGTCTCAAGCACCTATGGCCATGCTCATCTATCAACTTGTCGATTTGATATGTCTTGCTTTCTTGCGCCTGTTTTACTAGGGACAACAACTGTAGCTTGAAATATGTTTCTGGAAATTGTATATTTTCCCTTCGGAGCCATGTCTTTTTTGCTTCCTTTGCGCTCGATGCCGTAGGTATTTTGTCTTCTTGGGCAACAACATTGTGATATGATGATGTCCATGATTAGACAAGACGGTCTATCAAGGGATGGAAGTACTGTATTCTCGAGCCAATCTCTAAATACATTACCATTCATCTCATTATGATAATCCTTATCGTCTGTATGTTTTGATTCGAACACGAGTCCAGCATTCTGTAGTAAGCCATTATGAGCACTACCAGCATAGGCTATAACCAAACGCTGCCCTTTACTACTGGGCACATAACGCTTTATCTTTCCATCCACTGATTGCCATTCCTTTTCACTTGTATGGTGCGCATTGATCTACGTCTCATCCAAATACACTATGTTATAATTTTCTTTGCGCATTTCCCTTATTTCACGTAGGTATCTGCTTATCATGGCTTCTAAATGCGATTGCTCGCAAATGATATTTATACCTCCCTTGTACTTTCTAAAAGTGAAGCCTAATGTCCTTATAATTTTCCACAAAGTTGTTTTGGATAGCTCTATGTTATTGTTCTTTCTCAACCAAACCCTAAGTTTTCTTACAGTCACAGTTTCTTTGGCATCCATCATTTTTATAATAATTCGCCTTATGCCATCGTTGTCAAAGCTGTTTATAATTGCCTTTGTACCTACCGTTTGTTTATCGCGTTTTGGTTTCATTCCAGATTCTTGCACCCATCGACGAAATGACCGTTTACTTAAACCCAATGCATGCAATGTTCTTTTTTTCGGGATTTATAACAGTATGAAACAGTTTTCTGCGATCAGCTTCTTGACAAAAATATGTGTACAACTTCATAGCGATGCTTTGAAGTGTACAAAATTTCACATTCAATCCCATTGAACAATATTCACAGATTCAAACATTAGCTATTAATATTATATTAATGGTAAGATTTATTTATATATTTATTTATATAATCATATTTCATGAAAGAACCCACATTGACGACACCTCTGAACAATCCCATTTAACTGTGTGCAGTTTGTGCCAAAACGGAAACCACGAGACAATTTTTTTAAAAGCGCGGATGTGTCTTGGTGAAGGTGTAATACTTTTAAAATTATGGACTTAATCTCAGACCCGTAAATTATATACCGCATATAAACAAACATTGAAATCTGATGTACAATCTCCAGAACAAAAAAAAATTTTCTTGGGTGGACATAATTATAAGATTATATGCTAAATCTCATAATTTTCCCTCAGTTGGAAACTGATATATGGAATTTTATATTGGGGCAGAAAAAAGTAAACAGACTATAGCAATGAGAACGGGAACTTCAAAGCACAAGAAGATAACGAAAAATAAGTGAGCTGCGTGACTGGTGGCTATAGCCTGGGTAAAAGGAATGACAGAGGTGACGGATTAACAGCGTGGGCAGAAACTCACGATACTATACTCGATAGGACCTGTTTCAAACACCATACTCGACGGTTATGGACTTGGAAAGGCCCAGGAGATAATGTACGCAAACAAATCGACTACACACACCTATTACACAAAATTAAATCTAGAAGCTGTTTAATAGGAGGCAATACGAGATCAGAAGCTAGCCGCCATAGTGAGTGTCTCAGTTGAAAAGAACAGGTCAAAACGTAAGACTTACAAAGTCGCTTAAAAGTCGACAGAGTCGACTTCATTGCACCAAGTTTTTATCCCATATGGCTCGGTCTCTTTCCGCAGAAGCGGAAAGCGTCGCACAAAGCTCTAGCGACGACCCACAGGAGTCTCCGAAAAAATTCACCCGTGAACCGAAGGACGTGGCCTGGAATCGAACCCACAACCTTTGGAGCCCGAGTCAAACGGCTTGACCACTTCGCCACGGAGATTCCATTTCGAAAACTTAAGGCAAAGAAAAAACCAAACAGAAAAAAAAAGAAAAGACGTCAAGTTAGATCTAGTATTACTAAACACAGACTAAGAAAGTAGGAAAAAGTACGTTTTCGTTTAGTCTATGCAGTATGGGTCTAGCAGGATATCCCAGTTTGCCATGTGATGTGTAACAGGGTTTTATCTCCTACAACGTTTTTTTTTTTTTTTTTGCATATCCTATTTACAGGACATCGCTGTCAACACCAGCACTGCTGTCTTGGCAAGTTTACATTCAGTAGTTTGTCATTGCTTTCTAACGACCGGCTCCCACACCATCACGTTAACACCAGCGCGACATGTTCTGCTGCCAAATCTGTCGCAGCTGTGTTTAGAACGTAGGTAAGTGGCCTCACGAATCACGTCTGCAAACCTTAACCACGGAGGTCGGCCCTGCAATGTTATTGTACAGAAAAAGATAAATGCCGCAGAAGTAATACAGATTGTCGACAAGCAATGTGATGTGTTGGGCGAATCAATACAACACGCAGATACATAAGAATGAAATTCTAAATAAAAAGCGAGATAAGGAAGAATAATATACTACGAGTACATAAAGAAATAGCAAACACATACAAAAATGCTAAAGAAATTGGACCGAATCTAAATTGCAGGGAGATTAAAACAATTTATTGGAAAGATGCACATGCTATAAACCGACAAATAAATATCTTGACAGGAAAGAAAACACGAAATAAACACCATAATACTTAAAATCGAAGGATTGTGCAGTATCGATCTGACAAAATAATATAATTATTAACTGATAAGAGAAATCACGACTGCAGCAGAGTTTGACAATATAAAACGACACGGGTGTGTCTGGCTTCTATTGTGTGAGTGTGTTTGTTTGTTTGTGTGTGTGTGTGTGTGAGAGAGAGAGAGAGAGAGAGAGAGAGAGAGAGAGAGAGAGAGAGAGAGAGAGAGAGAGAGAGAGAGAGAGAGAGAGAGAGAACAAACGCAGTGGACAGTGCTGACAACGAAACCATTTCCCGTAAACTGAAACCACATTGGTGAAATGAACAGGGGAACTTAATTATAATAATAATAAAATAGTAATGGTGCTTTAAAAAAAAAACCTTAAACAAATATGTAATAAATAAACTAAACAACCACAGGACGAATCCTATGTTTCGATCTTAGTGATCATCTTCAGAAACAACACTAACAGATCTTTAAAAAATTACAAATTATAAAATATAATTGTAATTAAAAACGCACAGGGGTATAACAAATGGAGATAAACACAACTCATATACAAATTCATAAATATTAATTTGTTCTCATAGAAGTCGAAGAAAGAAGCAGAATTAAGAGAATACGCTAGACCAGTGGTTCTCAACCGGTGGGGAATTCCCACCAGGGGAGGAATTTTAGGGTTTCCAGTAGGGAGGTGGGGGGGGGGGTAAAATTGTTTCAAAATCGCGTTAATACAAGAACCTATTACTTGATATTGTTTTCCCCTCATTATTTAACGGTTCTGTACTTCTCGCCCTTTTGAAATTCGTTTTATAACATAAGTAGACCCACAAATCACGTTTTATGCAGACGTCTAGACTTGTTCTAGTATGTGTATTAAATTTAGCTTCCATTATTAAGTATATTGGGTGGGGAGGGGGATTTTTAGGGAGGAAATTCGAAAGGGGGTGGGGAATTACATTCTGAACATATGGGAAGGGGTGCATGGGCAAAACAGATTAAGAACCACTGCCCTAGACAACATAAAAGTTGAAAGCTATAATTACTATACCGGGATTCGAACCAGACACCTCCAAATGACGACAGCGCCTTGCTGCAGAGAACATGTAAAATGTACATAGAAAAGTATACATTATCCTGTAGGAAATTGAGTCCTTGAGAGATTTGGAATTGAAAATACAAAAAAATTTCTAAATGACATTTGCAATAGCCGGAACACCATAACTGTTAAAATCCACACGTACGGCTCTGCCAAAGAGATCATATGCTGTAGAATGTGAAGATCCTCGTTCAATAAGTCTGATAATACATAGGGCGTAGCTGATAGTCAGGGTAATTATTAGAAGAGTCAGAAATAAGTGTTAGTCGAGAATTAGAAATTAAAACACAAGAAATTTTACAGATATCTTCTTCTTCTTCTTCTTTCTCCTCCTCGTCCTTCTCCTCCTCCTTGTCCTCCTCTTATTACTTTCAGTGATCATGTATGTGTGTAGATGTGAGGATGTTTGTGTGGGTGTGTATGTGAGGGATGTGTGTGTGGGTGTGGGGAATGTATGTGTGAAGGGGTTGTGTGTAGAGGATGTGTATGGGTTGATGGGTGATGTATGGATGGTTGAAGGGATTGTAGTCGGTGGGGGATGTATGTGTGTGTGAGGGATGTGTGTGTGGGGCGGGGGGGGGGGGGGAGAGGGGATATTTGGGAGGATTATTGGAAGTATGTGGGTGTTGGTGGGTTGGGGGTGTGGGTAGGGAATGCGTATTTGGGTGGGGGTGAATGTGGGTGTAGGAGATTGTGTGGGTTGGGGGATGGGTGTGTAATGGGTGTGGGGGATGAGTGTGGGGGGGTGTCTGTGAATGGGATATGTCTGTGTGGGTTGGAGTGTGTGAGTGTGGATGGGGTAAATGTGAGTGGGTGGGGGGTGTATGTGTGGGTGGTGAGGATGTTTGTAGGTGGGGGATCTGTGGGTGGTGAGGATGTTTGTAGGAGGGGGATGTGTGGTTGGGTGGGGAGATGCGCGTGTGGGTGAGAGATGTGTGGGAGGGATGTGTTTGAGGAATGCATGTGGGGGATGTGTGTGTGGGGGATGTGTTTATGGGTGGAGTTTTGTGTGGGAGGGGAGACGTGTGAGAGATGGGGGAGGTGTGGGATGTGCAGGTGGATGACGGATGTATGTGATGATTGGGGATGTGTGTTTGGCTGGGTGGTTGGGGTGTGTGTGGGTGGGAGGGTAGATGAGAGATGCATGTGTTGATGGGCGGTTGGGTGATGTGTGGGTGTGAGTGGTTGATGGATGAGTACGTGAGTGGGTGGATGTGTGTGAGAGATGAGTGTATGGTTGGGGAATGTGTGTGTTTGTGGGAAGATGTGTGTGAGCGGCGGATGTGTGTGGGTGGGGTATATGTGGGTGGTGGGATGTGTGTGGGTGGGAGGTGTGTGTTTTGGGGTGTTTATGGATGGGGGATAATTGTGGGGCAGGTGGGGAGATGTGTTTGTGGGTGGGGATGTGTGTATAGGTGGAGGATGTGTAGTTGAGAGGTGGCAGATATTGGGTGGGTTAGTGGGTGTAGGTTGGCTGATGTGTGTGTGGGTGGGTGGAAAAAATTGTGAGGGTGCGGGATGTATGTGTGGATTGGTGCGGGATGTGTGGTTTGACGGGGGTATGTGTGTGTGGTTTTGTGATGTGTGTTTTGCTGGGTGGTTACGGGTGTGTGGGTGGGTGGTGGAGAATATGTGGGTGGGTGTGTGCGTGTCGGTTATGGGATGGGTGGGGGATGTATGAGTGGGTGGGGAAATGTGTTTGGGTGGGGGATCAGTGGGTGTGTGGCGGCATGTATGTTTGCCTGAGTCTGTGTGAGTGCGTGGAGGTATGTGTGGGTGTGTGTGGGTGTGGTGGGTGGGGGATGTGTGGGTGGCTGAGGGATGTCTGGGTGGCTGCGCGGTGTGAGGGTGGATGGGGGATGTGTCTCACAACATTGCAATACGCACTGTTTATGTTTACAACTTTCATTTGACAATGTTTTTTTCCCCATGTGGATGTACCATGCGTAATATGCATTGTTTATGCTTACAAAATCCATTTGACAATTTTTTTTCCCTATGTAAATGTAACATGCACATTTGATGAATGAAAGATGAGTGATCGAAAGGGCCGAATGTAAGACGGGCCTGCGTGCCCAATTTGTTACCCTTTTTAAATGAAGTTTGTTCGTTCGTTCGTTCCTCCTCCTCCTCCTCCAACTCTTCCTATTTTTCTTTTTCTTTACACAAACTGAGACATGAGCATGTATACATCTAAAGAAAGCAGCAGTCAACTTTAACTTGCTGGTATCTAAATATCGGTGGTCATGAAATACCAGAGATTCGATATACAGATGATGACGCAGTATTACTATCCACATCACAGAATGGTATAGAACAACTAATAACCTCAATCGAAAAGAATAGCGAGAATCACAACCTATATTTTAACATAGCAAAAACAAAGATAATGCATATAGATACAACTAATATGGAAAAAGGAAATATAAGTTAATGGGGAAAAATTGGAGGTAGTGGAAAATTTCGAATATCTTGGGTCATTAATTACCAACAATGGTGACACAATGAAGGAAATTAAAATACGAATATCTATTGCTCTTCAAAAATTAAAACAATTGAATAAATTATGGAAGGGGGCAGATAGAACTACAAAAATTAGATTTTTAAGAGCATGCATCTTTCCCGTTGCAACATACGCCTATGAGACCTGGACACTTACTAAACAAGCTGAACAGCGTATACATGCCTTTGAAAATAAATATAATAGACGGATTCTAAGAATGTCCTGGAGACAGAAAAGAACAAATGAATCCGTACGACAAGATCTGAATATTGAAGAAGGTTGGCTACTAAAGACGATAAAACAAAGACAATTGAAATATTTTGGTCACTTGACACGTTATGAATGTTTGGAGAGAACCATCATGGAGGGGTTTACGCCCGAGAAGAGAGGAAGAGAAAGGCCAACTAGAAGATGGGTGCAAGATGTGGCGGATGATCTCCAGATGGCTGTGTCGGGCGCGGGACATCTTGCTTATGACAGAGAAGTATGACGGTTGTTATGGGACCAAGGTTCTGCAAGGGATATGCTACTGAATGAATGAACAAATTGTATCTCCATACGCTCAAATAGGGCGTAATAAATAAATTATAAATATCTTTTATATTGTTGCTGTTTTCAGTTAGCCTTGAATGATGTGTGAATGGTATAATGTATGAAAGAGAGTGATAAAAGGGCAGAATGTTAGACGGGCCTGCGTGCCCAACTCTTAACCCTTTCAAACTAAAGTTTTGTTGTTGTTGTTGTTGTTGTTGTTGTTGTTGTTGTTGTTGTTGTTGTTGTTGTTGTTGTTGGATGTAGGCCGAACACGTTTTTTATTCCTGCATATATTGGACACTCCTGCAACAAATATATATTTAGATCTTATTTGATCAGTTCCGCAATTAAATTCATCAGTAAGATATTGATATAGGATTACAAATAAATCATGCCATAAATGAGAATCTATATGTGCTTGAATGAGCGAGGGAAATGCATTCAGATAATGACAGACCGACACACACACACATTTATACATAAATATATATGGTCGGTTATCTGCTTATATTATTTTGCTTAGCATAACCTGTTTAACCACAATTACACCTCACATCAACAGCAACAAGCCAGCGGTGAACAATGCTGAAGTGGACAAAACAAAAACGCAAACTCAGTCGGGCAGGTAAACAAGATACTCGCGCGGCCGACAAGGCACCGGATAGTTTCTTAGAAAAATCTACAATTGGATTACAAGATAACGCAGAATTTCGGAACCAAGCATCGGAACACGACAAGGAATACACACCATTCCCAAATACTAAAAGAACAGGGGAATATCACACAACATTGAAAGAAATAAACAGTCAACCGCCTTTAAATCAGTTGAATGAAAGTGAAGGATCGTTTGTAACTGACGGATTCAGCTCGCCAATATCAACAGAATCCCCAGTGCTATCGGATTCTTCAGGACTGTTCGCATTAAATTCTGAAGCAAGTACAGTATCACAAACTCAAGTCGCCAAACCTCTAGAAGCCGACACGTCTCGTATTCCTTCGTTGCAGCCTGAAACTGTATGCCCATTAATCCCCCAGTCAACTGCTTCAAGACATCCAGATCAAAACATAGCATTTATGGCTTCTAACACCGAATCCGCGGACAACTTCCAAACGGAAGCTGTTGCTACACCTGCGGACTCACCAACATCCCAGCAGAAGTTTCCTCGTACAATAACGCCAATATTACCAGACATTGCCAGATCAGTCCCGACAATGGACAACGAAACTTTGGGGCCGGAAGTAGCATGGGAGCAAGAGAATCTTAGCATGAGCCAGGTAGCAGATCTGGATAATTTCCCATGCGTTTGCTTCTTTGAGGAGTATGTGCAAGAGCGGAATGGACATAGGGAGTTCCTTAGTCCTGGATTAAAAATATATTCCCGCCAACCAGTGCTTCTACATACTAAAACGAAAAAGAAGCAGGCAAGAGCAAGAACGATATTCAAAGACCCGCGTGGAGCTTACTATGAAGTCGGACAAACTCTGATCATACCAGATGATTACAAGGGTAGGTTGTGAATGTTTTATCGGTAATATATAATAGCAAATGATGATGATCACAAGGCGTTGTGAGTGTTCATTACATGTGTAATGTGTAACAGCAAGTATCGATGATTATAGGGGTAAGTTGTGTATGTGTATTGGTAATATGTAATAATAAGTAATGATGATTACAAGGGTAGGTTGTGGATGTTGTATTGCTAATATGCAATAGCAATCACTTATTACAGGGGTAGATTGTGAATATTGTATTAATAATGTAATAGTAATAATAGCTAGTGATGATTACAAGGTTAGGTTGTGAATGGTGTATTGGTTTGGTTGGCGGGGCAGGGGTATCCCTTGTCAACGGAGAAATAAGGTGTCTCCTTCCCTCCACTAGCCTATGGGACACCCTTGGGCAAGGTGGAGTACCCGTTTAGCCGCCCCCCCCCTCCCGATCAGGGCTACGTGAAGCCATGCGTGCAGGTAGTGGATGAAGTTGGAGAGCAGCTGATAGTTGTAGGTTATGGTCTCCAGCTTCTCGACGGTAGGCAGAGGATCTTTTTTTTTTGTGGGGGGGGGGGGGGGGAGGGGGTGGAGAGAATTGCTACTGTCATCGTCCAGAATGGTCACTACTAAGAAGGAAAGCAATAGCAGACTACCTTCTTTGCTGATGCCAAGATTATCATGTTTCACAACCTCATAGAAAGTCAGATAGCCTCGCCCGGTAGGAGTAGTTATGTGCACCAGATGACTCCAGACAGTCAGCAGGCGACTGAGTGCAAGAGGGTATCAACATTGAAAGTGGGAACTTGGAACATTAGAACTATGAATGGGGATGGAAAATTTGATAATATTAAGAATGAACTGAAAAGACTAAATATTAAAATGGTAGGTACATGTGAGACCAAATGGAAAGAAATGGGCATTATAACATCCGAGGAATATAGAATAATCCATTCTGGTGGAGAGAAAAAACAGCGAGGAGTAGCAATCATAATGGATGATGGAGATAGATCAAAATCGATCAAAGGATATTGAACTGTATCAGACAGAGTGTTACTGGTGAAGTTGAGTGGAAGACCTTTTGATGTCATCGTCTTACAAATTAATGCACCAACAGCTGACAGTAGTGATGACAGCATCGCTGCATGTTATAATGATTTAGAGAATGCCTTCAAGAAATGCAAGAATTCCGAATTAAATATTATAATGGGCGACTGAAATGCTAAAGTTGGAAATCAACAGGACGGATGTATAGTAGGCAAGTATGGACTGGGGGAACAGAATGAAAGAAGTTGCAGACGTGTACAGTGGGCAAAAGAGCATGCTATGATTATTGGAAACACCTGGTATCAACATCCCCCAAGGAGATTATGGACATGGAGGAGTCCTGATCATAAGATCAGAAATCAGATTGATTACATTCTCATCAACAGAAGATTTTAAAATGCCTTAAAAGTTTCAAAAACTATACCAAGCGCAGACTGCTACAGCGACCATAGATTAATCATAAGCAATTTACATATAAAATTAAAGAAAGTCAAATATACACCAAGAAACACAAAACTTGATCTACGGGCACTGATTAGTGAGGAGATAAAAAATAAATTCAACGTAGAGGTAAAGAACAGAGTTGATGCATTGTCCAATATGGAAATATTATTTCAATATGTCAGTGACTAATAGGAAATTTAAAAGAAATCAGTCAACCAAGCTACAAAAGCAACCATCTGTCGGATGTATGGTTGTTGGGACAACCCCAAAGAGAGAAAGGATACTAAGTTCCTCTTTCTCAATGTGATCCTGCTCCTTATAATTAATTTAGCTGTTAGAGGCCCAGTCTTGAGACCATAAATAGAGTTTCTTAGAGCAAAGGAATACCCCCAGGTAACCAATGAAAAGTTTTCTCTGAATACCCAAAATATATTTTTGGTGGTTCTTTGCCTCTCCTCTACCAACTAAATAATTAATATCTAGGGTTGTTAATTAAAACAATTTTACTACGACAAGGGAACTCTCAAAAGAGACAATGACCCTTATTTTTTCAAATTTATTACACTTAGATGGTGCTATTTAACAGTATGGTCATAAAAATACAAAAATTCAAAGCATTAAAAAAAAAAAACAAGATCATGTACATCTCTACTACATACATACATATTATATATATATATATATATATATATATATATATATATATATATATATATATATATATATATATATATATATATATATATATATATATATATATATATAATATGTATGTATGTAGTAGAGATGTACATGATCTTGTTTTTTTTAAGGCTTTGAATTTGTGTGTGTGTGTGTGTGTGTATATATATATATATATATATATATATATATATATATATATATATATATATATATATATATATATATCCTGGCTGTGCTCACTATACAGCCCATCGCCATCAGTGCTGTGTCAGTCTTCAATAATAGTTATTGGGCCTCTTCTTCGGGCCTAGGTCTACTCTGGAGATACAAAATTGTATGCACTGATTGGTCCACCATCACGTTCTTGGATCTCTGCTGCAATCAGTCAGTGTAGAATATATGTTATACTTTCTTGCGTGTTCCTTTATCCAGGATAATTTTATCTTATTTGGCTCAAGGGTTTCTCCACCTAGATAAATATAGACTAAGTTATCTAGGATACCTGTACTCTATGGTAGAGAAATCTGCAGGAGGTGCTTTGGACTAGTATTTGGTCTCACTATATCAGCTGCCTCACTCAGTCCAGCTGCTACATTAAATCAAGCTGTTACATTCACAAAGTCAGGCCTGGATCTAGCTGTACCTAGCCATTACCTGAAATTTCAGCATCAATCATAAATCTAATGATATCATCAATATTACATTAGAAATGAAATGCTGTACACTCCAAAGAACAAAGCAAGTGAAACCAATAAAAGGAATCTTGTTCCATGAGAAAAATAAACATAGGAGACAGATGGTCTTGGTGTTCTCAATGAGTTATCACAAACAGAATTGTTTGGTCTCCATCCAATCTTCCATTATAAGGTGTTAAAGGTTTAAATTAGCAGATGTGCAGTTTCATCTTCACCTATGCCTGTCATCATGGTCTGCAGGTTGATTACTATCTTGATTGATTTGGAATTTGACAACTATGTTCACCATCCTCTTCTGTATCTAGTTATTCTCTCTACATCTTCTTCCGTTAAAGGAAAAGGGCCTCATACATTAAGGGGTTGTAAATCAATCCCCAATGCAATGAGTGTTTGCTTATAAACAACATAAGTACATCATGGTATCAATTCTTGTATAGTGTTCAGGTGCATTCTTCTTAATTAAATGCTTCAAGGGAGAAGTTATTTTCCCTTCTCTTCTCATGGATGTAATATGCTTTTACCTCATTTATCATCATCATCATTGTTATTACAGTCGTCATCATCATTCTCATCATTATCATTATATCATTATCATCATCATCATTACAGTCATAATCTTCATTACAATCATCATCATCATCATCATCATCATCATCATCATCATCATCATCATCATCATCATCATCATCATCATCATCATCATTCAGGACACACAAACTATATGTTTTTAACCTGAGTTATATGTTATACAGAGTGGTGTCACTCAGGACACAGAACCCTATGATTGTTACATGAGTGATATGTAATACAGAGTGGTGTCGTGCTTAAGACACAAAACCAGATGATTGTAACATGAGTGATATATAATATAAAGTGGTGTCATGCGTCGGAGTGCACTAAATTATTAATTAGTGTATGGGTTATGCCGAACATGTTCTATTCTGATAGATAGGACATTACACATCAAAGTTACCTTCTATCATGGGATTGATTGCTAGCTTATACTTCTTCTTAGCATGTTACGTATCTTCACTCATGCATATTCATTCATCAGAAATCATTCTCATACTTGCATGTAAGATAAGTAATTATACTTATGTGATTTCCCAATGATAACTTTAAATGTTTAACACCATTGACATCACAATGAAATCTCAATCATTCCACAATCTTTTATCAGACACAATCATATCTGTGTGGATGACAATTAAGCATATGTATGTGCTTTACAAAGGATAACTTCATAGATTTAACATCAATGCCATTACAATGAAATCTCAATCATCCCACAATCATTCATCGGAAATTATAATATTTTCCTGGATGATAATTAGTCATACTGATGTGGTTCACAAATGATGCATTCACATAAGTTTAACAATAATGAAATCACACATGAATCACCACAGGCATGCTCTCATCAATTACATAGATTTATGTGATATATCCAATCCACATTCATTCATTATGAATCCTAATCATTCTTGCATGGCGGTTGATTAAGCATTATTATGCGGCTCAAAAATATTAATTCCACATGTTCATCATAATCTCTATAGAAATCTATTTCGCTTCCATGTGCTCATGGGGGGGGGGGGGGGGGAACTTGACTTCTCATGTGCTTTTGTAAAAACAAAATCTACTTGACTATTACACATTACACTAATTTGTCTCACTAGTGTTTGCACATTTAAAATAGTTTTCTTACCACTGCACTAAGTATTCTTAGCCTTCTAAATTTTAAGTTACTCAACAACTTCTAAATCACTGCTGATTGGGTTTAACTACTTAAGAAATAAAATGTACAACCTAGGTCAAATGCTTACACATTAAATTGTTTAACTGGGAGAAAAAGAAACTCACTATTGTTTATCCTAATGTACAGTTTATCCATGACTATGATAACTGAATATAATATTTAGTTTCTACTAAAATAATTTCTTAAGGGCTAATCATTGAATCACCGACATCTTGAAAAAGGTATCACTGACTAGCGTAATATAAAATATATTATTGTGTTTACCTTCATTCTTTTTGAATGGCTCCCACACCACATGTCAACACTAAGATGTCAGGTCCTAGATTTGGTTGGGTTTCCAAATACACTGGCTGCTGGTTTGTTGGTCCTTCTTTTCTCTCTCGACTTGCTTTTCTATCTTGCGTTCGTAGAGATTTTCGAGGCTACCAATTCCTGCATTCACAGTCGGCCTTCTTCTAGTGACGATGTGTTTGTGGTATGCACAATGAGGTCGTGCCCCGGTCGTTATTTTTATGTTAGTTTTTCCCATCCAAGTTTTTGGCTATCCCTTCGAACATGAGTCTGTTATTGTAAAATTAGGATTTTAGAAGTGGGAAACAAACCAGCACTGTTGCGGTGGTAATCTTGAAATGGTATTGCGGGGAATATTCACAGCGACGGTGAAGGCTTGCAAAAAAATAAACCACACCATCCCAAATATAAAGATGACGGGACGTAAGAAATGGATGACGGAAGACATCTTAAAACTCATGGAAATAAGAAGAAATAACAAACATAACCATGAAAAACATGAAGAGATTCACAGGAAAATTATGAAATTATGCAGAGAGGCAAAAGAAGCTTGCTTTGAAGGAAATTGCAGGGAAATTGAAAACAATCACAACAGCCGGAATACCAAATTAATGCACAAAAGAATTTATGATATCACTAACAAAATAACACACACATCAACAGGTTGCAAAAAGCCAAAGATGGCAAAATCATAATAGAAAAAGATCAGATTTTACATGTGTGGTCAGATTATGTGAAAGACCTTTATGGCGATACAAGAGAAGAACAGTATGATATTCGGAATAATAATGAAGGAACATTAATTTTGAAGATGGAAGTTCAGAATGTTCTTAACCAGATGAAACCTGACAGGACCTCGGGTCCAGATAACATCACAATAGAAATGATCAATGCCTTAGAAGAATATGAAATATATGATACTGGAGATATACCTCCTGAATTATGTAATTCAATATTTATTGCAATCCCGAAGAAACCAGAAGCCTTGGAATGTGATACACATCGAACAATTAGTATAATGAGCCATATCACACAGATTTTGCTAAGAATTATCATGCAAAGAGTCAGGAATAAAATACTGTTCGAAATAGGAAAAGAACAATGTGGGTTTGTAGAAGGCGAGGGTAAAGTCATTCATCATGTGCCATGTCGATAAGCGTAGGCGGTCATAATTTTCCATCTCACTCGATCACCAGAGTCGTGGATCAGCTCAGTGTTCTTGTCTCGACCATACCACGTGGTCAAGCCATCCAGGTATTTACTTCTCTGCCTTTCCCTTGTTCTCTTCCCCTCGATCTTGCCAGTTGTCAATAAGTTCTCCAATTTATTTCTACGTCTAATTTCTCTTATCAATGTATGATTTTCATTTGTTTCTTGTAGGACTTGGTCATTGGTTTTTCTGTCTGGCCATGGTATTCTTTGCATTTTCCACAAAAACATTATTTCCACAGTCATCAGATGTTTGTCGGCTTGTCTGCTCATTGATACAATACATTTTATTGGTCAGTATATTTTTTCATGTTAGTTAGTCGCGGTTCCAACTTCACGGCAATGGGTCGTCCCCATTATGCTCCGTTCCTGTGCCAGTGAATATCACACAAAATGCTCCTCACTGCCCTTTGTGAACAATGGGATAGACAGGGGCAAGCCAACAGACCGCACAGGTACAATGTGCATAATGTCACCGCCAGAATGCCAACACAAAATCCTCCACGAAAAATACAGTTCATCATCGATGGAATCGGCAGTCATCAGAAAGACTTCATTGACCCTGGTTTTATCCCATATGGCTCGGTATCTTTCCGCAGGGCCACCCGCCAAAAGCGCCGCACAAAGCACGAACTCAGTAGCTCCAGCGATGACTCCCAGGAGTCTCCTGAAAAATGCTCTCGTGAACCGAAAAGGCAAACCAGTCAATTCAGCAACAGCCAGCCGCCATCGTTCCGAACATGCAGTTCACGCTACAAACAACCGCGGACAGATGTAAAAGCACTCCACGCGAAATACACAGCTCACAGTGTCGCGCCACGCACTAAATCAGTAGTAGGACGACGGAACCATGCACTACCAGTCCAACGTGAGGAAAATGTGAATGCAATCCGTAGCCCCATGCGTAAACACTCCTGAAGCATGAACGGTTTAAATGCCTATCCGCCATGTTGGGGACCGGAAGTCCCAATATACCGTAGACTAAGTCTCAACCCAAGCCTCCTTAGTCGCCTCTTACGACATACTTGGAAGGCAACAGTTTCACTATTCTTCGCTTTGCAAAAGGCTACCTTCGCCATAGCGATTATTGTTCTAATCTCTTCAATGCACCTCTCATCAGATGTTATGACTGTTCCGAGATAATCGTACCGATTCACTTGTTTAAGAATATTCCAATTTATTTGCTTATTACATTTTGGTATATCCTTCTTCCTAGTGATGACACTAATCTGTGTTTTTTTTTACAATTTAATTCTAACCCTAGCTGTTAACGGTGTGCAGCCAAATCTCTTTCAGCTGTGTTTCGAACGTGGTGTGCGGGATTACGAATTGCATTTGTAACCCGTTCGTCATAAATCCGGCTATCTGAAGTAAAGAGATTGAAATTGTCTGAGTCTGTTCTGTCAAGGCTGGCTTTATTTTTTCTATATTCTGTCTATGTAGATATTGCATGCCGGTCTCCCTGGCCTAGGGGTTAGCGTCTTTCTCGGTAATCCCGTACACTCTCGTAAGTAACGTGACGTGCGGGAGAATTGGTAGCGGTTCTTTCCGTGTCGGTAACTTAGGGGTATGTGAGCCGTTCGCTCAGAAAGCAATGGCAAACTACTGAGCGTAATCTTGCCAAGAAATCAACAATCAGCTGAATGATGCTGATGTTGGCAGCGATGTCCTGTAAAGGATATGCGAACAAAACATAAGATATTACATTCTCTCTTACGCTGACCGTCGCCGTATTTCTACCTCAATAACCACGAGTATAAACGAAAAGGTATAAACACAAGGGAAGTACAGAGGAGTAAACATCTAGATGGCTTGGCCACATGGCATGGTGGAGATAAAAACATAGAGCTGATCCACGGGCGGAGATAAAAATATAGAGCTGATCCACGACTCTGGTGATCGTGTGAGCTGGCGAAACATGACCGCCCATGCTTATCAGCAGACTTGGCCATGGGAATCCCATGGGAAAAAAGGGGGGATTTTCTTAATAGTGTAGTGATGGGATGGGACGGGATGGGATAGGCATAAATTACCACTGGATGGGACAGGAAAACATGTCCCATGGACAAGCCTGTCAGGCCATGGGAAAGTCCCATGGGACGGGATGGGATGGGACATGCATAAATTACCACGCAATGTAAATTATGTCCCATGGACAACCCTGCATATCAGCATGGTTCATAATGATGATAAACTAAGATACATCCTTTCAACGCCGTTCTGAATCACATAGCTGATATATTTTCTCTTCCCTGTGTACATTTTACTTGTCTCTCCGAGCATTACTGGTGCGCCCATATCTCACTACACTACCCTTTACTTATGTTAGTGTACAGGCGAGCATGTGGTCAGTACAAACTTACATGTTTACTTCTCTATAAGAAAGCAGTGGCAAACTACTGAACCTAAAATTGCTTAGTAAATCAGCTTGACGCTGTGTTGTTTGCAACATGTTGCAAAGGTAATGCAACATTTTAAGGTGGGGAAAAAAAAAGGGGGGGGGGGGTAATGCATGTTTATTCATCAACATAATGGCATCAATATGGAATTGTGGAATTAGGGTGCCTAGTTTAAATGTAGTGTTGTCTAGTCTATCCCTTGTTAGCAAACTGTCTTTTTTCATCATCTATGAGTCTCATTGTCACAGAGAGAAGTCTTCTGCATTGATTGGCTCTTATCACAACAGCTCTCCGGCAAGACGCATAATTTTTCGCCAGTTCCCCTTGCCCTATGCATTATATGTGTTGTGTGTCTTTTATGTTCCGGGGCTCCCTAGCTGTTGGCCGATGCCTACATCTCCTTACAGGAACCATGCCTTCCATGATCGTACTTTCTTAATCATTGTGACGTTTAATATGGTCAATGAATATCACATGTTATGTAATTACTTTGCAACATTACACTGTACAAATGATAATGATTTGATATTCTTTATAGGATGGTTTGAACTGGTGCCGTCTGATTTCAGTCGTGCCACCTCTTACATGTCTATCGAAGAAGTGGCAAAAGCGATGCCAAGGAGGTTCTTCACTAGATCCAACATCAAGGGCATCAGAATTGAGGGGGAGGGTGATCAGCAGAAGTATCTGGAGAGACGAATTCGAGCCGGATCTGTGTTAGAAACGAAAGGTACAATCATTTTCATTAATGTGCTAGTTAACAATGCTACGAGATTTATCCACAGGAAGTAAATGAATAAAATCAAACCATCAGTCAATTGGTGTTAGCTATTCTTTCTGCTGGAGCATCACATTCACTGATTAATTACCGTGGGATGATTATTGTCTGAAATGACTTCCAGTATACGTCATGGACTAATATACAGTAGTTTTCCCTTTGCAGCCACCTTTAATTTGCAATATAATACAACATGGCTGCTACCATATTAACAACTTTTAAGTCTTAACTATGACAAAATCCTACTTCTCATTTTCCACCACTAATTTTGTGTGGTCCAAATCTATTTTTGTCTGGCACTGAATCAATTAAATACCAAATATATAAATACATTGTAACCAAGAAGGCAAACGAAATAGTAGAAGACCTTTAAACACAAGGAGACGAGAATTAAAGACCAAGATTAATAATACTTGGAGGACACGGAGGAAGCTGTAGGAGATAGTAGAAGACAGGGCAGGTTGCTGTGGTTTGGTTGAAGATGTATGCCCCAATGGGAGATAAAGGGAAGAAGCAGAGTAAATAATGTATACTGTATATACATAATTGCATACCTGCGTATATACCCTTATACTTACCTGATTCCATACTTCGCTATATTCTATTCTCCCCACTCCCACCCTCTTCCTCCTACTCCAAACTCGTCTATCCGCTAGTCTACCTGCCTCTCTGACTTTACAGGAGTATCGGCAATAGAATTCATCATCATCAAGTGCCCTGCCAGCTGACGTAGGCGTTCATGGCTTTCCACAGATCTCGGTCTTTGGTGTTCTGGATCAACTCTGCTGATGATATTCCTCCATGCCACGGTCTCAATGCATCATTTCTCTTGGTCTGCCTCTGCCTCTCGTCCCCTCGATCTTTCCAGTTGTCAAGATGTCCTATAGAATTACCTTTACCAAAACATACTAAAGGAATCTGACTGTGGCTTGTATTGTGCATGTCCCTCAGAATAGTCTTTGGAAATGTCTCTTCATTATAACTCAGATGTCCTGCCTCTATTGCTGTCATGTATAGATTATCTACCACATCTTGAACGCATTTACATTGTGCGCTATCTCCGTGGCGAAGTAGTCAAGCCGTCTGACGCAGTCTCAGAAGGTTTAGGTTCGATTCCGAGTCACGTCCTTCTGTCCATTAGTGCATTTTTTCGGAGACACCTGAGGGTCATCGCTGGAACTACAGAGTTCCTGCTTTCTGCGACGCTTTCGGCAGTTCACTGAGGAAAGAGATCGAGCCATATGGGATAAAAACCCGGTGCAATGAAGTCGACCCTTGTCGACTTTGAAGCGACTTTTTTTTCTCCGCTTTCTCGGCACACCTCCATTCGAGGTGATCCTGTACATACATTCATGTCTGATCACATCCCCAGATAGTCCTTCTACTCAATTCCCTGATCTCCGGGGCGAAGTAGTTAAGCGGCCTGCCTCGCGCTCAGAAGGACGTAGGTTCATCTTGGGGCTGGATCATTGGGTTCACGAGTGCAATATGTTGGGAGACTCCTGGTGGTGGTCGCTGAGACGTTCGTGCACCGTTCGACCCTTGTGGCAGATCGCTGTGCGGTAACAGACTGATCGTGTGGGATCAATCCCGGTCCAATTAAGTCGATCCGCTTGTCTTTAACCCCCACAACCCTTCCCTCCTTCCCCTCAAATTTATTTGTCTTAAGGTTTAAAGGGGAGGGAATCGACTTTATTGCACCGGTTTATAAACCATATTGTTTGATCTTTCCCCCAGGGCGGTCTGATAAAAGCGTCGTACAAAACACGCAGTCCAGTCACAACACTGAGTCTCCGAAAAAATTGAACTCGTGAACCGAATAAAGGAGGAGGAAATCGGACCCACCATCTCTGGAACACCAGGTCCGCAGCTTAATCACTTCGCTGGAGACCAAGATTTGTCTGAATAACCATTCTCTATTACCGAGTTCTGACTGGATAGATCTGTTCGTCCTCTATTTTCGTCCAATACATTTTTAATACTCTTCTGTAACACTTATATTCAAAGGCATATGTTCTTTCAGCTAATATGTTCAATGCCCAAGTTTCACAGCTGCATGTTGCCACAGGAAATACCCAAACTCTCAGTACATTAACTGTTGTTGCTGTATCTGCCCCAGTCTTTAAAGAGTTCAACTGCTTTAGTTTCTGTAGGGCACAATTTGTTGTTCTTGTAATTCCTGTCATCACATTTCCATCGCTTGCCAGCAGTGTATAGATACTCTAAATTCAATTGTCTCGTGATGTTTAAAGTGAGTTTTAAGATCCTTAGGGAATCTGGTATGAAAACCTGGGACTGAAAGAGCTTAAGTACGTTACGGTGGTCGTCATGTTTGGCCAGCAACATTCTGTCACTCTTGTTGCAAGTCATTTCCGTTACCAGTGATTCTCCATAACAAGATGAACAGAGGTTACAAATCGTGTAAGGCGATAATGAAGAAAATAGAAGTGCAGAGAAGTCAAAACCTGCTGCAGGAGGTCATCACGGCCGAATGAAGAGGAGCGCTTGTTGTTAAACATCCGGTATAGGCCTACAGATGCTGAAGAAGTGGGTACTAAAATTTGGACTTCTGGTCCTTTACTTAGGGACGTAAATTACAAGTCCTCTGAGGTAAGAGTGGGTTCGGCTCATTTCGAGGGACACTGGTAATAGAGAAAGTTAATCCACACACAAAACTCAGTCCAGTGTACTAGGAGTAGTAGCGCGTGTATGTATTACGCTTGAGTCTAAAGCCCACAAACAAAGACCTAATGCACTAGTCATGTCCAGCTTGCAGCATCGCAATGGATGAAAAGCGGTAATCGTGCTGGTTTCACAGCACCTTCTATCTTATAGATCTACGCAGAAAGAATCGGTGCCTACGGGTGTGCTGTGAAGTTGTGAATTGGTTCTATTCAAAAGAGTAACATATAATCGCGAACATCACATGTACATGAGCGTAGGTGCAACATGTATGTTTTATCTGCAACAATAGTGCGGTTACATAGTCAGTCTTCTTCTTCTTCTTCTTCTTCTTTTTCTTCTTCTTCTTCTTCTTCTTCTTCTTCTTCTTCTTCTTCTTCTTCTTCTTCTTCTTCTTCTTCTTCTTCTTCTTCTTCATCTCCTCTTCCTCTTCCTCTTCCTCCTCCTCCTCCAATCCTCCTCCTCCTCTTCTTCTTGTTCTTCTTCTTGCTCTTCTTCTTCTTCTTCTTCTTCTTCTTCTTCTTATTATTATTATTATTATTATTATTATTATTATTATTATTATTATTATTATCATTATTATTATTATTATTATTATTATTATTATTATTATTATTATTATTACTATTATTATTATTCCTCACCCTCCTCTTCTTCTTCTGCTGCTGCTGTTGCTTAGTCCTCTTTTTATATGCTTTCTCTTTTCTCTCCTCATCTTCTTCCTCCTCCCCCTACCCCTCTATTTCGTATTATTCTTCTGCTTCCTCCTCTACTTATAGTACTGCTTATTAATTGTTGTTATTAATACATTTCGATGCTACGATATTAGACTACCCATTGTCATTTTGTCTCTGTCATCCTCTTTATGTATTGTTTTTATCGTTCGCCATCACTCTCACGTGCATTTATCTGCAGGCTCATTTACAGCAAAGTGGAAAACTAGAGCCGAAACTGGACTATTTAAGAAGAAGACAACAGAATGGGAATTTCAAGAAATGACGTACTTGAAATGTGTGGACAACGATCAAGAAGAAGTGCTGATACCTGTAACACACAGAGGTGGGTAAAGTGTTTGTTGTTGTTCTTGTTGATGTTGCTGTTGTTGTTGCTGTTGTTGCTGCTGCTGTTGTATTTAAAAATACTCCCTGCAGTAACAGACACGTAACATTTGTTCATGGCATCATAGCTTTTTAGGGACACGATAGTAGGCTCACATATTCTGGACTAAACGTTGCGGTTAGAAGCTTTCATAAGCAATCAGATCAACAGCAAATATTGAAGTATGATATGAAGTACATATGAAGAATAATATTTAGGCTTATATACATGTATTTCAGCAAAACAAAAATATCACTCTTTACACTTCATATGATATATAACTCTGTAGTATGCACGTGCCGGCTTCGTGGCTTAGAGGTTATGACTTTTCTTCGTAATCTCGTATACTCTCGTCGGTGAACGTGATGACGGTGAGAATCAGCAGTGGTTCGAATCGCATCGGTAACTTACGGGGTATGTGAGTCGGCCGCTCAGAAAGCAATGGCAAACTACTGAGCGTAATCTTGCCAAGAAATCAACATACAGCTGAAAGATGCTGGTGTTGACATCGATGTCCTGTAAAGGATATGCAAAAAAAAAAAAAAAGTATGCACGTAATGAGATGCGGAAAAATATGCCAGGCAATAAATAATAAATTGTGCAACCTAATGTCTGTGGTTTTTGTATTTACATTCACGACGGAAATACATTGTTTTGAAAGACAGAAACGACAATAAATTAATCACATTACAATATTAAAAGCTTACGCAAGCATGTCCAATACAAATGACACAACAAGACATAAAATAAGGTTTACAGTAGGTACTTACCACGGCGTCAGGTCCGTACAGAAACAGACTTTCTATGCTTCATTGTCCATGACGTCATACATAGTCTCTCTGGTAATGTTTTTTTTTTTTTTTATCCTCTGTTCTTTCCAGCATAAATCTCTTTTTGGTGTCAAAAAGAGTGTGGTAGAGTAGTCTCTGAATCCTCGTGACTTCAGTTATAGTACGAGAAACGGGCAATAACTTCCCAATGCCCTGACACATTTTTAGAAGTAATAAACCCAACCTATAATGTAATATTTAAAGTAAGTGGATGTCCTGTGGGAAAGTGGAATTTAAGGGAAAGCCATCACATATAATTCTAAGAAATATATTTATAGACAGTCACAAAACTAAATTTATTGTTGAGTAAATCAAAAACAACCAGCCAATGCTGGGATTGATGGCAGTGTTCTGTAAAAATCATGGAATTCTTGTGTATTAAGTAGGTAACTAAAAAGAGCAATCAGGACGTTTTAAGGGAAGCTGAGTCGCAATGACAGCTTATCACAAACATCAGAAAGAGGCAGTCCGCGATCTTTTATTTTTTTATTTTTTATGCCATGTTACGAGAAGACTAAAACTGGAACATGTTGTGACAACCGAAAAGGTATACGGAAAGAGAAATAGAGGAATACAGCGTGAACAGATTATTGACAGTCTTGTGTCATGGCACGGAAAGGAGTCAACACACGAATTGATCCATGACGTCGGATATCGTTATTTGTGGAGAAGCACGATCGCCCACGCCAGCCGGCAAGGCACTGGATGAGATGATGAACTAAAGCACCCTTTTACCCATCTTCAAGGCTCATTTAGCATCTGGTGTTAGCCTCGTATCTATGTAGAACAGTCGGCGCTCGGTGATTGATGTGGGCAGTAGGCTATCACGTCGGCCTCCTTTGCTTTCCAAGACATTTCCTGGTACTCATTTTACAGTGGGTCGACCTGGGAGTCCAGGTCAGTTTTTAAAAACCGAATCTGTCATTGTTGAGTGACATACAGCGGTACCTCGGGTTACGAACTTAATTCGTTCCAGAACTCAGTTCGTAACCCGTAACGTTCGTAAACCGAAACATTGAAATCAATGAAATAAAGACAATCCGTTTCAAGATGAAAGAATCGTTCATTTTTATTAATATCCGGTCGTTTACCTGACAAAACGCAAAGAATACGTGTACTTCACGATTTAAATAAAGAAAAAGAAAACAATCAAATGAATTAAATGTAAAATAAAAAGAGATTTAGTCTATCTTTATTACCAAGAAAACGATCACAGGAAATTTGTCACTTTCTTTGTTATTCTGAATCATTAGTTTCAGGAGTGTCTTGGCGCTGTTTCTTGGCAGCCAACTGGGAATCTTTCTGCACCAAGAAACTATCAAGGGACATTTGTCGCTTCCTTTGCTGGAGAATCTTTCTGAAGTGGGCCGTCGCGTTATCATTAATCACATATAGGGGCATAGGGCTTGTTAGCAACAAGTTTGTTTGGATGACGGTTCACAATGAAATCTTCGATGTCTGCCCACTTGCTGCAAATTTCTTTAATCCTGGCAGTTGAAATGGTCACTGACTCCTCATCATCGGACGACTGCTCCTCCTTTAATGTTTTAGCTGTTCATTCTGAAGATCCACAAGCTCATCTGTAGTACTGTTTGTACTGTACGCAATCGTTTGTCTCCAACGTTACACCTTGCTCTCTCTCGCTCGCCTTCGTTCGTAACCCGAGGCACTATTCGTTACCCAAGACATAAAATTTTCGAAGTTGTTGTTCGTGACCTGAGGTGTTCGTAACCCGAGGTACCGCTGTATTAGAAATTACCTGACACGCCATGTATTTCTGATGTTGATGTTTCAGGTAAATTCAACGCCATATATGAGAGAGGTCATTTAAACCAGAATGCGGTCTATAGTATGAAGGACATTCTGTCTGACCTCAGCTTGCCCATCAAGGTCAGACTCCTGTATGGGAAAGCTCCAGTGGTACCTTGTATATTTACCGGTAGGTGAAATGAGTTTAAACATGACTATTCTGAGCGAAAATCACAAACACTGATTGTATTGTTTCGTTCATGTTACTGACGACTTTTGAGAAATCTACATTGCTCGACTGAATTCTAGTTTTTAATTTTTCTTTTTCCCCATTTCCTGACGTTATATTTCATATTTGTAGTCGACTATATAACACCATTGCATGATTAGAAATTAGACGTAAACAGTCACAATTTTTGGACACGTTATGAGAAGAAATAAATTGGAGAACTTGGTAACAACTGGCAAGATGGAGGGGAAGAGAACAAGGGGAAGGAAGAGAAGTAAATACTTGGATGGGTTAGTCACGTGGTATGGTCGAGACAAGAACACTTAGCTGATCCACGACTCTGGTGATCGTGTGAAATGGCGAAACATGACCGCCCAGGCTTATCGGCATGGCACATAATGATGATGATGTTGTAATATTCTCATATATCACGTCTTTATTTTTTCAACGTTGATTTACATTCAGAAAGCAATGGCAAACTACTGGCCGCTAAATTGCATAGAAATACAATCTGGGGTTGAGCGCAAGATCCTGCAAATCATATGCAACAATAAACATGTGTATTCCGCATGCGTAGACATCTATATTTACTCTATGCGTTATATATTATTTTCTCTTTTATTCGTTTATGGAGGTTTAAAGGTGAGGAGACCGTCTTCATTGCACCGGTTTTAGTCCCACGTGGCTTGGTCTCTTTCGACAGTATTTATTCGTATTATATTAGTTGCATACTTTCATTATTTATATAATTTCATTAGTTATATAATTTCATTAGTTGTATAATTTCATTAGTTATATACTTTCATTGCTTATATACTTTCATTTTTTTCCTCCCTATACATCATCTTTTGTCTCTGTACATCATCATCATCAAGTGCCATGCCAACTGGCGTAGGCGTTCATGACTTCCCACAGATCTCGGTCTTTGGTTTTTTGGATCAACTCTACCGTTGATATTCCCCCATGCTACCGTCGCAATCCATCCAGCATCATTTCTCTTGGTCTGCCTCTGCCTCTTTTCCCTTCGATCTTTCCAGTTGTCACAAAGTTCTCCAGTGCCTCTCTTCTCATCACATGACCAAAAGAAGTTGTTTGCCTCTTTCTTATTGTTGCATATAATGTTCTAGTTTCATGTTTTTCTCTATACAGTGAAAATATGTTCAGAAATGTAGAAGATATGAGAGGAATCACCATTGAGGGACGAAATATAAATAACATTTGATACGCGGATGATACAGTATTGATTGCAGACAATGAGCAGGATCTGCAACATTTAGTATATGCGGTTGTTGCACACTGTGAACAACTGGGATTAGAATTAAATTGTAAAAAGACACAGATTATGGTCGTCACTGGGAAGAACGAAATACCACAATGTAATATACAAGTAAATGGGAATATTCTTAAACAAGTTAATCGTACACGTATCTCGGAGCAGTCAAAACACTTGATGGGAGATGCCTTGAAGAAATTAGAACAAGAATTCCCATGGCAAAGGTAGCCTTTAGCAGGATGGAAAACATACTGACTAATAAAAAGATGTCATTTGCAACAAGAAAAAGGGTGTTGAAGTTCTACATAGAACGTAATACTTTTGTGTGGATGTGATGCATGGACACTGAGTAGACAAGCCGAAAACAGCTGATGGCTGTGGAAATGTGGTTTCTGAGGAAAATACAAAGAATACCATGGACAGACAGAAAAACTAATGAACAAGTCCTTCAAGAAGATCGTAAACTAATTAGAGACAGGTAAAGATAAAGGTAAAGAGATAAATACTTTTTGGTTGATGACATGTCATAGTCAGGATAAGAACACAGGCCCGATCTAAGACTATGAGATGGGAAACACAGCTGCCTACGCTTAATTACATGGCACATGATGATGATGATTATTATTTCACTTTATGCATGCTTTCCATAGCTGTGCCGAATGGACTTTCTTAGACAGAACAGATACAATGGACCACATATGTTTCTTACAGTGAACATGGAGGATTTAAATGTAAATAAGCAAGAAAATGTATGTCACTTATGACCAAAAATTAACTTGGCAATAATGATATAAAGATAGGAGTCTCCTTGGCGAACTGGTTATGTCACGTGCCCAACGCACCGAAAGTTGTAGGTTCCATTCCGGGCTAAGTCGTTTAGTTCACGAGTGCAATTTTCTCGGAAACGCCTGGGGGTCGTCGCTGGAGCTATGGAATTTGTGCTCTGTGAATGCGGAAAGAGACCGAGCCATATGGAATAAAACCCGGCGCAATTAAAATTATCAATTTGCCTTTTACATCCTGTACTCGCTGATACTTAATGTCTTTCCGTGTGTCTAATAATCATATGGTATATTTCAGGCATGTTGGTTATACGTAGTTCGGCAGTTGATGATGCGGTTGTTGGCAGTACGATTATCAACACACGGAATGTTCTTTTTGAAGTTCCTTGCTCAGCTCCAGTCAAGGTAGTGTGCTTCTCTACTGGTTTCTCGTGCATCAATATTTACTCGTTTACATACAACATTGTTTATGGATGTAAATGCGCACATGCATGTATGTGTGTATGTGTAAACGTGTCAGTGTCTGTCTGTCTGTCTGTAGGTAGGTAGGTAGGTAAGTAGGTATATATGTAGGTATTAGGTAGGTAGGTAGGTTGGTTGGTAGGAAGGTAGGTAGGTTGGTTGGTAGGTACGTAGGTAGGTGCGTGTGTGTGTGTGTCCGTAGGTCCGTCCGTCCGCATGCATGCATGCGTGCGTGATGTGCGTGGTGAGTGCGCGCGTGTGTGTAGGTAGGTAGGTGGGTAGTTAGGGATTAATGGATGGACAGATGGATGATGGATGGATAGGTGAGTGGGTAAATGGATTGATGGATGGATTCCTGTCTGTCTGTCTGTAGGTATTTAGGTATGTAGGTAGGTATGTAGGTATGCATGTATGTAGATATGTAGATATGTAGGTAGGTAGGTAGGTTGGTTGGCTGGTAGGTAAGTAGGTAGGTGTGTGTGTGTGTGTCCGTCCGTCCGCATGCATGCATGCATGCATGCGTGCGTGCGTGATGTGCGTGCGTGTGTGCGTGCGAGCGCGCATGTGTGTGTGTAGGTAGGTACGCAGGTAGGTAGGTAAGTAGTTAGGGATGAATGGATGGATAGATGGATGGATGGATGGGTGAGTGGGTAAATGGATGGATGGATGAATTCCTGTCTGTCTGTCTGTCCGTCCGTCCGTCCGCCCGCTCGCCCGCGCGGTCGCGCGCGCGCAAACGCACGCAGACAGGCAAGCAGGTAGCGAGGAAGGGAGGGAGGGATGGATGGATGGATGGATTCTTGCCAGTCTGTCTGTCTGTCTGTCTGTCGTGTGTACATGTTAATATGTGTAAGTGATCGTATGTTGTGTGTTGTTATCTGTCTGTCTGACTGTCTCTCTCTCTCTCTCTCTCTCTCTCTCTCTCTCTCTCTCTCTCTCTCTCTCTCTCTCTCTCTCTCTCTCTCTCTGTTTGTTTATGGTGTGTGTGTTTTTGTGTGTGCCTGTGTCTGATGTGTGTGCGTGCTTGCACAGGTAGGTGGGTAGGTAGGTGATTAGGTAGGAAGTCCGTAGTTAGACAGTTAATTAGGTAGGTAGGTAGGTAGGTAGGTAGGTAGGTAGGTAGGTAGGTAGGTTGGTAGGTACATGTGGTTGAGTGAGCGTTTATGCGTATATTTGTTTCATCATCACAAACACAATGCAGGAAACACACGTAAGTACACATTAATAAACGGTCCTTCTCCACGCCTTGAGGCCTATGCTTGGATATGGTTCTAACCCCATATGTGTATAGACAAATTGGTATTTGATGGGTAATGTGCCCCCCCCCCCCACTTGCGACCGCTTTTACCTCCCATTACATTTCCTTCCGTGTATTTGAATCTGGAACTGCCTAGTAGCACACGCCAGTGTTTGTTTGTTTGATGTTTGTTTTTGTTTATTTTTTATTTTAATCCTCATCGATGGCGATTGCAACACACTCCCATCGAGGCGACAGGCAGGAGTGCTTGCCGATGTGTTGCCACTGCTCCCTTGAAAAGATGTGGTAACTTTATTTCAGTCAACCATGCCAACAGCCATTACAAACCAAGTTACTGAATATGTGGCAGATACATGTTTGCTTTGATTATGAAGAATAAAGGGTAACACAAATATCCAGTACTCTTAAAGGCGTTTAAAAGGGTTCTGTAGACCAATCGTACTTGATAGTTATGTGGTCAATATCATTTATGCTTCTCAATAAATTATATTTTATCATATCTTATCAGATAGTATGCTTTATCACAGGTTGTTTTAAAGCAGTATATTTTATCACATCTTTTAAAATAGCTTCATTTATCATATCTTTTAAACACAGTTTCATTTTTCATATCTTTTAAAAGCAGTTTACTTTGTCTTCTTCTTCTTCTGCAGCGTTCCGAGCCATTGAGGTTCTTTGCTGCAAATACAACCCGTCTCCATTCGTCTCTCTGGTGGACCTTCTCTTGCCAGTCGTTGATTCCAAGTGCCTGTAGGTCTGTACATGTATTATCTCTCCACCGCCTTCTTGGTCTACCTCGGGGTCTACGGTCATTTATTTCCTGAGTGTAAGCGAGTTTTGTTTCCCTATTATCTTCCATTCTTTCTATATGCCCCAGCCATTGTAGTCTATTAGCCTTCATGATACCAGTGATTAGCGGGGACTTAAACAGATCATAAATGTCTTTGTTACTTCTTCTTTTCCACTCTCCACTTTGTGTATCCCTAATGGGTCCAAAGATGCGTCTTAAAATTTTGTTCTCAAAGGTTTGTAACAAGGCTTCGTCTCCTTTCGTTGTACTCCAGGTTTCAGAGCCATACAGCACAACTGGTCTGATCAGTGTTTTGTATATTGTGATTTTGGTGTTACGAGATAGCGCCTTTGATTTTAGTAGATGTTGTAGTGCATAGTATATCTTATTTCCAGAGTTGATTCTAGTTTGTATTTCTTCCCTTATGATGTTGGAGCAGTTGAAGATTGTACCCAGGTATTTGTATGTTTCCGTTCTTTTAATGGTCATATTATCTATTTGTATGTGGCCAGAGTTTTTAGCCATTCCGTCTCTTGAAATTACCATATATTCTGTCTTATCTTGGTTGATAACCAGCCCCATCTGTTGGGCTTTTTCCTTTAAGTGAGTCAATATTTCCAATGTCTTTTGTTCACTTTGCCCTATAATATCTATATCATCTGCATAACCAAGCAGCTTGGATGTTCCTCCAATATCACATTCCTCCTTTACCTTCCTTACAACTTTCTCTAGAGCCAGATTGAAGAGTAGCGGCGATAGTGCATCACCCTGTTTCAAGCCAGATGTTATTTGGAAGGGGTCTGATTTCCTGCCTTTATATGTTACTATATTATAAGTATCTTCCATGCATAGTCTGGTCATGTTGATTAACTTCCTTGGTATTCCAAATTCCTGCATAGCATTCCATAGACTATTCCTATGGACACTATCATAAGCCTTTTTAAAATCCACAAAAATGTTATGGAGATCTCTTTTATATTCCCAATGTTTCTCGGCTATTTGTCGTAAGATAAATATCTGATCTATTGTTGATCTGTTTTGTCTAAAAACCCGTCTGGTAGTCACCTAATATGTCTTCTGAATATGGTTTTAGTCTATTTAGTAATACTGCGGATAGTATCTTATAGCTTGTGGACAGTAGTGATATTCCTCTATAATTTCCACATTGGAACTTGTCTCCTTTCTTAAAGATAGGTATCAATAATGACTCTTTCCAGTCATGGGGTAATTCTTCTGTCCTCTAGATTTTTATTATTAGTTCGTATAGCTTTAGATGTAATGCATGGCCACCTGCCTTTATAAATTCAGCAGCAATTCCATCAGTCCCAGTTGCCTTATTGTTTTTAAGTCGTGTGATTACATATAGGATTTCTTCAAATGTAGGTTCTTCAATTTGTGATTCGCATGTTAGAACCTCTTCCTGTGGGAAAATGTGACTTGGAGCTTCACAATTTAGTAATTCAATAAAATATTCTTTCCATGTGTTGCACATTTCCTCATTGGTATTTATCATATTCCCATTTTTGTCTTTTAAACCATATGTGTTTTGTTGGTGCCCTCGTTTCATTGACTTCAGTTCTTTAAAAAATTTTCTGGATTCATTTTTCTGGTGATTAGTTTCCATATCTTTGATTATATTACTCATATATTCTCGCTTCTGCTGTCTGACTATTTTTGTAGCCTCTTTACATTCATTTCTATAATGCTCTTCCTTTTGGATGTTATTGATGTCATTTAACCATACATGTCTGGCATTCTTCTTCCTAATGACTGCTTCTTCACATTTTTGATTGAACCATCTGTTCTTTCTATGCGTGGTTAACACACCGAGACATTCTTCTGCGGTAGACTGAATTGTATTCTTGATGTTCAACCAAGTTTGGTCAACGCTTTCCTCCAGAGGGTTTTGCAGAGTTTCAAGTTTACATTTTATTTCATCTGTAAATTTCTCTTTGACTGTAATGTCTTGCAGTTTTTCTCTGTTATATGTTGGGTGTAATCTTTGTAATTTAGTATAGAAAGCTCTCTTAAGTTTTATTTTAAATTTTGCTCCAACGAGGAAGTGGTCACTGTGGCACTCAGCTCCTCTATAACTTCTGACTTGCTGTATGTTTGATGCATTTCTGTTGTTAATTAAAATGTGATCTATTTGATTATAGGTTCTCTTGTCACATGATTTCCAAGTTTGTTTGTGTATATCCTTTCTTTGTAGTCTGGTACTGCTAGTCTGCAGTCCTTTGGCTTCTGCCAGGTTGATGACTCTCCATCCATTATCATTTGAAGTTGTATGTAGGCTTTCCATACCGGCCACTTTTTTATTAGTTTGCTCTCTACCTATTTTTGCATTGAAGTCTCCCAGCACAATCAGGATGTCCTGTTTGGGGGTTTCTTCTATGATGTCAGTTTACTTTGTCACATCTTTTAAATTAATTTACTTTATCACACTGATTAAAATAAATGCTTTAATTTATTTTTCAAGGCAGTATACTTTATCATATCTTTTAGCATAGTTTATTTAAATATTGAGCACAACCCACTACTGGCAACGCTGATCGTATTCTGGTATGAACCTAAGGCATATCCACGTCAATATGGAAGCACTATACTCGAGTTTCGCCCTCGTTTGAGCTCGTCAGTAGTGCATATCCCTGACCGGATCCGGAAACAAGCCCCGGATCACTGGCGTGTGAAGCGGGTGTGTAACCACGCGGCACACGTTGGACACACAGCCAAATTATCATAACAGAATATTACAACGTCACCCATCGTAGGATATGGTTTATTTACCATATCTCTGTAAAATAGTTTGTTTCGTATCTTTTTTAAAATAATTTGCTCTATCAAATCTCTCCAATTAATTAATTTATCATATATTGTTAAATAAAGTACTTTATCATATATTATAAAGCAGTATACATGACCCTATCTTTTAAAAATATTATACATAAATATATACTTACCACATTTTTTGAAGTAGTATACTTTGTCATATCTTTTTAAAATAGTAAATAGTATGCCGCATCATATCTTTTACAAATCATATTCTTTATCACATCTTTTCACATTTTTACTTGTATTCGAAACAGGTAAAGTACATCTCAAAAGACGAACAATTTACTGAAATGACCACTTTTAAAGACGCCCAAAAACTCTGCAGGAGATACGCCAAGCTGTTTAGCTCCATGATAAAACTATCACCCGAGCTGGACACAGATCAGAAGGTCATCATGCATGTACCTACAGACCCGTCTGTTATGCGGCAAGTGGACGAGGCACTCCGGGCACTTGACCTCATTACAGACATCAGTTTTACCGGGGAACCCAAAGATCACCTGCTAGATTCTTCAGACACGGGATCTATAAATAGCGATGACCAAGTGCTCATGCCCAAGGGCGGTACTCTGGAAGACCTGGAGGAGTTCAAAGGGAGGGAATCACAAACTCACGTGTAGTCCTGTGTATTATATCCCTTATTATTGATTGTAAAATGTTTAGCCGCGTTAAAAAAACAATAAATACTAAAATTGTCAATTCCGAATGAAATGTCCTTTATAGTCAGAATGAAGACTTATGACCGAACGCTTTGTACGCCGAGTTGTTTAATTCCATGATAAAACTATCACCTGACCTGGACACGGACCAGAAGGTCAGCAGTTACTATTTATTGAAATATCACTGACAATCTGTATATTTTAAATGTGTTATATTCTACACCATAGTTAAAGGAAATATAACTAAACTGTAGGCTAAAAATACACAGAATTAGCTACACATTATGTTTGAAAATGTGACCGTTTTTGTTTTAAAGACAGGTCGTAGTTGTTAATTTGAAGCAGATATTGTTTTATACAAGTATCCATCCATCCATCATGTGTCATGCCGATAAGCGTGGGCGGTCATGTACCGCCATGTCACTCAATAACTAGAGTCGTGGATCAGCTCTGTGTTCCTGTCTCGACCATGCCACGTGGCCAAGCCATCCAGGTATTTACTTCTCGGTCTTCCCCTTGGTCTCTTCCCTGTGATCTTGCCAGTCGTCACAAAGTTCTCCAATTCATTTCTTCTCATAACATGCCCAAAAAATTTTGACTGTCTACGTCTGATGTCTCTAATCAGTTTACGATCATCATTTGTTTCTTGAAGGACTTGTTCATTGGTTTTTCTATCTGTCCATGGTATTCTTTGCATTTTCTCCAGAAACTACATTTCCACAGCCATCAGCTGTTTTTCAGCTTGACTGCTTATTGTCCAGGCTTCACGTTCAAACAAAACAATAGGTTCTATGTAGCACTTCAACACTCTTTTTCTCGTTTCAATTGATATCTTTTTATTGGTCAGTATGTTTTTCATCTTGCAAAAGGCTACCTTCGCAATGGCAATTCTTGTTCTAATCTCTTCAAGGCATTTCCAATCAGATGTTATGACTGTGCTGAGATAACTGTATCGATTCACTTGCTTAAGAATATGCCCATTTACTCGTATATCACACTGTGGTATTTCCTTCTTCCCAGTGACGACCATAATCTGTGTCTTCTTAATATTCAGTTCTAACCCTAGTTGTTCACTGTGTGCAACAACCGCATCTACTAAATTTTGCAGGTCCTGTTCATTGTCTGCAATCAAGACTGTATCATCGGCATATCTAATGTTATTGATGTATCGTCCCCGAATGTTGATTCCTTCCATATCTTCTAATACAAGTATGTCAGTAATTAAACAGTGTACATCTTTTAGACTTCGTGTTAAATATTGCAGTTATGAAACAGCTGTGTGTTTCTTTTGAGCACACTAAACTTAATAACACTTCCTTAACAAACACCGCAGACAATTATTGACTAAAATATGAAAGATTATTATTTCATTGTTAATAATTTTTTTTTTTCGCATATCCTTTACAGGACATTGCTGTCAACAGCAGCATCTTTCAGCTGTCTGTTGATTTCTTGGCAAGATTACGCTCAGTAGTTTGCCATTGCTTTCTGAGCGGCCGGCTCAGTTATCCCGCAAGTCACCAGCGGGGGGCGAACCGCTCCCAGTTCTCGCCCGCTACGAGACTCTGCGTGATGAACGGGATTACGGAGAAAGTGTTGTAACCCCTCGGCCAGAGAGACCGGCATTGTTAATAATAGACAAGGCAATTTCATACCTTATTTAAAATGGTGTTTTTTGTGCTTATAAACTGCTGATTAATTGATTGATTCATTCACTAATTCATTAAGTCAGTTATGGTGTATTTATTTGCTTGCTTCAATGGTTTGATTCATGGATCGATCGATCGATCGATCGATCGATTGATTGATTGATTGATTGATTGACTGACTGACTGACTGATTGATTGAAGCGTCATATTATCACAGCTATGCATTAGTTTTCTGGTGCCCTCCATTAGATCATGCGAGTGATTCAGCTCAGTGCTCACAGTACAACATCAGTGTGTCTATACCAGAATCCACAGATAACATAAACATAATGTCCTGGTTAGGTTTTCTCATTTACATAAGATTAATCATCATCATCATATGCGATACTGATAGTCGTGCGTGTCCATGGTTCGTCTTCTTACACGATTACCAGTCTCGTACTAAGTCTGTGAGTTGTCCTATAAAGCAATCTGCCCCAATCATTCAGATATTTATCACTTTGTCTCCCTCTTGCTCTTTCCCCGCCAAGTTTGCTAGTTGTCACTAAGTGCAAGTTTATCTCTCCTCATAACATGACCCAAGTTAGTTGCCAATCCAGGACGTCGCAGTCAATCCCAGCATTATTAGCTATTTGTGATTTTTTGGCAAGTTTACGTTCAGTTGTTTGACATTGCTTTCTGAACGACTGGCACACGTATCATTGCATGAAAACCAATGCATGGCGGTTTGCTGCCCAATCACCGGCAGTTGAGTTTGGACGCGGCATGCGAGATTATCACACCTCATTATGGATTTCGTTTGTTACTTATTCTCCACAGAGAGGGCTACACGGTCCAAAGAAAACTTAATTTAGTAGTGTTCTCACTGGTGCCGATAATTGTTTCATGTTAATTGTATAGGATGTATTTTTAATGACGGTTGGGTTTTTGAAAATATTGCCATTCCAAGTTTTGTATTTACCTTTTATGATGCATGAGTTCACAGAGGGTGAATACAAAACTTGGAATGGCAATATTTTCAAAAACTCCACAAAAATAAACCATGTACAAGCACTAGCGTTGTATGAAATTTAAAAACAATAGAAACTGGATCATTAAAACACCATGGGAGGATTAATCGTCATAAGTAACTTCCAGTATCTACCATGAGCGTATATATTGGCGAAATTTTGTCATTGTAATATAACACACTTTTCTGCCCCACATGGCATAGGGACAGTTCGTGTGTTTTTTTCTTTGTTTGCTGTATTTCGTTGTGTTAGCTATCTGTGGTGTCCTTGACAAAGATTCTGAGAATCGAAACGTCGGTAATCCTGTGTGTCGTATTGTACGCGTTTGTATGTAGTTTATTTTATTTTACTTTATTTTATTATTCATTGTGCTTCTGATTTCGGATTTTCACTTGTATTGCACGATACGATGGATCTCCTTGTAAGGTATGTGCGACGTTGTTGATGTTTAGTACGTTTCTTCTCGCAGGAGTTTAATATACCTATTTGTTTCCAATTCATAATATAACACATCTGCTTCCATATTAACAAGCTTTAACTGATCCAGTGGGAAAGAAAAAGTAGGTTTGAACCAAACATGGTGCACAATAAAATGAACAAGTATTTTAATGTAAATTTCCTTTTACTGAGCATTGTAACTGCCAAAGATACCACGGAACAAAATAAATAACACGATGACCCTAGTGCGGCAATATATCGTCCTTCTGTCCAAATAGGAGGTTACATTTGGCGATATAGTATCCTTTGGCACTGAATCGGTTAAGTTATAACTGCCACACACACCTAGTTCCAATTCTCCGGCATTCATTTTTTGTTTTTTTTTGTTCACACTTACTTCTTGTTTGGTACTGCATTTGTTAATTAACGTCCAGCGATCTTCTAGACCCCTACAATAGTGCACGTCTAGCGCATAGGAAGTTTAGGTCGGCGTGGAGTGAGTTCATTGAAGGTCTATGCCCTAATGGTGAATATAGGATAACGGGCTAAAGAAGACGAAATCCAAACTCCGTAATTCGAAAAAAAAGTGGGTTTGACTCATTGCCGTTGATAGTGAAATTCAAGTTCCAGTTTTTGACCAAAAAATACAGGCCGAACTGTTTTCATCTAAATCAACCTGTTTTCTCAGGACTGGTTGCAATCGAGGTGTTATATAAACAGGTTCTCTGCTTAGCTTGTTTGGAAAAGATGGCCCTTGACTCCATCAATTGCCTTGATTCGTTGGGTTTTAATTAGGACTTGTATGGTGATATTCTTCTTTGTGATGCTTAGAAATTGGGCTGCTATTTGTTCCGTTCATTACAGTCAAATAATTCGCAATCCCCATTATAAATGCTAAGTAATCTTCCTCTCCTATTTGATACTAGCCAAGTAAACTTCCACCCCCCTTTGTAATGGTCAGGTAACCTGTTACCCTCTTTTATAAATACCAAGTGACATGCAACCCTCTTGTATTTCTTTAGTCAAATGATTGCAAATTATGACAAAATATATGAGCTTCTAAATAACCGGATTTAAAATCAATGAAGTGATGAAGTACAGGCGCACCACTTCGCGTAAATAGACAATGCTCAGTAGCATCAGTCTAATGATACCAAATCAGGAAAGATGGAACTACATTTGAGCACTATCAGATTGAGAAAGTTAGAGCTAAATATGGACTTTTCGATAGAGATAACATGACACGAGAAGAATGGGTGGTCAAAGGTAAATACGATAAACATTAGGTAAACCATGGCTTCCACAACAATAGTGATTCCCATTGGATGCAGAAATCCCATTGTGGTAAGTAAGTAACTCTCCAGTCTAAGTCTGAGCGAACTGTCCGAATAACACGATTTTATGACATTGACAAGCACATCTAAGAACCTCGGGTTCTCTTTCTGAAGACCTGGGTTCGAATCTCGGTAAGGTGTGCATTTTTTTCTTTTCTGGCGGGTTCAAAAGGAAAATCCTAACTTGCACAGTTCGGTGCGACTGCACTAGCCAGGCGGCCTTTATTCCTAAGGCTCAAGACCCCCACCCCACCCACCCCACCCCTGCCCTATACTGCAAGGTACTATAGGCAATACATGACAGTATGGCAGACAAGCACATCATCCAACCTCTTATTCTCAAGCATTGATAAACGTTTGTTTGTATCTGTACGCGTAATATTTGTCAAACTTCCAAGTTAAATGTTCTGTTAATTTGTTTTTGATATCAGCAGTCACCCTCATTGTCGATACCACTGATTAAAATAAAATAATGATACATGCGTTATAATTAATATTGTTTTGTTTTCATTCTACTATCTCGAACGTATAATTTTATTCTGATGATAAAATCAGACTAAAGAACAAATTATGGTTTCAGCCTTTAGTAAGTACCAGGTCCTGTAACAGTTAGTAGATGAGGTGAGCACGGAAGACTGCTGACAGCACTTTAACTCATTAAATGCCATTCATTAGATAATTAATCGCCTTAAGCGACTTCCCGTACGGGTCATGGGCTTATACACAGTAGTGTTCCCTATATAACCCCAGACGCGAGAGGTACATCGGGAAAACAAGGCGCTTCGTCAACCAACACAGAACTGGCACTATTAGCCACCGGACGCTGATGCATATGCTGGGGGGAGGATCTGAGCACCTGTGGACATGTCCGGAGTGCAATGAAGATACCCCAACTGATAACTGATAACCGCCTTTAATTTGAGATGTAATACAACGTCTGCTACCATATTAACAATTGTTAAGTCATAAGTGTGACACGCCCCTACTGTCCATATTTCCGCCATTTATGTTTGTTAGGTTGAAACCTATTTTTTGTTTAGCACTGAATCTGTTAAAAGCTTGTGAAACGAAAATAACAACAGCATAAAGCTTGTATAACACCATAATATAATGAACAGCAAATAAACAACAAAACGTATTTAAACAGCAAAACCAGAAATACTGAAGTGAGAGACCATGAAAACTACGCAGAAGGTAACACAAAAGTTAGAAAGCTGATAAGGACAAATAAAAGACAATATTTAGTTGGCCTAGCAGGAGAAGTATAAGCAGCAGCAACGAAATGAAACCCCAAAAGCATACAATACCACGCGGGAAATACTAAATAGCAGGATAAGATAAATCAGCCAAGTGCACTCATTGCAGTGGACGCGTTAGATGTGTTGATACGTCTTGCGTTGATAATGCTATGTGCACGTTCGGTTCGGGATATGACGCTTGGGCTCGTCGCCTACTACGTGATGGAACTATCGGCCACCTATTTCATATTATATACCCATAGCAGGAAACTAATTGGTGGGGAGGGGCAATATGTTGTTTATTGCTACGGAACTCCACAGAGTAGCATTAACTTAATGAAGGTAGCTTAAAGTCGCTTAAAAGTCGACAGGGTCGACTTCATTGCACCGGGTGTTTATCCCATATGGCTCAGTCTCTTTCCGCAGCGCGGAAAGCGCGAGTCGCACAAAGCACGAACTCCGTAGCTCCAGCGACGACCCCCAGGCGTCTTCGAAAAATGCATCCTGAAATGAAGGACGCGGCCCGGAATCGAACCCACAACCATCGCAGCTCGAGTCAGACGACTTGACCACTTCGCCACGGAGAATCCCTGAAAAATCAGAGCTATGAGAATACAAAGTTCTATACCAGGGAAAACTAACAGATACGAAACACTAGATACCGATGTGATGTGTTGTCGTGAGTGTGACACAGTATATGATGTGTTGTTGTGAGTGTGACACAGTATGTAATGTGTCGTCGTGAGTGTGACACAGTATGTAATGTGTCGTCGTGAGTGTGACACAGTATGTAATGTGTCGTCGTGAGTATGACACAGTAAGTGATGTGTCGTCGTAAGTGTGACACAGTATGTAATGAGTCGACTTTGGTGTGAAACAGTATATGATGTGTCGTTGTGAGTATGGCACAATAAGTGATGTGTCGTCGTAAGTGTTTCACAGTATGTAATGTTTCGTCGTGAGTATGGCACAGTATGTGATATGCCGTCGTGAATGTGTGAATCAATACACACATCTTCGACCAGTTTACCATCACTAAATAAGAACATCGAAGCTTTCTAACGTTAATGTTACAGACAATTTATTAGAATATCGTGAATCAAGAAGAAGACTGAAAATTCGTGACATTTTACCAGATCTGAACATTAGAAACACTGACACACAAACGGTATGATGTCTCAGAAACAGACATATTTAAGTTATAGTAAACTTCACTGAGGTTTGGAGAGAACAGGGATGGAAGGCGTGTTTCATGGAAGAAAAGGCGGGTTTGACCATCATGAATCTGGACACAGGTCACTGCAGACAAGCAGGGCATGAATATGCATGAGGCAGGAGACTTAGCAAAGGAACGAGAATATTTTTAGCGGGTCGTAATGAAGGCGACGTTCAACATAAGACCTCCTACATACTGGGGATGTTAATCATTACCTTAAATGAATTTGTCTTGCGCCTGACAGTATGTTTACAGTCGCAACTTGTGACCTCGGAAGCATAGTGATTAGCGCGTTTACTTCACAAGAGAGTGGCCCAGGCTCAATCTCCAGCATACAGAGGATTCTTGTTTCCGACCACTGCAGCTCTGGGGGTCGACACGGCATGATGTAAATGTATATCGGATGATTTGAATGACTTTTGGGGAAACTGAAGGAAAGTCAGCGTGGAAAAAACATGGTTTAGTCACCTCATACAGCCCTGTCTTAGAATATATGAAGATCTGTATTTCATACCTCAACGGCAAATCTCGCTTGGGACTACATTTACTTCCAAATTATAAATTGTTCTTCATGTATTCCATAAAATTCAACCGATGAAAGTTGGCGTGACACTGGCTACTTCATCCTGTAAAAACCTTCAACCACAAAAGCCAAATAATCATCAACAAGTATACAAAGGGCTTGGCGTTGATTGTTTGAGAATATATGCACTACTGGGAGGTGAAAAGTAAAAGAAGAAATTGTACTTCGTTATTATTTTGGCTTTCTATTCGTGTGCAGTTTGGTACATTTGTTTCAAGCCATACTGTTCTTAGAAATAAATAGGCATGTTTTCATAATGCCGTCTGTATAACACAACACAAATAAACAAATAAGAGTAAGATTGTAACCCTTATAATAATAAAACAATTCATTTGTTTATGAAATGAAGAAGCATATACTACAAAATATATTAGCCAATATACATGAGATGATACTTATAATTGTTTTAAAAATAAACCTGAGCAGAAACAGATATCATTAATTGATTGATTGATTGGCCAGAATCGATATCAAATCATTCTGGGCACGCACATATGTTCTCAGAATGAAATGACAGAATCTGTGCATGGATAGAGCATACTGGTGTAATTCAACATCATTATTTGCATGCAATTAAACAAATATCACAAATACAAAATAAACCCCAAAATGGCCGGATGCAAGGCCGTGCTGAAGGAAGAGGGGACATCCACACTCTACACGATTACCCCGGTGCTTCTAGGGAAGTAGCAGGTTGGTTGTTGATTTGTTATTTGGTTCTTGGCTGATTGCTTGTTTGTTGATCAGTTATTTGATTCATTGGCTGCTTTTGAATGATCTAGCAGATTGGTGTTTAATACTTTATTCCCATGTACGAACGAATGTGTTACAATAGTATGGTAGAAAATTGATTTAGCAATTTTTTCTACGAAATCTTTCACTTTATGATGTAAACAATGTGTCAAAACACCGATCTTTAAGCACACACACACACACACACACACACAGAGAGAGAGAGAGAGAGAGAGAGAGAGAGAGAGAGAGAGAGAGAGAGAGAGAGAGAGAGAGCTGCTACGGGTGGTCTGTGATGTGCTAGGACCATCACATGTTGTAGGACTGGATGCACAGTGGAATAGATGGCCGGTCTTTCCCTCTCTTATCGATTGACGAGCTCCGGCGTTACAGCCTCGTCCACCTGCGCTCATGACACTATCATCATAAACCTTCAGCTTTCACGCTAACGCGCCCTATGTCCAATCAGCAGAAATAATCAACATGCAACATGCAACATGCAATAACGACATTATTTTTAAAAAAATGTGAAGGTCTTCTGTCTTGCATCCATGTTTAGTCTTTTAGCGTCGATTGAGCTAGGGCATATGAAGCGAGTGATGGTGCCTGCTTCATACATGGTAGTATTCGCATATACAGAGGTTCCATCAACCTATCATTTCTAGGGCGATATATTGCCCTATTTGTGCTGTATCCAAGTATAAGCGCTCTTTATGGGGCAATGTCCAGTTATTATCGTCTTATATATTATGAACCTTCTGAGTTGCCGATGATAGTTTAGTCTCTCTCTCTCTCTCTCTCTCTCTCTCTCTCTCTCTCTCTCTCTCTCTCTCTCTCTCTCTCTCTCTCTCTCTCTCTCTCTCTCTCTATTAGAGTAGGGAAGAAAACACTCGCAACACAGTCCCCGTGGAGACGGTAGTATAATTCTTTACTGGAAGGGGAGGAAAGCCTCTACACCATGGGTGGCCATCCTTTTTAGCAGGCGGGCCAAATTTCAGAAATAATATTTCCTGCCGGGCCACTTACCTAATGTTTTTTTGTTAATTAAATTAAGCAAGCAAGCGTGCTACAGCCTGGACCACATTGTCGCTTCCCACTCCGCGGGCCGCAATATGACTCCCGGCGGGCCGCATGCGGTCCGCGGGCCTCGTGTTGGCCACCCCTGCTCTACACCAACATGACTACGATAGATGCGTGCCGTTCTCATTACTTGTATGATCTAACACTAATGCACGGGATGTGAGCGTTGAAACTCAAACTTCCAGAGAATTGACCAACCAACCAACTTTTACCTAAACTGTTCTCGCTTGCTTCGTAATATAATTACATCTGATCATGCATCTCTTTGTTAGATTCATAATTCGTCACCAGCATTTCCTTTCCATTACTTATAATGGTCTGCATGTTTTCCCAATAACATCAAAAGATAAAACAATCTTGTTTACACTTTACTCTGAGATTTGTCAACTTCATATTTGTCAACATCATAATCTTTTTTCACTTTAATAGTCTGCATGTAAGTATCGCATTCCGTCTTCGCAAATCTCAAATACTTTTGTAGTTCGCTTTCTAACGAATGAGAATTTAGGGACAGTGTAAACAGCGGCTCAGATGTAACAGGAATTTCAAACAGCCGGGGTAACGATGTCATGGTACAGCCAATTATTGTGTGTTCTTCAGTCGCATGCTTTAACTCAACCAATCCCGTGAACTGACACTCCTGTTTCGGTGCTTTTCCGTACACCATTTTAGCTCTGAGACCAGACTTGATCAGTTCCCGATCAAACTCTGTCCACCGAGAGACTCTGCATGCGGCGCCTATATTTACATGTCGTGAAAACTTTTCGTTGAGCTCTGAAATATAAAACTCCCCTTTGGCGTCCATGGGAAATAAAACAGTCCTGCCTTTGTCGTCAGTACAAGCAAGTGATCGCAAGAGTTTTCTTTTCTCCGTTTTCCTTCTGTTTATGTACGTGATGGTGCCCTCAAAGATGTTGTTGGAGTAGTACAAGCCAGGTGGGATCGATGCCTTTTGATACACAGTATCCTGAAACAGAGATGCAAATAGTTGTCAGGTATGACTATATAGATGCTTCATTGTGTACACTAAAATTACACTGGGATACAATTTCTTTTATCGAACACATTGCAAGTTGAAAACTAATAAAGTCCACACCGTGTGATATTGATGTCTGTCCACACCTTTCTGCCGCTTGTACTTCCAACATTTCTGATACCGATGTTCCTGCATAACTTGATGTTAAATTTTTCAGCATCTTCTGTCTTGGTCTCCCCTGCCTCTCGTCCCCTCCAACATTCCCGTTGTGACGACATACTCTAGCTTTCCTATTCTTATGACATGCCCAAATAATGCGGATTGTCTTCTTTTGTTGCGAGCAACCAGATGAAAACGCATCCTCCATATCTTTTTTATCTTTACTCAGGTCTTTATTTCTTTCCTTTTGCTAATCGTCAGACGTCTTTATTTGATCATAAAGCAAACTTGGCAATGAAAGCACCACTCCCTCTTTATGTCCAACGTCACTGTAAAGGTTCTCATAACCTCAAAAAGGGAGCTTATGGGAATGTCCCGAATGCTGTGATGTCGGTTCCTAAATCAATCAATCAATCAAGCAATCAAAAAGGGAAACCCCATGACCTAACCACATGCATTGTACAAGCAAAGATTACGTGACCCGAACACGTAAAATAACTGTTTTCACGTCCAATGTTTATTACATAAGTAATTATTTCAGAAATTAATTGATTTATTTTCCTAGTAATGTATGTTGTTGTTGTTGTTGTTGTTGTTGTTGTTGTTGTTGTTGTTGTTGTTGTTGTTGTTACAAGTGCGTGGATTTGAGGTTCTAAAGTCTATTCCCCATGATCATCATAATCATTAGTCATTCTCACAAGCGTGGAAGGTCATGGTTCACCTCATCACACAATCATCAGTCTTGGATTAGTTCTGTATTCTTGTCCCGATTATACCATGTTGTCAAGCCATCCGGATATTAATCTCTGTGTCTTCCTCTTGCTTTTTCCCCATGAAGTTTCCCAGCTGTCACTAAGTTTCCAAGTTTACTTCTCCTCATAACGTACCCCCAAAATAATCTTGACTGCCTGCGTATATTTTCTCTATTACGACTTGAAGAATTGAGGATTGTTGATGACTTGTCTTTACACTGGCAGGCAAAGAACATATCGTTTCCAACATGGTCATGGAATCTCCAACTGGTGAGTGCATGACTTAGGTGCTGATTGCCCATCATTATCTTGGGAAAATTATCTTACTTCCTTGCAGAGTGCAAAGTTTGTAGTGCTCGGCATACTTCATCACAACGGAGACCATGGTCAATCCAGCAGGGTTGTCCATGGAACATAATTTACATTAGTTAGTTTAGTTAGTCTTTCCTCTTGAGCCTAAGGCGGCGCATAGGGCAGAAGTCCTGTCTCTCCATGCCTGGCGGTTCGCTGCTACCTGTTGTAGATCTTGGATATTTACTTGGCCATTGAATGAGCCTTCTCTAATGATGGTTCTACGCAGGGTCTCTCTTGGTCTTCCCCGTTTTCTTTTCCCTACCGGTGACCATATGAGGGCTTGGTAGGGGAGTCTTGTCTTGTCCATTCTGAGTACATGTCCGATGTAGTTCCAACGGCGTCTTTTTATGAAATTGGATACTGTATCTTGCTTAGTCTCTTGTCTTATTTGCGAATTGGTTCTGAAGTCTGTCCAGTGGATGTTTAGAAGTCTTCTAAGACATTTGTTCTCAAAATTATCTAATTTTTTATCTAAAGCTACCGTTGATTTCCAACTTTCACATCCATACGTTAACACTGGAATCACACAAGAGTTGAAGATTTTAAGTTTTGTGTGTTTGCTGAGTGTCTTTGACTTCCAGATGTTTGACAGTTTATTGAAGGCACTAGATGCCAGTGCGATTCTAGATGATATTTCTGGTGTTGAGTCCCCTGTAGATGTCATTTTGCTTCCTAGGTATGATGTTGACTTTTTCAAGAACGTAGCTGTTCAATTTGGTGTCATCTGAACTGTTGGTAAGATCAATAGTCTTTGTTTTTGTGGTGTTAATTTGGAGATCAATTTGCCCTGAAACATTTTGGAGGTGGTTTATTTTCTCTTGGGCATCCGGGTGTATTGAACTCAAAAGCACTATGTCGTCGGCAAAGTCCAGGTCTTCTAGAATTTTGTCAACCCAATGGATACCCATATTTGTGTTGTTTGTGCATTTGCGCATGACCCAGTCGATAGCTATTCCAAAAAGCATCGGTGATAAGACACAACCCTGTTTCACTCCTGTTTCGACTGAGAACCAGTCAGAGTTGTCTGTTTCTGTTCTTACGCAGCAACGTGTCAAATTTACATTGCGTGGTAATTTATGCATGTCCCATTCCATTCCATCCCATGGGACTTAACATACCCATGGCCAAGCCTGGCATGTTTTTCTGTCCCATCCAATGGTAATTTATGCCCGTCCCATCCCGTACCACCCCATCCCTACCCTTTTCAGAAAATCCCCTTTTTTCCCCCATGGGATTCCCATGGCTAAGCCTGCCAATCCGACCTTCCTAATGTATATTGACCGCTTCCCAGGATGTTTCGCTCGGAATAAAAAAATAAGAGGTTTTGGTCAGCATAAACACTTCCTAGACTCTAGGAAATCAGCCCTGTGTGTGTGTGTGTGTGTGTCTGTGTGTGTGTGCGTGCATGTGTGCGCTCGTGCGCGCATGCGTGTGTGTGTGTGTGTGTGCATGCGCACGCGTGTGTGTGTGTTTGTGTTGGAAAGTTACCCTATTGTTGCATTATACGAGCTGCATACATGAATATGTCCACTCACCGCAAGCTGCACCACACAGGTGTAGCCGTCACAAGGTTGAGTACTGACGAAAGACTTGGACATCAGCCTACTGACTTCTGCAATCCCGCTCAGAGGTTGATCACTTGAGTCTAGCAGCTTGAAATATCCTGAATTGTACAGTTGATGAGTTACTGGCATAGGTTACAAATTATAATAAGATGTTTAAAGTGGCTTAAAGGCAACACTAGATATTCCATTGCACCGGATTTTATCCCATATTGTTCACTCTATTCTCGCAGGGTGATCTGCCGAAAGCGTTGCACAAAGCACGAACTCTGTAGCCCCAGTGACAACCTCCGCAGTCACTCTTGAACCAGACGACGTAGGCCGGAATCGAACCCAAAACTTTCGGACTGCGAGGCAAGAGGCTTAACCACTTCGCCACTGATAAGATGTATGTACCTCTAACAGCGTCTGTGGCTTAGGGGTTAGTGAAACGCAATTTTTGGAAGCAGATAGCTTTGTCTTGATTTCGATGGTATGAAGCACCTGCCGAACAAGAAAACAAACTATTGAACGTAAATTTGCCAAGTATATCACAAGCTGTCAACAAATTATGAGACGAATGCAACCTTCTGTAAAGGACATGGAACTAACTTTGTTGTCTAATTAGGAGCCGAGGTTGTGCACTGGCTAGGACATTTGACTGCCGATCCGAAGGTCATGTCTTCGAATCTCAAACGAGCACATTTTTAATTGACCTGGGCGCCCACGGCGACCCAGCTAAAATTGGTGACCAGGATACGTCATGGGAAGTAACTCGGCTGGCATGTGACTGACCACATTACACACCAAGTGCCGTCTAGTCTTTTAAACTATGAGCCTAGCACCATATGCTCAACTAGACTCAAGCCGTGTGAAAGGGCCCTTGACTTTATCTCTGTTAATGTCAAGTTACGCCTGTGAGACCTGGACACTTACTAAACAAGCTGAGTAGCGCATACATGTCGTTGAATATAAATGTTATTGGCGGGTTCTAAGAATATCCTGGATTAAGCAAAGAACAAATTAATCCATACTTCAAGAGCTGGATATTGAAGAAGGTTGGCTATTGAAGACGAAAAAATAAAGAAAATTGAAATATGTTGGTCACTTGAAATGTCACGAAAGTTTGGCGAGAACAATAATGAAGGGGTATATGCCTGGGAAGAGAGGAAGAGGCCGGCCAAAAAGAAGATGCGTGCAGGATGTGGGTGATGATCTCCAGGTGAGTTTATCGGACGCGGGACATCTTGCTTGTGATCGAGAGGTTTTCCGGAAGTTTTTATGGGAGCGAGGTTCTGCATAGGACATGCTATTGAATGAATGTCTAGTTAGTGTATTGCTCCTTTTATTCTGGTGATTTGAAGTATTTCTTTATGTCGCTTTGGTCTGACAATGTAAGCCATACGGCAGCTGATTGCATTCAATAGGGCACTCTCTAATAGTAGCTTGAATATTGTAATAGAAAATGTAAATGGCCTAAGCCTAGATTCAAAGATAAGAGCTGGCGAAAAATGAAAACGTAGGGCAAAGATACTACTACCTTGGAGGAAGAGCTCACCTTTTTTATGAGTCTATATCGACCCCTACGGTTGAAGTAATCTGAGAGATAGGAATCTTGACACTGCTGGGGAGTTGAGTCATTGAATCAAGAACAAACAACCGAACTTTATTTTCAAAGGGTCACAAATAAAGTTTGTTCGTTCGTTCGTTCGTTCCAACCAACATCATATCACTCGGGACATTTTCCATAGGCGCCCCGTCCTCATCGTAAACAGCCAGCGATGAGTTCCGATACTACAGATACCAGCTACAGTCTGATTATGTGTCCTGCTGTCTTTCCCCGTAGTGCTGAGTGTCGGCCAGATTTCCTGATCATTCCTCCCCACACTATTCTCTCAAGGAAATGACGCTGTATCTGTTCTCCCACACTATACACATGATACCAAAAGACCCTGACCACGTCTGTCATACTGTGCACTGTTCTGCCTCACCCAGAGGTGCACATCCATTCAGTTTGTCCTCTGTTCGTTTCCCAGCACACCAGCATGCCTTGGGACACACATCAATATCTTAAAACGTCCCGTGTGTTACCAGGTCGTGAGGGAGAAAAGAATAATGACAGTGCAACCTACTAAACATGTCGAAAAAGGCGACTAAAACTGGTTGGGCTTGGGGCTGGCTGTACATTCCTAATAAACTTTCTGTTAATTAAAGGTAAGTATGTAAGTAAGTTAAAAAAAAGGACAATTGAGTTGAGTCAAGAACCGACATCACTGCACTCGAGGCATTCCCATAAGCGCTCAGTCCTCATCAGTAACAGCCAGCGAAGAGTTCCAATACTAATGGTGCCCGTTGCAATCTGATTTATATATCCTTCTTGCTGTATCTCTAAATGACGACTGTCGACAAAATCTTCTGACCACCCCTTGCTGCTACATTCTCTCTAGACCAGGGGTGGCCAACACGAGGCCCGCGGGCCGCAATCGAAGCCATATTGAGATGGTGAAATTGTTAAGGAATGTTTGGAGAGCGTCGTTGAAATTCTGTGTCCAGAAAAGAAGGATTTCTAAAAAATAAGTCTGTCTCGTCAGACTATTACTAGGCGTGTGGGACATTGGAAAATATATTGAAGATAATTTGAAAAGTCGAGCATCTGAGGTAACATTTTATGCTCTAGCATTGGATGAAAGTACTGATATGGCAGATACTGCCTAACTGGCAGTTTTTATCGGGGGTGTTGATGTCTATTTAAAAATACAGAAGAATTAGCGGAACTGTATCCACTTAAGGACACTACTAAGTCAGCGGATTTGTTAGAGGCAGTTACATCGACATTGAGTCGCTTTTCGTTACAACTTAACAACTTATCGGGCTTAACAACGGATGGTGCTCCATCAATGGTTGGGAAACACGAAGATTTAATAAAATTGATTGAAAATGAGGCCTCCAAAGTCGGTAGTACTTCAATACTAAATTTTCACTGCATTGTTCATTAGGAAACTTAATGTTCGAAGTCCCTCAAAATAGTGATCTTCATTAAGTAGAACGGGTTGAATCACTGTCAGTTCCAAGTTTTTCTAGTCTTTGGACTCAGATTATAATGACTTTACATTTTATGCAGAAGTAAGATGGCTGACCCGTGCCAAAATGTTGAAAATAGTGTTTGATTTGCAGCAAGAAATACAATCATTCTTTGCAAGCAAGTCAAAAAAGTATCACAGAGTTTAATGACAACGAGTGGGTTTGCGACTTTGCATTTCTGGTCAGTTAAATTGGAACGTAAATTTTTTCTGATGGGTATAACTGGCCAACTAAATTACGCTCATACTCGTCAACAAGGGAAAGATAAATTAATTAATAAGATAAATGATCATATTTCTGCAATGCAAATGAAATTTGGTCTTTGGGAACAACAGTTAAGGACAAACAAACTTTACTCACTTTCCTTCATTGTTATTGCAACCAGAGGTCACACAGGAGGCGGTGGATAAATATGCTTCTTTGATATCTGACTTAAACCTCGAATTTGAAAACCAATTTCAGGATTTATTTTTTTTTTTTTTAAATCATCTGCTTTCTTGTGCAATTGCAAAGCCATTCGTGGCAGACGTAAATTTATTACCAGGAAGATTACAAATGGAACATTGTGAAATATGTTGTGATACCCAGTTAAAGGAGAAATTCCATCATGTTGGTTTGGAAGAGTTCTATAAAACGTATTTGGACAAAGATAAATATCCTGCTTTTTATGAACATGCTCTGTTGATGGTTTCGCTATTTGGAAACATGTATGCGCGTGAACAGCCTTTTAGTCGCATGAATCACATCAAATAACAAGTGAAAACACGAATTACTAATGTTCATTTGGAAAACTGTTTGCTTGTAGCGACAACCCCAGTCGAGATCAATTTTGATGCACTTAGTTTTGCAAAACAAAGTCAGACGTCTCACTTTTAAATATTTTAAATTGTCTAATAGATATGTTTGATTCTCAGTTATGTTTTATTTTCTTCAACAACAACAAAAAATTTACATATTTCTTGGTTGTTGTTTTTTTTTTTTTTAATTTTACATTAAACCAGGTAAGCGTTTGGCCACGATCTCACCTACTGGGAAGCTGCGATGTGTTCGAAGCTGTAGCACACTTGTTTGTGTACTTTAATTAACTGTCATTTTTACTGCCAATAGGGTACCTTGGGGTGTATGGCAGAGGGGTCTTTGAGCCTGAGGAATTAAGGCCGCCTGGCTAGTGCAGTCGCCGCGAACTGTGCAGGTTAGGATTTTCTTTTTGCCCCCGACAAAAAAAAAGAGGGATCGAACCCGGTTTAATTAACAAACAAACAAATTAGGTGCGTGGCCCGGCAAGAAATATTATTTCTAAAATTTGGCTCGCCTGCTGAAAAGGTTGGATACCCCTGCTCTAGACCATGATAGTACATATGTTCTTCTGCATTAATCACATTCTCCCAAAGAGTCTTCACCACATCTGCCCTTATCATGCATCAAATCACCCCTTAACGATGCAGCATCAGCCAATCTGTCTGCCTGTTCATTTCCAACTACACGAGTGTCCTGGAGAAAATATCCAGCGAATGTCCACAACCCGCGACCTGCGAATCGATGCATGCCATTCTGCACGAAGCATGCCAGTCTTCACCTTTTCTAGCATGCTTTGTGAATCAGTGACAATCACCACATGCGTATACAGTTTATTTTCCAACCAGCGGAAAGCTGCAGTAACCGTCTTCACCTCCATTTTCATACTTGAGTCTGTGGTGTCATATGCCAAGCTCTCCAAAAACGGATAATTTTACACGCCTGAACACACCGAAAGGCATATTGGGCTATTAGTACTAGACTCATATATGTTCTAGACCAGTGGTTCTCAACCTTTTTTGGCCCATTCCCCCCTTCCCCATATTTTCAGAACGCCATTCCCCCCCCCCCTTCCTATCAAAAATTTGGCCCGTTCCCCCCTTCACCGTATTTTCAGAACGTCATTCCCCCCCCCCCTTTCATATTTACTATCTAAAAATCCCCACACCCCTACACAGTATACGTAAAAGTGGAAGGCAAATGTAATAGCATATACTAAAACAAGTCTAGACATCCACATAAAACATGATTTGTGGGTCTACTTACTTTATAAAATGAATTTTAGAAGGACGAGACATACATAACTGTAAAGTATGAAGGGAAAAACTATGTCAAGTAATCGGTTCTTGTATTAACACGATCTTGAAATGGTCTTTATTCCCCCCCCCCCCCTGGAAACCCTGAAATTCCCCCCTGGGGGGGGGGGATTCCCCATCGGTTGAGAACCACTGTTCTAGACCAATCGGTACTCGACAGGTGATGTGGTCAATATCACGCCAGTCGTCTTTACTTCCGAAGACAAATCTTGGGACCTATTTCAGGCTAGGTCAACCTGCGATCCCAGGTCAGCTTTAAAAATTTCAATTCCGCCCCGATACGGATCGAACTCATGACCACCGGGCCCGCAGGCGAGCGTCTAGCCACAGCGCTACAGCGGCTGCCGGAGTGGAGGTAGCTGGCGTAATATTAACCACATCACAAATCGAGTATCCATTTGTCTATGAACATATGGGGTTTGCACCATATACCCAATGGTGGGTGCGCTAGCTAAGTTGATAGCCATCTGCGCTGGTACCGTCGGACATACGTTCGATGCCTAGGCTCGTCGCTTTTCAAAGTGAGGTAAAGATTGGCCACCTACTCATCCTTGCTCTCAAGTTTACAAAATGTGATGGCGCATACTCATAGCAGAAAACTGCTTCGGGACAAATTTAAATTATATTCCGTACACGCTTAAAGGCTTAGAAAAACGGCGCGGCCCTGCCGCTATTGCAGCTCTCTGTCTGTTATTGGACTTACCTGGAAAGTTCTCCGGGATAGTGATAGGCGGTCCGACAACCTTGTAAACGAGCTGTCCCACATCGCGGATAGCAGGGCGTAACCTGAGGTTCAGCGCGTGCAGCCTCCTGCTTGTCACTTCTTTGAACAGTAGAAAAGGCTGCCGAAGGTCAGCTGGTGTGCCATTGTCAGACATGTTAGTTTCACTGCGCAGCTGGTTAAGATGGCAACAGAGCGCAACAATATAGTTACCAATCAAGAAACATAAAAACATAAAGTAGTCCCATTGCACATACTGCGGTTGGGATGTCTTCTTCCTCATCTACTTCGTTCCTCTTTCGAAGGAAATGCGTCACATGTAGTTTTGCACCTCAAAGGCCGGCGTGTCCAACTTCGTCGTGCATTTATGTAAGGTTTTCTGTCTCTAACCATGTCAATTCTTTTGATCACACTGAAATCGACGGTGTATGGGTCGCATCATTGAAGCCATACTAATCTAATAGTTTAATTAGGCTTAAAATTGAAAGCCAGTTAACTAACTCTTTGTGATGCATCCATCCAGCCGGAATTAATAATGTCGTTGATACCACTGTATAACTCTGCTGACTCCTCTCTATATATTCACATCTAACTGTTTGCATACCTTCGGCTCCGCATTTTCTAATCTGGCACCTTTCACAACTGAACTTCTGCGCAGCCTTCAGACGAGGTATGTGCAATGGTCTAGTATCATAACTTGAGGAATGGCGAGGATGGGAAACACAACTCGGTGTGGCACACGCCGAGACCATTATCCACTAGGATAACTGGACACCTCTGGGATACACTTTGCATTTAGATAGAGTAATACAGAGTATGCCATTCTCCGCGGCGAAGGCGTTACGGACGCGGTCCGTGATCCCGCATAACCACGTTCGAAGCACAGCTGCGCACGATTTGGCAGCAGACCTCGTTGCGCTGGTTTTTAAGAAATGGTATGGGTGCCGGTCGTTCAGAAAGCAATGGCAGACTACTGAACGTAAACTTGCCAAGACATCAACAACAGCAAATGATGCTAGTGTTGACTGCAAACGTCTTGTAAAGGATATGCAACTGACTTTAATACAGATTATGGTACTCACTCACCCTAGCAACAACTCTAAAACGTGTAGATGCGGAAAGTAAGAGTAAACTATCACACTGTTTATCACTAACACCAATGATCCAAAAACCCATTAATGGTGTATCTGATCTTCCAAACAATACACATGATCCCATAGGATGCTGACCACTTCTGCCTTCATCAATATCATGTGCCATGCCGGTAAACGTGGACGGTCATGTTCTGCCATCTCACTCGATCACCAGAGTCGTGGATCAGTTCGGCGTTCCTGTCTCGACCATACAACGTGTCCATGCCATCCAGGTATTTACTTCTTTGTCCTCCCCTTGTTCTCTTCCCCTCGATCTTGCCAGTTGTCACCAAGTTCTCCAATTTATTCCTTCTCATAACGTGACCAAATAATTGTGACTGTCTACGTTTAATTTCTCTAATCAGTTTACAGTTTTCATTTGTTTCTTGTAGGACTTGGTCATTGGTTTTTTATGTCTGCCCATAGTATTCTTTGCATTTTCCTCAAAATCCACATTTCCACAGCCATCACATGTTTTTCAGCTTGTCTGTTCATTGTCTACGCTTTACATCCATATAAAAGCACAGGTTTTACGTAGCACCTCAACACTCTTTTTCTTGTTGCAAATGACATCTGTTTATTGGTCAGTATGGTTTTTCATCTTGCAAAAGACGGCCATCGCCATGGCGATTCTTATTTGAATCTCTTCAAGGCATCTCCCATCAGATGTTCTGACTGTTCCGAGATAATTATCATGCACTGGTCTATTCTGCTGGTCCATTCCTACACTGTTGATCAATTATGTTATGACCCTACAGGTCTGACATTTCCTTCGACATTCTGACCCATTCCTTTCCCCTCGCAATGTTTTCGAGCATACACACTTCCCTGGTTGTGTCCTCTGCCTGAGCCATCTATGATTTTCCTCTTATCGGCCAGTGGCCCTTATCTGTGTACAACGCCTCATGCAGGAAGGGAACTGTCCTTGGCAACTCGGAGATATGACTTAGTCTGCTGCACCTTGAGTCTCTCTGCAATCATTGGCACAGCTAGGATGTAAGATTATAGAAGTATAATATAAGAGAGAGAGAGAGAGAGAGAGAGAGAGAGAGAGAGAGAGAGAGGGAGGGAGGGGGGAAGAGAGAGAGAGAGAGAGAGAGAGAGAGAGAGAGAGAGAGAGAGAGAGAGAGAGGGAGGGAGGGAGGGAGGGAGGGAGGTTAAAGTCGAGAGGATCGACTTCATTGTACCGGGATTTATTGCATGTGGATCCGAGAATACTGTACCCGTGAAACGTCTGACGGTGTCCGGAAACAAACCCATTACTTCAGAGCGCTAGGCTTACGGCTTGACTACTTCACCACGGAGTCCTCCTTAACTGATAAGGTAGGTCGACAAATTACACCAATGTTCCTCATCTGATCAAATATCGCATACTATCACAACTTGATGAATGGAAGATTTCACCAGCAACCCCGCCTTTTAGAGGATGGGCAACACACCCCGATATGCAAAAACCAGGACCAAATATTCATCGTGATAAGTGATCACTTCTGAGGTACCCGTTGCTTTTAGCTAGAATATTTATCTAGAGTACCACAGAGTAAGGTACTCACTTACCTTGGTAGCTTTAAAAGAAGCTAAAGATTTAATTCGTACTTCAAGCCATGTTGCATATCCTGCTCGGAACGTCGCAGTCAACTTCAGCATCTTTGGCTGTTAGTGATTTTTTGGCAACTTTACGTTCAGTAGTTTGTCTTTGCTTTCAGAACAACCGGCAATCATATCATTATATGAAAATCAGTGCAAGGCGGTCTGCTTTCAATTCGCCCGTAGATGTGTTTCGAACGCGGTATGAGGAATTACGAATTGTGTTCGTAACCCCTTTCCCACATGGCCAACACTCGAAGCTATGAGAATGCGGACATTAAAGGGAAACTACCACACTGTTTACTCATAGAAAATAATTATCCAAAACAATTGTCAGAAATGATGTTGTTGGAGGGACGGAACCTCGACCAATGGCTTGAATATCACAATTAACTGAAAGTCGTGAATAAACAAATATGTTAAAAATCCAGTAATCTGTAAATATAATAAACATTGGAAAACCCAGTTGTAACTCAAAAGGATTTAAGAGAATATGTATTCTTCTTTAACCCGTAATCCCCCATGGGACATAGGCCTTTAACCATCTCATTCCAAGTCTCATATTCTTAACCATCTCATGCTGCACCGTCCATGTCCTCACCATATTATTCATTGATGTTTCTACTTCTATTCTCCGTGTGCTTTTAGGTCTTCCTCTATTTCTTTTGTCTTATGGATTCCAGTTAAAAGCCTGTCTACTTATACTATTCTTAGGTTTCTTAGTTTTGTCCTTTCCTAAGTCAGTGTTTTTTTTTCTCTACTTCTTGGTTCACCGGTATTTGTCTGTTTCCCTCCATGAGCCCCTCATTAGT